>VXBQ01012578.1:28581-132467 GCA_013400175.1 Phainopepla nitens
AAAAAAAAGTTCACACTGACCCACAAACTCCTCCTTCAGGGTTCACATGGGTGAATTATGTTAAAGAGTTCTAGGGAAAATTTTATCTCCACCTTCCCTAAGTTGTTGCCAGTGGGGCACTCGTGCCCTTCTTAGGGGATGTTAAGCACTGAGCGATTTTCTCTCAGTACTTTGACATCAGAAGACATGACTTTAAATTTAAAAAATGTCACGGAAGAGTAACATGATATAAGACCTACAAGTGGGTTTTTGAAGGAAAAATACATTTTTAAATACTGCAAAAAATACCATACTTGCTTTTTTTTACCACCAAAAAAAAAAAAACCCAACCAAAAAAACCAAAAACAAAGCTACATTAAATTCAATCTAAATAGTTAAACACACAGCAGCAAATACTACAGTTATAGTTCATATTTTAATATAGTATTTAAGTCTTTATTTATAGTAGTCTTCCACTACTATACATGACGGTGCTGCTTCTCAGGCCTAACTCTGCATTTTGTGTTAAATGGATCCATACCATTTTTGCCACTAAGATTTCTATGTGCTTGTATTATTCTGACCTGTGGTCCAACATTCTCTGTTATTTAGCCTGGAATTTAGTTTCTGGAAGTTTGGGGTTTTTTGGTATTTTTAAAGAGTTATGGGACACAACAGTACTTAGGCAAAGTGTGCTAGATTTAAACTGCCATCTATCTAAAGCAAACACAAAAAAAAAAAGAAAAAAAACAGAAAAAATCTGCAAGCTGAATTCAGAGACATGAACAGTATATATAAATGGTTTGAAGATGAATGAAATCTCATGAAATCCACATTGAATTCACCTATCTGAATAATTTTTTTATCCTTCCATGCCCTATCTGTGCAATTCCATGGTGTCATGACTGCATACATTTAGCAATTGAACTCGAAAATAAGCAATGGGGATGGTTGAGCATGACAGTCAATAGCTGTAGCTAAATATCAAACAGCAAGAACAGTGTACTTGGTAACAAAGAGCAAGTGGGCTTTTAAGCTGGGACCAGACTGAAATGGTGGCAAAAGGACACATCATATCCATTTAACCATGCTTGCAGGAACAAAGGGAACAAGGTTAGCTCAAACCAAAAATGGCATTGCTCTAAAACAAGCTGTCAGTGCTTTGTAAGCTGGAAGAATACAGAGTGAGTAGCCTAGGCATGCATTTTATTTGTGGCAGGCAGGTTATATATATATGTATATATATATATGTTAGAAGAAAAAAGAGCAAAAAAATATGTATGTATATAAAAGAAAGGTTTGAAATGCACATCATCACATCCAGCTAGACATCAGGAACTTCCTACTTACTTCCATATTGCTGTCTAGCGATCCTGCACTGCTGCGTCGCCCACGCTTGCCTGCCCAGGACATGCAACAGCAGAGATTAGAGACTGCGACACGACCGAGAGCTGCGGCCCCACGCCGCCCACACAGCCCCACGGCTCTGGGGCCAGCAGGGACAGCCACTCTCTGCACCTGCCTGCGCTTCTAGGGCTTGAGTGCTAATCTGGAGCCTTATTGTTGTTGCTGGGAATCAACCTGCACGAGCGGGGTGCGATTATTTTTTGTAGATTTGCACAGTTCTTGAAGTAGGTGTGTTTGAGCGGCTGGGTTTAGTGCTGTGGTTGTGATGCTGAGCAGCAACGATTTTAAATGGTTTGGTTTCATGGAATCTAATCGGCCATGAAGGTTTTTTTTCTTTAAACATTGAGATATACTTGTGAGGTGGCATTAACTTAAATGCACAATTTAATGTTGAAATATTCTGAACTTCAGTGTGGGGCACTGTGAGGGGCATCGGTTTTATCACTTCACCGATTTTATCACTTCATCAGTTTTATCACTTCATCGGTTTTATCATTTCATCGATTTTATCGTTTCAATTTCAGCTTTGAACCTCAGTGGATTTCATACAATCTTCTTTCATGAGGTTTAAAAAAAACTAAACTTAATTTTTGATCAATAAATCTGGAATCTGTCTTGACATTATGGCTAGATTTTGTTTGTTTAGCTGTGCAGTGCTTTAAGCATGTTGGATTCATACTCCAACAGTCTCAAATTGCAAAAACATTTGCCTAAACCCACACCTGAAACTCAGGACTGTTTGCCTAAAGAGCCAGAAGACCTCAGTGGCTGTACAGGACACAGGATCCCAGATTTTCTTTCTCACTTCACAGCAGAGAAAATAGCATTTGGCTGCAGTGGAAATAGAGATTTTTAGAAGATAGCTTTGCTTTGCAAAGTTTCAGAATACTTTCCTGGCAGGGTGTAGAAACAAAGCAGAGCTTTGATGAGCCCTCAGGTGCTTAGAGCTTCCCTAAAATCCTCAGGGCTCTAGAAACCAAACCTTTCTCAGCACTCTGTCCTTGCTTTCCCTGCAAGGCCAAATATCAAAGACAATCTCCACCCTGCATTGGCACATTGCTGCCTTCAGAATCCTCTACTCTGAGAGGTGTTTTGGGGGAGAATGTGAGGATTTCAGCATCACTGAACCCATTAATGACATACCCTCATCACAGACACCCCAAAAACACCTGGGATCAGAAAACTAGGGAGCACTGGAACTGCTCAAAGGACAATTCAGACTGCCCAAAGGATCAGTATGATAAAAACTACCACCTGCTGGATTTATAAGCATAATGTTGACCTGGTTGGTCACAAGACACTGCCCTGAAACAAATTTCTCTTTAGAGCTACAGTTCCAGGCTACTGGAACTTTTTCTGCTCTTATAAAGAGTTGCTCCTCACTACAAACCCCTCTGCAGTGACATGAAATTGAGGGGAAGGTGTTTGTGGTCAAGGTGCTGTGTTTGGCTTGTAAAATCCATTGGGGTTTGGAACAATTCCCCTGGATGGGCTCTTTGTCAAAAGCTCACTGCTTCATCTCTGGCTGCAGTTTTAGCTCAGCCAAACCAGAGCTGTACTGTCTTATGAGCCCCCCAAGAAAAACTAGGTTTGGTAATCCCTTATTTTGACTCCTAGTCAGGCTTTGATATTTTTCTGCTCTGATAAGGGGATTAGTACCGATTAACACTCCAATCACTCCTGCTTGCTGATGCAAACACACTGCGGCAGCCTGGGAACTTAGCAGTCAGGGGTGCAAATAGGACTGAGAGCTGACACGGGGCATTAAACGTGGCCAAAAATGAAGGAAAACACAACAATCCAATGCCTTTTGCATATGGCAGGAGTCACAGTCTGATCAAATAACCATGGACACAGTAAATACGGACAGAGAGCGACAGATGGAATTTTGCTCAGAATAACTCCAGGGCAAAGTAGTACTTGCAAAGCCAAGAACAAACAGAAAAATCCTATTTCAAATGCCTGTCATTTCCCTCAGATAGGCACTATTGCTGTACAGAGGCTTTGTTCATTTTCTTAAAAACAAACTGAACCCAATTCTGTGCTGACATGCAGTGTGATGGAAGGCTACTCAGTACATCCCCTGGAGCACTCCCCCTGCCAATGTGTGTTTATGCCAGACTGTTCCCTGGTCTTTGGGATAGCATCCCATCTCAGAAATGCCTCCCTAGAGCTCCAGCCTTCACATGCATCTCAGGGAAATTGTGACTCGACTGGAATTGCATTTAAGCATGTACTGGCAGGATAATTAGCAGCTATGGTATAAAGCAAGGTGGTATTTATCAAATCTGAAGATTAGTTTTGCTTAATATATTATGCTTACCTTAATTTTTTTAAGCTGTTAGAGTGGGCTTTAATTTATTTTATAAAATTAAATTTCAATTAATTTAACCTTATCTGTTAGATATGAATATTTCTTGTAAGAGATGTCTTTAACTTATACAAGTGTATGTCCCATATATAAACATGCATTATATGGGGCGAAGAATATTTCAAATTTATAGTAGAAATATGAAGTGATTACAAGATTTTTACAAACTTAACCATGCCAAAAGAAAATTGAGCTTCATTAATAAAAGCCATTGCACCTTGCAGAATGGATGTGTGCAGGACACATTACAAGATGTGTGCTGATCTCACAGCTCAGGCTGCAGATCAGCTCAGTACATGGAAATATTTCTCACTGCTGCTCTGTAGTTCTTGAAACTCTTCTGGGCCAGTGAGATAACTGATACCTAGACACTGTATTATATGATCTGGCTTTGTGTGTCTTGGGGGAAAAAAAGTTTGGAAAAAAGTTTTAAATTAAATTACTCTCTCCAATCATTAGAGAGACCACTTTTGAGGGGGAAAAGACTCTTTGTCACCTTCACATTTTCATCTTGTTTTCTGTGTGAAACAGGTACAGTCTTAAGATCTCACACTGAAATAGAATTATTTTAATCCTGCAAATACTTTTTTTTTGGTTTGGTTTTGAAGTAATCTTTTTTGGTCTGTGGCTGTTTTAGACAAGCCCAGGTCCCAGTAATAGGAACCACTGTACCACCCTCACTTGGCCAGTATTACCTGGCTCTGCCAGTTGTGGAATATTGGGGCAAACAAGAAAATTGCAATTTTTAAACCAGTTCAATTTTTAAACCAGTTGCAATTGCAACTGCAATTTTTAAACCAGTGTGTAAATATTATTCCCACCTTACAGGTTAGGGATGTGGGAATAAAGTTTGAATTCCACTGTAAACTCAGTGTAAAAGCACTGGGTCCCCCAGCAACTCAAAGTGGCTGGAATTCAAATTAAAGAACTTAAAATCAGTGCAGAAAAGTGGGAGAGAAACAGAATGGGAAACACAACCAGTCCAATACTTCCTGCTCTGGTTTAGTGACCAAATCATTCTTCCTGTGGCCATGAAGGGACATCACACTTTTCCCATCTTTCTGTAAACTCATAAAACTCAGCTTTAGACACATTAAAATTGTCTGGCTTCCAATATTTTTATATAAATTAAGAATTTCAAAGTCTAGAACAAAAAAATTCAGTTCTTCCTTGACTATAGCTCAAGAATGCGCAACAAAAACGATACATTTCTCTTCAGAGAAAAATAAAGCCCTAAATATTTTTGACACATTTGCACCTTGGAACACTTGGATGCCACATTCTGTTTTATATTCTGTGGAAAGAACTGTCAATCCACAGGGAACAACAGCATCTCCCAAATGAAGAGATCCTCAGCACACCCTTTCCACAGCTGGGAGTTGAGCTGTTGTGGCAAAGGCACGGAACCACCCTCAGGAAAGGGTTCTGATGGATAAATCCTGCTTTTCTGTGCATTTCTAGCTCAGGAGGCAGAATCAGTCAGGGTGTCAGCATTTGTTAGATCTCAGAAGCTTTGAATCGTCACTCAGAAATCTGAAGTCACTTTACACAGCCTTCATTTACTGGGATGTCTGGGGGACAGCAATGGATTGTTTTCCTAAATAGTTCTGTCATGTACCTGTGCAGCCAAATGCTGTTCAGTCACATTTCCCTTCACTGAATAAACAGTTACAGTTTTGGGTTTGCAATGTTCATTGGACATTTACCTGCCTTCCTGCACAAATATGCAACCAGGCCATTTTCTCATGTTTCTTAGATTTACTTCTGATTAAAGGTAGAAAGGGTCTCTCTAAAAATCCACTTTCCTACAGGCCCACACATGCCTGTTCCTCCTCCTTGTTGATCCTGTGTTTCACCCACAAAAGAATCTGAGGCAACCTAACCCAGTCCTGTTTTAGAGAAGAAATTTAATATGGGATAATCACTGGAGTGTAGTATCTTCCCAACTGAAAGAGATTTCTTTGCTTTTCTATGGATCACCTCTCCCACATTAAAAATAAAATTAGTCTCACAGGCAAGCTATTCCCTGAGAGAAGGCAGGAAAGATATGGATCATCTCCCTGAAGTCACTCCACCAAACAACAAAGCAAATAACAGGCAGGTCATTTCACAAGTCAGTTGCACTGCACAAGACCAAACAGAAGCTCTCCATAATTCTCAGCTATTTCAAGTTAAAATTAAGTTTAGTTGGGTTTAACAAACTCATTGATAAACCCTGCAGTCTGTGAGTGATTTCTACTTTTTGTCATGGAAAAAGGTTATTTTCAGTAATAAGCATGCCAATGTAGGCATGCCATGTGAAATGTGTTTGTGATTACAAATGCTGGTTTGTTGAATTAAACCCATAATATGAATTCAGATACAAGGCAGTGTTTGAAAGAGAGGGATGAGTAATTCTGATGGAATGAAAAAATTAATCAGAAATCACACTTAGGGGTACAGATACCCACTGAACTCACATATTAACAATATGGTAGTTCTCATTTTTAATGAAATAAAACCAAAACAACAGAAAAGGATGATGAAGTATCCTCAAATCTGAGAGATAAGAGTGGTGAAGACTAGGGCTTGATCTAAAATCCACTGGAGCCAAGCAAGCACCAATATTCAACTTCAGCCTGATTTTGGATCAAGGGCCTGAGTCTTTTTAATGAAGCACATGGAGATGTGAGTATGAAAGCCTAAACAGAGAAGAAAAGAATTGAAAGAGCTCACTCTCTACATATTTGTAAGCACATACATATACCCACAAAACACAGGCTATCATTTCAGTTTACAACGATTTTATTTATTGCAGCATAGCTAAAATCTCTTCTTTAGTTAAAAAAAAGGAAATAGGTAAGTAGTGTCTGCTACCAAAGATATACACAATACTGAAATTATGACTACACTGTACATCATCACTGCAATTGAAAGAACAAAGCAGAGTATGCAACACAGCCTATGAACTAAAGAACAAATAATTAAAAAAAAAAAGTTTGCTACTATCCCTGGAAGTACTTTCTGAATAATGGGCATGGTGTTCAGGTAAGAGTTCTTGTCAGTGACAGAAATCTTTAACACTGGAAGATTACGTGGCTATGCCAGGTGTGAGGCAAACCATCAAATAAAAACATGCCCAACTTCCCCTGACTTGCTTTGGCTAAAAAATCACACTACCACTGCCTTCCAGTCTTTAATCAGTTAATAAAACTAAAGATATCAGTGGCTTTGTGGATTATCAGCATTCTTTTCCACTAGGGCTTCTTTGTTTCTACTGTCAAGAGTACTTCACAACAACCTCTCTTTGCAACAGTTAGGAACTATGTCTGAGCTACAAAACAAGAAAAGAGCGTCAGGGACACAGTGAGTTACACAGCTCTAGACAGAATTTAGCAGGGCTTCACTCAATTTCATTCATCCAGGTGGTAACACAGGTACACTTGAGCACAGAATACACAGGAAGCGCTCATTACACAGAGACCAGGAGCTTTCCTTCCCTTTCTAGGCCTGCTCTATGAAGGGGAAAAAGCAAAGGAGATGAAAAAAAAGAAAGGAAAACTAAGCGAATTACTCCTAGCACAAGTCAGTAATTTCTGTTTTATTAAAAACTTACAGTTTTTTCTCTGTCTTCACTGTCCTTTAAAAGTTTATATGGCAACCTACAACGGCTTAAATGCTTTCAAAGAGTGGCCGCTTAACAGAACAAGGGTAAAAAAAAAAAACGAACAGAAATGAACCACGAGCGGGGGTGGGGGGGGTGGGAGCTGTTTGGAAGTGTG
Source organism: Phainopepla nitens (assembly GCA_013400175.1). NCBI lineage: Eukaryota > Metazoa > Chordata > Aves > Passeriformes > Bombycillidae > Phainopepla > Phainopepla nitens. Next base: position 36,100 of record VXBQ01012578.1, read on the forward strand.
AAATTCCACCACCGCTACTCGTGGAGGCGCAGAGCGAGCCGGGCTCTGCGGGCGCGGTGGAGGCAGCTTTGCATGCAGAGAGCCAGGGAGGAGAGGCAGCGCTTACCTGCTTCGGACAGGTCCCGCAGGGAGGAGCTGAGCGCGCTCCGCTTCAGCCCCTCGCCGCCCGCGTAGCTGTCGTCCAGGCAGGCCCTGGGCAGGCTCCCGTTCCCCGAGTCCTTCTTCAGGCTGGAGCACTGCGACATGCTGGGGCGCACCACCCCCTTCTGCTTCTCCAGCTCGGCTGCAACACACACCGAGCTTTTACACCGCTGTTGGTCGGCATCAAACCGGCGCCTTAAAGTTTTAGCTTTTCGAGTTTTTTGGACTCTGGGCTGTTTTCGGGTGTAGGTCTGGGTTTCATATGAAGGGTTGGTGAGCTCTCTTCACAGGGCAGATACAGATAGACAAAACAATTCCTTTCTAGCTGGGGACCAAGGTCAAATTTTAGGCCAAGAGTGTAAACAAGGGTGAAGAAGAGAGAAAGAACAAAGAGGATGGAGCCTCATCACCTGAGGCTGTAATTGGACAATTAACTCCAATTTGCTGATGGACCAGAGCTTATAAAAGTGAGACCTTATGACTGAGAGTCCATTTTTTGGGATCATTGCAGAATTGCTTGGGTGTAGCCCCAAGGGGTTCTTGCATGGCCCAAGCTGGGTCCTTTCAATAAATACATTTTTATTCTTTTATTCTGCTTAGTCTCTGTTTCCAGGTCAGCCTTTCTAGGCGACAAAACAAGCGAGAACATCCCTGCATCTGTGGGAGAGCTTCACCCCTCTACCAGCAGCTGGATATGCATTATGATTTCTCTTTTGGAAAAATGGGATAAAATTTCATGTTCAGACACTCATGGGACTATGAGCAAAATATATCAGTTTGGACCATGGCTGCCTTATTGACTGCAGGAATTGCAACATGGAACTGAAGAAAAATTCAATATAACTTATTGGAAGGGCCATCACTGGGAACTTCAGGGTAAGGTGAATTACCCCCAAAATTCTTGCTGTAATTTATGTTACAAATCAGAGATCTATCTGTCCTCTGTCCAAATTATCCCTAAAATCTTACTGGAATTTATACTACAAATCACAGATCCATGTGTCCTCTGTCCACATTATCCCTAAAATCTTACTGGAATTTATGCTACAAATCACAGACCCAGCTCTCCTCTGTCCATTGTTATTTGCAGCTTGTCCAGGATAAATTCCACTGCAGGTACACTGCAGTAAATAGGAGTCAATGCACTCAGCTGGGGCTTAAGGCATTATTGGTTTTTTCCTCCTTCTCGAGGCAAAGTCATGGAAAAACCCACATTATTTTAAACTTTTAAGGAGTTCTTATGTCTTATACACATACTCAGAATTTTCTTATTTTGATTAGCTAGAAAATGCTCTATTATATGTACCTTTGTACTTACACTCTATTCTGTGCTTTTCCATTTCTTGAACTTCTGCAATCGATTCCCTCAAATCATCTGTAAACTTCTTCCTGTCCTGAGGATTTGGTGCATTGAAATTTATGAGTACTTTGATATCTGCTCCTGGAACAGCTGACGTGAGCCGAATGCCATTGGGATAATCTGCAAGAAAAAGGCAAGAAAAACTAAGCTCTGATTATTACAAAGACTTTTAATAAAAATACCCACCAAAACTGAAAGCTTTTCACTAATATTACCACAGAGGATACAAAGTCAGAGAAATAAAAGTCTGACAGCACAAAATTAGAATAAAAATCCCTAAAGTACATTGGAACAGCTAAACTGTCAAATACGGAACAAATATTGAGAGATATCTTCATGTAGCTGCTACCCTTAAGGTACAATATACAATGTATATCAAAAACAGCAGAAAAAAAAAAGCAAAAAGCAAAAGGGATAATTTTTCTTTCATGGAACAAATCCCATCACCTACCTTACCCACTTGTGACCAAAGTTTTGCTGAGTGTAAAGGCTACTTGAAGACATTTCAAATTCTACAAATTGCCTTTTAACTCACCATTTGCAGTAAGAGAAACACAAGAACAGGTAAAGATTTAGTATTTCCTGTTGGATTGTGTTCACTGTACATCCTACTTTCCTTTTCTACTTTTAAATAAAGTTAAAGGTATCTGTAAAATCACATACTGAAGAAGTAAAAGGACTGATTTGATTTTTTCACCCTTCTTTTGATCCATATTATGGACTTTTAATTATAAAAGGCAGATTTTTTCAGGAAACTGTCTTTGCTTCTTTTCTAGGTGTACTTCTGAAATTTTAACAGCTGGTCAGAAATATCTCCTGGTTGAGACAGAAGGTTCATTTACAGAAAGAGATTCAGAATGAAAATATGTTCTGCTGTAGAAAACAAATCAGTCTTTGCTTGAAACACAGACCTGAAGCAATGGGGTGTCAGCAAACCTCAACGTGTGCATTTTAACTCTACTCAGCTGCCTTCCCCTCTTGGTTTGCTAAAGCACTCAAATATTTACTTCAGTATTTGAGCCCAAGCTCAAGGGCTCCCATGTACTAAAACCTCCCTCCCTAAAGAGCCAGCAGATGAAGTGAGGCACTCCCCTCCCTCAAAGCTGTGAGGTTTCAACAAGATTTCAACTCCTGAGAAACCAGTGCACATGCTTGGCTTTTTTAGGATACCTTAACTTTGACTTTTTTAGGATACCTTAGCTTTGGCTTTTTTAGGATACCTTAGCTTTGGCTTTTTTAGGATACCTTAGCTTTGGCTTTTTTTAGGATACCTAAACTCTCAGATCAAAGCTGCAACTTTGTGTTGCAATGGACTTGTGAAGCAAGTCCATTTACAATCCTCAGGGAAAACAGAGCAGCTGCCCCGAGGCACAAATGGTCCTGAGGGGAAGGAGGGAGGAAGGATTTGGGAGTTTTGCTGGGATTTGCTGCCAACACCTCACAAAGGAGAACAGCCAAAGGGTCCAGTGCTGGGCAGGCTCAGGTGGGATGTTGGGAACACTGGCACAGGAAATGCAGCAAACAGCTCTGCACCACTCCAGGAGAAAGAATAAAAATGTTTACAAAACCAAACAAAGAAACCTGGCAACCCCAAAGTCACCAGGACTGCCCCCACATACGAGCCAAGAAGGAATTTCCACAGAACAAACACATGTATTTTATTACCAGAGGAACTTCTCTGCACTGTATTCATCAAATATCAGGAAACCCTCACATCAGTATTTCTTGGTTTCAGTCACACTCTCTCCTAAGTGATCTGCTCCTCCTCTATATTGTTTTAGTGATTTTGACTGGAAATGGAAAATATACTTCCCTTATGGCCTATTTATTTACTAGAGATATGTGACATTGTTTTCCCTTTTGGAGCTCATCCATCCTTCAACATAATTGACTTCTATCATTAAAAGTCAATTCTTCTATCACCAGTGCCAGTCATTTGTTCAACCTCACCAGCAGCCAAACCAATATTTTTGTTGCTTCTGCTTTAGCAACACTGACTTTTATTCCCTTGAAACCAGGAACAGCTGCTCCACACAGAGTTACTGATGGCTCTGGCCAAAACAGCCCAAAGCTTGCTGGAGACAGGGAGGACCAAGAATATTGAATTTTACAAATCAAAGGGGACAAGTACTTCTCTTTCCCAACTGGAAAATTGTGCATCCCATCTAAGAGGCACCAGTATTAGTGTACAGTCTGTTCACTGATTCACTGCAGTCAGTTCAACTCAGAAGCCCTCCTGAAGTGCCTCAGTTAAAATGCCTCCAGTTCACTGGGAGGAATTCAATCCTTTACTTCTTGTTTCACTATAGAGATTTTTAAATTTATTTGATTAATGTTTCTACTTAGCATGCTTGTATTTTTTAACTATATTTTATTTAACATGGCATCAGGGAATTATAAATCCTTCTCTTCTTAGTAGAATCCAGGATAGATGTATTTGGCCTTCTTCTCCAAAACTGAATTTTATATCATATAATTTGTTCACAAGAGAGAGAGAATGCATGTGTAAGCACAGAAATAATCTGTGGGCTACAGAGCTGCTGTGAGCTCTGCAAAACCTCCCCTTTGGAAATCTCCAGAGGCTTTGACTCAGTAACAGCAATGGATTTTCAGGGAGCACATTCTCAAGGACAATGCAGAACTAAGAACCTTCCATGGCAGAAAAGCACAGGAACTACTGCAGCTCACACTGGGCTGTACCCAATTTATCAGGGGGTGGAGGTTTGGTCACAAACCATGGATTCATTCAGGCTGTCTCCCTATGTACCACACAGACAACTCTGCTCTGCTGTCACTACTGATGCTGTATTTGGGCTTAGGAGCAGGATTTTAGCAAATTATTTGGGTTTTTGTCTGCTAAGAAGCACTAAAAATAAAAAGAATATTGGACTGATGCAGACTGTAAGAGACATAAACAAAAGGTGTCAGAAAATGAAAGTTTATGCTTTGTGTTTAAATTTGAGGTAGCATACATTATCTAGGCAAAGTTAAGCCATAAATCAGGAAAATAAATTAAATAGTGTTTTGAATTACAGATATCATTATAAGAGTCATTATTTATTATCACTCAGTTCCAGTTAATGGTACCGCTAACTCAGCAACAGATGTGTTTGTTTCTTGGCAATCCTTTTATTCTTTACAAGTAATCACAAACACATTTGTGGAGATTTGGCTTCTGACTACACCCAAAAAACTCTCTTGTTTTATATACTGACAGGATCTCGTTTTAAATCCAGAGCAATTTTATTGCTAAACTCTGAATCAAGTCCTGTCCATCCCTTTCACTTACACCATCTTTGCTTTGTTCATGAACAAAGGGGTTCTCTAACAAGAGAGGAAATACTTACACTGGTTCTCAAAGAGAAGAACTTGCATTCCATAGAGGGAAAAGGACTGTCGAAAACTGTATGTAACAGAGTTCTTTTTCTTCTGAAAAATCTTGGTCACCTGAAAGACATCAGATGAACAAAGTGAAATATTCCTTCTACCAAATGAGCCTGTGGACAATTACTGCTCTGAAGCATTAGCATGAGAGAAAACATTTTATTTAAAAGAAAGTTACAAACCTGTCAGAAGAAATGCACTTGTCATTTTTTTTCCATTTTTTTTAAATGCAACTGCTGTATTTAATCTCCTGCTACTGAAAAAACCAAAGCTCTGCAGCATCATCTCTCTAAAGCGGAAGGGTTAATATTTTATCCAGACACAAAGCCTTTGTGTTCTCTCTTCTTGAAATTCCCAAACTGAAAATAACCATGCATCCTTTCTGTGCTAGCAAAAAATATGAAAATACACTTAAGTTATCCTTAAAAACCCCAAATTTAGGTGCTACCACACTGAGAAATTTGGTCTGTATTACTCCCCAGTTTGATAAAACTACTGATATCTGAGTAAGTAATAAAAAATAGCAGAACACAATGTGCCATCAGTTTCCACTCAAGCTCCCTTTTACAACTCCTAGGTTATACTCAGAAGCAAAAGGATTAATGTTTTTTATTTAATTCCTGGTTTTAAGGTCTGCAGGTATGTAAAAAAACCACACACAATAAAATTGTATATATGAGGTGTGCCTTTGTCCATACAAAACATGAAATATTGAGTGTAGTTCTCAGTTCTCAGGTAACAGCCAAGTACATTCCAAATGGAGTGCAACAAATTTTCCTATTTTTAAAAGTAAATCAACCAAATAATTCCAAGCTGTCTTGAGTTCTGTGTGTCTGCTTTTCAAAAGACTGGGTCAAGGTAAAGTCTGTAGGGGTAAGTGCACACTAAAAAGTAAAGTCAACTGTAAAATCTATTTCAACAGATCCTATTTCAATGCACAAACAGATCTGGTTTATAGAACATCTGGGGAATACAAAGTAGGATGTAATTTTGGTTTTCCACAAGTACCTTGAATTCATTATTCATGGAATAAATAATGTCTCTGTTTATCCTTTAGGACAATGAGTGAACTGGAGGTGAGGTTCTTTTCTCTAGTTAAAGCTACTGCATCAAATACCTTCTTACAGAGTGTAGCCATCAACAAAAAACTTCAGTTTAAATGCAAATTATACAAAATTTTAAAAATTAAGATATAAATCTCTTAATCATCCCAGGATTGTTGGAATGCAGGGTAACAGATATTTATTTTTAGGAAGGTTCATGTACTTAATTGCCAGCGATTTCATGGAGATATGATTTCTGAATACCTCATTCTCTCTGCTGGAAATACATACCACAAGAAGATCATTAAATAAAAATATTTCTCGTTGGTGCAGTCCAAGCTTCTGAGGTTTATTTGGATCTGGAACTTCAAACAGCCTACAGTAGCAAACAAGCCTCCGGTGGGGGAGAGAAAGCACCTGCAATAATACAAAAATTCATGGTTCATATAACAACTTTTAGCCAAGACAGAGCATTTTTCATACACAGAACCTTTTTTTTTTTTTAATACTTCAAATATTTTACCTCTAAGCCCATTAGACCTTTTCATCAAAGGACCAACAACAGGAAAATAAAGAGTTTATGCCACAAACTTGCAGGACATTCAAATTTCATCCAAGTTCTTCTATCAAATATCCTCTAACAGCCTGTATCCCTGTACAGGGATGCCAATGGGAGCTCTACTGGGGATAGAGTTTTATTTTGTGAAATGATACAAACATGGAAGAACTTGAGTGGAAGCTCAAAGAAAGGGATGGTTGCTTCCACGAGCATTTTTATTGTTGTCAAAAGCAAGGATGCAAAGCAAGTTTAGCTTTTGTGAGATGCTGTAGGTTACTTTTTCTCAGCCACTGACAAAATTAATTCAGTTTGTTCATTCCCTAATACCAAGAAAACGGTGACATCAGGACAAAGCAAATGCATTTTCAATTCTGTCTTATTTTCTCAAGCCAGCAAGAAAATCAAGACTGAGATTCCATTTTCTGACTGGAAATGTCTGTTGAAGGTATCTCTGAAGCTGCCAAGTGAGACTTAATTTCTTTCAAATGCAAATGATGAGATCTTGTTAGCAACACCAGAAGAAATCCATAAACTGGTGCATTATAAAAACAGTTTTAGATTCATTACTGACCATGTCTATAATTTAAATCTGGAATCAATATTTTCAATGTTCATCTACTATTCAGAAGTGAACTTTAACTGGCTGTATCTTTCCAGAGTATCATTCAATTCCCAAATGGACCAGAAAGAATAAACACACCACAGCTCAGGTGGAAAGGTGAGTGCAAACTGTGATTTTGATTATTTGTTTATTCTTTACTGGCTAATGTCCACGGTGATAATAATATTTCAAATAAATAAAAAAGTGTACCAAAAATGTCCAGAAGATCCTTGGCAATAAATTAAGCACCCTATGGGAAATCCATTTTTAAGAAAATCTTTATACTTTTGAGAGTTTTTTTTGTAACACAACGAAAATGTTGCCTGAAAGAACATCACTAATTTAAAATGTAACAGAATGTCTTATTTCCAGTTTAGGAAAATGCTGCCAGTTACAATGACTATAGATTTTGAAGGAGTAGGAGAGAAATACCTACACAACCAAGTCCATGGTGCAGAGATCCAATCTACAGTAGAAAGACACATACAATTTGATTAAACTTCAGAAAAAACACAGAACTGTATCATAGCAAGTAAACACAGCACACTCTGACTATGACTAAATGCCTATAGAGTCAAACCAAACAGAGCTATCAATAAAGACTCTTGCCTGTTTCCCTAATTTCCTTGCACACAGTCAAAAAGTCTCCCACCAGAAGAATCACTCAAGCTAGGACTCCACCAAGGGCATTGTTTTCTTAGTCCCATTTAATTTACAAGGTCAGGATTAGTTTTAGGATTTGAATTGCCACATGTCTGAATAAAAAAAAGAAACATGGGAAAAAACCATCTCCCACAGAAGCCTATATATAAACCTAAATCCCCAATAATAGAAACAAAGTTTCATATTAAGTGCCTGAATACTGACTTCAGAATATTTATTTCCCTTGTTCTCAAAACAAGGTACAAGCTTTTATAAAAATTTTGCTTTCTTTCTGCTGCTTCTTCAAAGAGATCTCCTCAGCATGTTCTTTACTGGAAATGGAAATAGACCAAAATGAGATTTTTGGTGGTGCCTCATTCCCTTCCCCGATCCCCTAACTAAGGCTTGTCTGAGAAGAGATTACAACTCAAAGCCCTTTAACAGTAAAAGGGAGAATCTTGAGATCCACTTTGTTTTCCTCAAGAACAAATCCCCCAGCCCATCAGACCCTGCTGCAGTGAAGTTCCCTGGAGCTGATAAAAACCAGATATATGGCTTCAAAACCATGCAAGTCTAGGGTTTTTTTGGCTTTGTTCTGGGTTGTCTTTTTGACTACTGACATGAAGGTTTGAATTCAGGAAGGCTGAGCACCCACTGGTCCCTCTCCACATTAGTTACCTTTTCTAGCATGGAAAATACTGGTCTTAAAACCTCTGTGCTCCTTAATCAGAGGCAAAATGCTGTGGCCCTTCTTTTCTCTCTCCTTTTCCAACAGATGCTGTCAAGATTCACTTATATAGCAAAATATTTCAGGACTTTTCCCACAACAATCCTATCTTTGCATGCTCAAACCCAGCACCAGAATCCCTGGGACCTGATTTCCAGGTATGTCCTGAGATAAAATGACCCAAAGTCCCCTTACAAATCCCAGGTCATGGAGGCAGCTGAGCAGGCGACAAAGATGCTGATGTGAATAGAACTTCTCTGTTACTCTTATAAATTATGGAGCCATAACTGACAGTGCAAATTTTGAAATACAGTTCTCTACAATATCACATTAAAAAAGCGCTGTGATTCTTTAGAAGTAAACCAGAGAACTGCCTAAAATGCAGGTATTTCAGAATTGTAAAGCTTCACCATAACGGATTTTAAGACTCCTAACATCATCCTGTCACCCACGACTGCAAAACCAAAATGCATCTGCACGGATACTCCAGAATTTAAGTCAATCTTACAGGGAATTATTTTGACACTTCCTGGCCTTTGCCATTCACGGGACAGAACTGGGGAGCAGCACAGCTCTGCTGCCCTGCCCTGCCACAGGGCACTCACCGGTTTCTTGCCCACGATGAGCTTCTCCACCTTCTGCACCTGCGACACGTGGTCCTCGTTGGTCTTCAGCTCGCGCTTGCGGATGCGCTCGTAGATCCCGATCAGCATCTCCCGCGGGATGTCCTCGCCATCGTCCACCCCTGCAGGGCCAAGCTGCTGTTAGCAGGCTCTGGCAGGACCCAAACCTGGGCAGGCTCTGTTCCAGGCTGCTGTTAGCAGGCTCTGGCAGGACACAAACCTGGGCAGGCTCTGTTCCAGGCTGCTGTTAGCAGGCTCTGACAGGACCCAAACCTGGGCAGTTTCTGTTCCAGGCTGCTGTTAGCAGGCTCTGGCAGGACCCAAACCTGGGCAGTTTCTGTTCCAGGCTGCTGTTAGCAGGGGTCTGACCCTCACTGGCACAGGACACAAACCTGGGCAGGCTCTGTTTTCCTGCCTGCAGATGTTTGTTTGTGCAGGTTTTTCCCAGCTGCCAGCCAGCTCCTCCTGTGTGTCCTTGTGCTGCCTCAGCCAGGCAGAAGAAGTGGTGTGAACATGATTTAAACACTGATTTTGGTCCAGAAGCCCATACAGCAAGACATTGATGAGAATCACCCAGGTTTGGAGATTTTTTGTTTTAAAACTCCCATCTAAAACTAAGACATAAAAAGGCCGACTTCCTAAGGGATATTTTTTCTTTCACATTTCCTCTGTTTGGTATTAAAGCTAGAGTGAGTTAAATTCCTTTTTAGACACTAAAACCTCCATATGACATTCTCCTAGGAATACACCCCTGGGAGGAAGAAGAAGAACCATCTCATTTTGCCTCTGTCTCAATATTACTCAACACTGTTAATGAAATAATTCCCTCTGTGAGAACCTTATGAATGCAGTAAAATTAATTTAACCAATATTTCCTATAAGATTTCCAAAAAGAACTAGTTTACTCAGGAAAAAGAAATCAACAAAATAGCCCAGATCCAATATTATTGTTTAGCACTGTGTGATTATCATTGGCATGGCATTCTAAAAAATGCCACACTGTCTTGAATGCCTGATCCTGAATTTTTAATAGCAGTGGAAGGAGTCCAATTTCACTAAGTGACTTAAAGCTGGATTTTCCGGGGACAGGGAGATGCATGTCTCTTTTTTAAACAGGTTTTAAAGCAATACACTCTTATCTCCCATTCAGAAGCAAAGATAGAATATTTTGTCACCCAGTGCAACAGTTGCTCCCATAAAAAATACAGTGATAAAATATAATTTGTTTGCAGATAGAAGCAAGCAAAACCACCTCTGTTCTGTGCCACATGGCCAAGCCTTCCACAGCCCACCCTTTGTGATTTACAGCTACAGCAAGGTAGCTTGTTACAAAAATGCCTGCAGTAACAGAAATTGTTGGCATGCATGCTGGAGCTCAGAGAGAATGTGCTGTGGCTAATTCCACAAATGTAACTGCAGCATTATGCCAAGAGATGCATATCAGGCCTTTGGAGTATTTGTGGATTTTACAATAAAATCTCAGCACTAACTTAAACTTTGCTAAGCTGAAACATCTGCTAAGCACAGGTTGTTCACTGCTGCCTTAATCAATCTCAGGGAATAAACCACTAACTAGGACTTTAATTTTCAAGATCTGAAATTCCAGAACACCACAAGTACTTTGGTTTTACTGGTCCTAAAATGAAAGGTCCTGACAACACATCCATCCACTCAAGAAAGACAAGATAAATGACAAAATATTCCACAATTAATTCTGGTTTGGCTGTTACAGAAATGACTGAAGTCTGTCCAAACGGCAGTCAGGTGACAGCAGCATGAAGTTGTTCCCAGAAGACACCGAGTGTCCCTGGAAGGACAGTGACAGGGAAAAGCTTTGAGGAGCTTTGCCCTTAGGTCTCTTACCCCTGAGGTTCTTGATGAAGTCCTCCAGCTTCATCTTCCTCTCGGGTTTGACGTTGGGGCTGTACATGTCGGTGTTGAGGAGGATGATGGCGAAGGCCAGGATGAAGATGGTGTCGGGGTTGCGGAACTGCCGCACCACGCCCGGGTTGCAGATGCAGTAACGCTGGCTGGGAACACAGGGGAGGCTGGCAGGAGCTGCTCACACTCACCAAACAACCCACCTGCTGCTGCAAGAGCCTCAGCAAGCTACTGCTCCCTTTGCAGACACAGCTCTAGCCTTCCATCCACATGTTTTCAGAAGGCAATCCTTGAACGTGCAAGGAGTTTGCTTCTACTTCACTGTAACTTCACTTGCTACAATAACTTCTACATCCCCCCTTTTTCAGTGATTAATACCCCAACAGCAGGTAAGAACACAGCATTGATTTTGGCTAACTGCCACGTGGTTACTTCCACCTTATCCTGCCCTGGATATACTGTGTGAGTACTGATTAAGTGACTCCTCTTTCTCACACTGTTGTTGAAGTGTTTAATGAAAAGTTAGGAGTATACATACCCTAAAAAGTGCATGGGTTTATAATTCTATTCATATAAACTAACTAAATCCAAATATATTCTTAGAGATGCTCAAAACCCCTTGAGTATCTTTTCAACTGATGCCAGAAAGAACTTCTGAGAAAGTTCTATTAATACAAATGCCACATGTGAACAACACCAGCAACTAAAACTTCCTAGTCCATACTTAGCAAGCTCCCCCTCAAAACAAGACATACTTGAAAGTGTTTGTAGCTCATGAGGACAGTGAAAATAATCAGGAAAGTAACTTGGGCAAGCCCAAGTTCCCCAGTTGTGCAGTCTGACTGCAAAGCAGCAGGTTTCTGGTGACTGAGGGGTTGATCCCACATCCTACCTAAAAGCTTCAATGAGCCGCTCCACTTTCTGGGCTTCTCCCTGGACACGGATGTGTGCCTGAAACTTCCTGAGTGCTTCGTCCAGCTCCATTGTGGAGAAGTCCATCTCATCCACCACACAGCTAGGACAAAAACAGATTCACATCGTGTCTCTTCATTTCTAACAACACAGTAGCACAGGGAAGATTTTGAAACAGAAAAAACTTTTCGATTCTCCACCTGACAGAGAGTCATGGAATTGTTTTTTAAACTTTCAGCAGCAATTGCAATAATTGCAGGTAAGCTGTGAAGGAAGGTTGAAAATAACAGATCAATGAGAATGTGCACATGTGAGCAGACCCTTGTGTTTTTTAACAGGAGAGCTGCTGGAATGACAAATGCCTGACCATTTTAAGTGAAGTACCACTGCCACAAATAATTATTAGTTCTGTGCTTCCAGGCCAATCAACTATCACAATGCCTTCAACAATAATAAATAGTTTATACTGCTCAAAATATCATATCTCAGACAGCCTGCAGCAGGCACAATAATCTGTACCAAATGGCTCTGTGTCTAAGAACGTTCTTAATTGCAGAGAAAAAAAATAACCTTGTTTGGATACTCTCTTATTACTGCTCCCCATCATTTGCCATGACTTTCAGTTAACATTTGTGGAGAAATAATTACTTTCTTGCTCTGAAAATACAATGCTGACAAAAAATAAAAGGGAACCATTTTAATATAATCAGCAACATGAACTATGTCATTCTAATACTTGGTTTAAAGACTGCTTTAAAATCAGAGGCTTATAAATTTCCTTTAAGCTTAGCTTTTAGTTTTGAAATGACCAGACATGAATCACTGCAAGTAACAGCACTGTAATGCAGAAACCACAGAAAGCACTATCAACTTTTAAAAGCTTTTTCTTAAATGTATAGATATACAATGACAAATTACAGTAGCTCATATTTTTCTTCCAGTAACAGTGTAGCTAATGTAGATTAACAGCAAGAAATTTATTCCTCTTGCTTTTAATATTTTTCCTTTTATGCAAAAGCACAGTGAAACAACGAGCCTGGCATTTCTGACATCCCTTCCCATCCTCACCTAAACTTTATCAGTTCTGCAAAAATGCTCACAGGCTTCCCACTACTGCAAGTTCTGTTAGAATGTCAAAAGCCCTTTTCCCATTCCAAGGTGTAAAGCACAGGTGCAGAGTAAAACCGAATTAGCACAGTTAAGGACCCCCAGGAACACACTGGCCAACAGCAGGATGAGGAGGGGAATTCACCAGCATTTCTGTGACCCATGGAGACAGCAGATTTGGCCCCAGGGGCAGTGCTCAGCTCTCCCCCACACAATACTCACTCCAGCACGTCCCTGTTGAACTGCTTCTGCCGATTGCCCAGGAACTCTCCGATCATCTGCCTGCTGAGCCCTTTCCTCTGCAGCAGGAAGTGGGCAACCCCAACCGGAGTGTCCGGCACAAAGCCTCGCTCTATCAGGTACTGCACTCCTTTTTCAGGCTTTCTGAGGAGAAATGACAGTGCAAAAGTATGAATTTCCTTCCATTCCACCTGATAGCATCTGATTCAAACTCCACAACAGTTCTGCCAATGATGGTCAATATATTCACTCACCTTTAACCAATGTCCCAGAGGACAGGCTAGCGTAGCTTCAGGAAGGTGTAGCTGAATACACTGCTCACTGCTAAGAGCTGACAGCTTTGAGACACACCTCTGCTTGTTTTTACATATTCCCTGCTCCAGAACCTTCCCAAGGAGAAGCTCTGGATGCAAACAGCCTCCCTTGCCAGTGAAACAAAGCCTGACACCAGCTACTAAAAGTTCCTGTTGCTGGGAGAGAGGTACCTTCCAGAAACTGAACTGAGAAGCTGCTGCTGAAAAACAAGAAACAAAGAGCTCCCCCCACCTTCCCCATCACCTGCTGGCAAAAGTTAAACTTAATGAATAAAAACATCTGAAGTGGTGTCACTTGCAAGCTGAGAGAACAAAAAATAAGGGGGAAAAACTACAGTCAGTCAAGTAAAAAGAAGCAATTAAAAATGGTGCAGCTCCCACCTAACTGAGACTTAGTTCCTTCCTCTAACACACCCACTGCCCCAGCTTTCCCTCCCTCAGACAAGCACTTTCCCAGTCTCTGCAGTGCTTTATGTCTCTTTATACAGCTCCAGATGTAGCAGTAACCACTTTCACATCCCAAAACAAAGCAAACCAAAGCCACTAATTTTTCCTTCTTAAGCAGTGTGTGCTGGGGAGGAGGGCTGGGACAGAGCTGGCAATAAAATATATTGCTTATAAAGACAAATGCTGCTTTATTCTCGAGTGCTGCAAAATCCCCCTTACAGCACACACTGTGCACTGCATCATCCAGCAGTGCAACACAGCAGAAAACCATCATTCCTTTTAAAAATATTCAAGGGGAATCTTTACAGAAGCAGTAATTCCATCATCAGCTTTATTTTGTAAGGAATTATGCTATAATGTCCACCTGTAAGAGTGGGTGGTTTGCAGCTTGCTGGATGACCTAAAAGATATTTCCTTTAAGGCAAGCAAAATCAATCTGAGAGGACAAGGTGACCGTGCTATTTTTATACAAGGTTGATCACACAACCATAACCCTTCCCCAGGGTTTTAATTGCAAATAACATTGCTAAATACATCATCATTCAGTTCTCCTACTCCTTTACATTCCATTATTATACACTTAATACCCTATTAAGAATTAGACAGATCAGAGAAATATATATAATTTAATCAAAAGGGAGTTCTCAAATCTCAATTTCTTGCATCAGGCTTTGTGGCTCTTTTCATCTGAAATAAGATTACACACACGGTCATCTTCTAAAATTAATCTCCTTCATACTAAAAAGTCCCTTTTCTGTAAGTAATGTAATTGCTATGTTCATATGCTTTTAAACTGTATTTCAGAATCCTTAATCTTTCTAAATTTAAATTCACAGCATCCAACAAAAACAGGAATCGTTTTCTCCATCCCCCTTGTTAGTGAGCTACATTTATCCAGTAAATTCAGAGTGATACAAACCCAGGAGAGCTCCTGTCCTGTGACTGTCAAAGCAGGAAACAACACTCAAAACCTACAGCTTAATCCAAAGATCACCTTTACCTGACATGTAGAAAATGCTGGATCCTTACTTACTGCACTAAAAACCAACTTGAATTCCTAGTACCTAAGCATAAGCCTGAACATTTAAAATCATCACAAAGATGAAATAATTTATTTTTCATCAGCCCCTCTCTGGTTGTATAATTTTGCATAAGTCAGGGTCTGCTTTTTCACCTAAGAAGCTTTGCCTCTGGTTTGATGATATGAAGTCACCCTTCAAAGCAGGCAAGGTGAATGTCCAAAACACAGTTAAAAATCCATTAACAAAACACTGGAAGCCAAGAGCTGTTTTCCCATTGATACTCCCCTGATGCTGGACTGAAATATCAGGGAGTTTTCAGTCTGGATTTTTTGAAAGCAGTCTAGTATTATTTAAAATTACTCCAGTCTGTTACAAAAGCTGTAACCTGTCAGCAATAATATGAAAATAACACCTGAACCCCAAGCTGTAAGAATGAAGGCTGCTCCTTCCCTGTTTGAGCAATCACCTGGTAAGTAAGGCAGGCTCAGGGGTTTATTGTGCTTTAAGCTCCTTCCCACCTCCCATCAGGTGGGACATTATCTTATTCACCAAGAAAGGTACTTACCAGAAAATGATGACTCTTCCAGAGTGTTCTGAAGTGCTGTATTTCTAAGGAAATTTTACTTCAAAAGTGAAGTTAACAATAGGCTCAGAGAAAAACATACTCAAGGGGGCCTTCCCTTCCTGCCTTTAACACAAGCAGCATTTTGTCTCCTTTCAAAGTCAGAGAAACTGAAGAATATGATAAATGGAAATTTAAGTCATCTCCAACACTAGAAATTTCAAATACCACCAAGTCTGAAGGAGCTGCTCCCTAAATGCACCAAGAGGATGTGAAGGTGTTTGTGTGAAGGTTTGCTGACCTCCAGCAAACCACCAGAAACTCATTTGCTCCTTCCCAAGGTGTTTTTTCACAGCAGGTATCTGCCAGGCTTTGGGGAGGGCAGCTTTGAACAGCACAAGCAGCCAGGGATTCTCTGCTGGCAAACTCAGCTGTTTTAAACTGCACAAACTTTCCTTTTCACCAAACCCTGATTTTTTTTAAGGGTTTGACTGGATGCAGAAGGGACAGGGACACACAGGGATCAGGACTGCACATGGGACAGGACACCTGGATAAGTTATCCTCATTTCTGTCTGCTCACAGTTGGGCACAGACCATTTCGTACTTACAACTAAGAGTCTTTTGTGATTAGGAAAATTCCCACTGATGGCTTGTTAATTACACAGACCAATAACAGACAAGATAAGAAATCTATAAATAGCAATGGAGGAAGCAGCAGAAGCACAGCAGTTATTTTCAGATTTGAATACATTAACTAATGTCAAAATAACCCTCTAATGTTAGCACCTTGCATAGCTGATGATGTACTTATTTAGAGAACTTCTGATATTTACAAGGCTGCTTCCAAAATAAGTTTAAAAATGTCTTGTCTCAAAAAAACCACAACAAAACAGAATAAAAAAACCCAAACAACACAAGGATCTGCTGAAAGAAGAAGAAAAAATCAGCACCAAAAAATGTGCAAAATTATTTACATAAGATTCTCAGAGGTTGATTAAAGGACTAAGGATCTTGCCAGAAACTGATTAACAAGACATTTAGGGTGGTTTAAAGTGACCTCTAAAGGAAAAAAATGATGGAGGGATTAATGCAAAAGTCAAAATAACACATCAAGCCTGTGTATTTTAATAAGGTCATTTCTTAGAGAGTACTGGCCATATCCAGAAGTGCTCAAGACCTGACAAAGAGTTTGAGAAGGCAGGAAAGCCAGGCAGAGACAGCTCCTCTTTTGAAGAAGGGAAGGGTAAAAGCTGATTGACTTCCTAAACATATCCAAACTATAGTTTAAAGATAACTAAAAGTTATCTTTAAACTTTTAGGAAATACTGCTTTTACAAAAACACTGCAGTGATTCTGAAAAGTGAATTTGGTAGAGGAAAATCTTATAGTTGGATTCTGGATGGGAAGAGGGATCAGCAGAGGCCTAGCACACCCTGTTATCTCCTGGGTTTACTGGTGCAGCCAGTCCTTGTGCAGGCCAAACCCAGGAAACCCCAGTGCTGGGCTGGGTGAGCACCCCAGTGGCACTGCCAGCACCAGCAGCACTCTCTTCTCCCATTCCTATTGCTGATTTGGGACTTCCTGACAAACTGGACTCGGGCAAAAAGATGTTTTGGGTTTGTCGGTTTGTTGTTTTTTTTTTTGGGGGGGGGGTTGGTTTGGCTTGGTTTTCATTAGTATTTTTTTTAATCCAGTCAAGCTCTTCCCACAGCTGCACCATCATTTGTAGTATCCAAGCCACAGTGTGGATAAAGTGCCTGTATCCACAGCAGCCAAGAGAGAGAACAAGTAACAAGCACTGCCTCAAAAAGAAACCTGCCACAAAACCACAGCACAAAGGTGAACAAAGCCTTGCCCATCCCTGCTAAACATGTAAAGCTTACAGACATCCCAAACCACATGAAATCTTTGTATTTCCTTTGACAGCTTGGACAATAAGAGAGCTGTAAAATGACAGCATTAATTAACAAACGAGCACGGGACATTTCCAGTACCCAGCAATGCCAGAAGTATCATCTGAATTAAAGCAGGGATTTGTGAACAGTGTCAATAACACAGACACACTGCTCTAACAGCTGACTGAGGCAAGGGGCAAAGCCAGCCTGGCTGAGAGTGAGCAGCTTGGTGAAACTTCTAGAACTCTACGATTTCTGAAGGCACACCTATGTTTCCTTGTCTCTGTTACACAGAAACTGAGACAATTTGAAAACAAGCAAACCAGAAGTACAAACATTTCTTAGAGGCTGTTAGAAACCCACTGCAAACAGGAACATTTCACAAACATGCTGCTGCCAAAGAAATCTTTTCATGTCGGGGTGGAGAGTTTAATTCAGCTATGATGCCAGCCCTCTGTAAAAAAAAAAAAGTCATAATCTCCCTCACCTTTGATACTAGAGATCTCATTTTGAAAATATTTACAGCTGTCACAAAAATAAGCATTACTTCAACATTAAAAAACAGGGATGGCTTTTTCAAGAGTAAGAATCTAAGCCTTTCTGAGAGTTACCTAAGAAGTTAAATAATTGTAAATAACCAAGCTGGTAATAACAACCTAGTTGAACATTCTCCTTAGTCTAGCACACAGCTCAGTTTTCTTTCTATGGTTTTATTTCTTGCTTTGCTTTTGCTGAAGAGCCCACTGCTGCTGCAGTGAAGCCAAGAAAATCCCTAGGTCTATTTTAAACCTTCTGGCTAAGAAGGAAAAAAACAATATCCTTAAAATACTACCAAAACTAGTGCCAAAACAACTTGTCAGAGTTCACAGCAAGGCAAAAGGGGATTGAGAGGAGGAAAATGAGAGAAACTGAGTGGGAAGCCTGAGCTGTGCTTTTCTCAATTGCACAACTGTTTGATGAAGAGAAAGAAAAACTGGCTGTAAATTGCATCTTCTGGTAATTACAAGAAAAAATCCCTGGGTCAGGAAAATAAGCCAGGAAAGAGCACATTTCTCCCAGCTTCTATGCATCTCATGGAAATCAGGAGATAGTTATTCCCATGATTTGGGCAGGAGCACTATAGTTTGTCCCCAGGGGGGATGATTTCTCCCACATTAGGATATTAATTCTCAAAAGTTCATTCAAGATCTCCCACCACAGATGGGAAGGTCAGGACACACTTGCAAATTACCTGGAGTAACCTCTGTTCATGAAAAGTTAATTTCTACTCATGCCACTAAGGAAAGAATTCACCAGGAAGTGATCTCAGCGCCCAGTTCTGTTTGGTGTGGCACCGAAATAAAGAGAGGAAACTCTGTAGATGTGCATTTTCATTAAACTGGGCAACCGACCTATGTGGTTCAACCATTACTTTCTGCCTGACCAACCAGCTTCTTTGTGGCATCATTTCCTAACAAGGTGCCAGGAAATTATACATTGAACATTATTACTACCACTGAATGTTTAGGTTGGTCTGAATCAGAGCTCATTATAAAAGGGTAAAAAGTGTGTAACAGGGTAAAAAGTGTATCAAAGGCACCTAAAGGCCCCCTGAGCAGAAAGTCTGGCTCATTCTAATAGAGGAGGGAAGACAGAGTTTAAAGCTATTTCTGCAGAAGGGTTTTCCTGTGCCAGGAGCATCGTTGCTGAGGGGCAGAGCAGGCAGCACAGAGAAGAGGCACACGAGGCACACCCCAAGCACTCGCACTGCAGTAGCTGCACATGTCCCTGCTAGTGAAAACAGCCCTCAGCATCCTGCCAGAGCATTCCCTACCTCTTCATTATTCCCTCTCTTGGCAGTGGGCAGCCTGCTTTTTTGTCCCCCCTACTCCTTCCTTCCTCACAAGAAAGAAGGCAATAAGAAGGAAATATTTTAGTTAAATTCACGGACCAAAACACTCTGTGAGGTTGTTCTCACCTCCTCTGACCCCACTGCATTTCTCACAGAGCAGGGACAGGAGTTTGTAGCTGCCAGCAGAGCAAAGCACCCTCCGCTTTGGGACATGACATATGGAAAACTGGCTGCCTCTCTCAGAACTGTGTGCCAGGGCTGAGCATTGCCCTCATGTTTATACAAGTGTTGTCAGGAAGGACACTTCAGCATGACTGTGTCCTTTAAATGAAGGAACAGTCCCTGCCTTTACGTCTTCTCGTGTCCCTGCCCTAAATCCTCTTTCCACACCCTCACTACAGTTACACCAAACAGAAGCACTTCAGCTTCAGGTTCTGCAACTCTGCTGAGTAAAAAAGGGAAACTCTGACAGTCACTTTGAAAGGGACACCTTTTGTGCAAGTTCTGTTTAAAGATCTCCAGATGTGCCTATGTTTATGACCTACACAACCTCAATTCAGTTGGTAGGTATGAACTGTTACACAAGAAAGAGTTGATGGGACCTTCCCTTTTCCTCAACTCTTTTTCCTACACAGCCTTCCCAGGTCCCTATTCCAACTGTCCCCTGCATTCCTGCAACGGCAGCTGGTCACATTTGTCACCCTCAAAATCTGACCGCGGGAGATTTTGGGACAGAAGGAATTCCAACTCTGGCCCCCGGAGCCCCATCAGCCGCCGGAATTCCTCCGTTCACGGGCTCATTTTCCAACAGGAGGCACGCAGGCATTGTCAGAGCTCAGCTCCCATTCCTGGCACGCAGCAGGGAGGCAGCAGTGTGCCCGGAATGCTTAAGGGCAGCCGGAGCTGGAGGCAGGGATGAGGTAATGGCTCTTGCAGGGATCCAGGGCCACTCACACTCAGCCATTGCTGCTTCCAGCAAAGCCACGTTTGCTTCCAACATTTGGGAGAGTTTATATTGCCTTTTAATGGCACTAAAAGGAATCCCCGTGCCCATGTTTGAACCCAGTGCTTCAATTTACTATTGGTTCTACATTTCAGCTGGTTTGGATGGGATATAATTTATGCTAATCAAAGCACTTGTTTTGGAAAAAAGGAGGAAAAATGGCTCCTCCGGGAGAAAAGATAAAACATGCACAGAACAAAGCAAAACACACAAAGCTTTTTTTTCTCTGGGTGTTCTCACTTAGGGCTAAATGTTTTTAGAAATAATGAGATTCATACTAAGAACATTCTTCTCCTCTTACTAACTCCTCGGCATGTTAGAGGACGAGTTACATGGAGTGCTTTGATTTTAATTTTTGTTGGAACTGTCTGCGCCTGAATAATCTGCAGCCCAGATGTTGCAACAACAGTAAAGTCCCTCTCAGCATACACACGAGGACAGCAAATGGCTCTGTTGTGAAATCCTGGCTAAGCCTCTTCTCTCCCCTTCCTCTTTCTATCAAATCATTCAAAAAAAACATTGAAGATATTAGGGATCAGCTGGCAAAATAAAAGAATTGGTTCAAAGGTAAAGAGAACCAGCTCAGTATGATTTACACCATCTCCCTCCTACTCAATCTGTATTTACAAAGTTTGAAATCATTCAGAATGTTTCCAATAAGCTTCCAAATCCAAACTGCAGGGAGGACAGTCCGAAAGCACACATTTAGAGACCAGATATTAGAATGCTGAAGGGGTGCCATGAGACTGACTCTAAGCAATACAGGAAGTATGTTCAGCATCTCAACTGAAATTCATTATGACTATGATGGGTGTGAATGGAGAACACCAGATGAGTGCATTTATTACAGAAGTTAAATTAATGACTAGTTGCCAAACTATTTTTTAAAAACCAGGTAAGTAACACTTGGCAACTTTTAAGGATTCCAAATAGAAACCAAGCTTGCAGCACTTTCTGAGTGTAACAGTTCGAAGGAATCCAAATTACCTTCAGTCTCTACCTGGAGATGGAAAATGATGGAAACCTTATAGCTCTGTTGAACAGTTAAAGCTGCTTTCATGGAAAATGAAAAATGTGCCTTCTCACAAATATTATTATTGTGTGCCTCCAATTTCCAACAAGAATTTATCTAGAAACTCTAATTTGTAATATTGTCTTTGGTATAATCCCAACAGCACTCAGCAAATTCCTCTCATATCTGCTTAGTAAAATAAAAGACTTCTTAAATTAATATTCCAGGGAATCTAGAAACGTTAGAAAAAGTCTGCTCCTGGAATTAGTATCCAATTCATATCAACAGAAGGTTTTAAATTGGAATAAAATCATCCCCATCGTGCAATAAAGGAAGCCAGTAGGGCTTTCAGGGCTAAAGATGATACATCATCGCATATTGCAAACAGATACTCAAGCCTTTTCATCTCTGTCAATAAATCCTTTGGGAGAACTTTGGAATAGCAGGAACCTTGATAATGGCCTGTTATAAAAGAAGCTACAGCAAACTCTTCAGCACAGAGCATTGTAATGCACTGAGGACACGTGGGGAACAGTTCTCCATCTGTCACTGCCCTTTCCAGAGAGGAAAGGAGGACAAAAGAAGGGAGGTGGGGAGTGAAAGGCATCTGGGAAAATATATGGTAAAATTATGGCTGGCCCAGGCTCTGTTCTAGCACTTCAAGGGGTATCATGTTCATGCACCCCCAAGAAGTACATGTAGAATTAGGATGTAAAGCCTAAACTAAGCCCTGGCATCAAGCTCAGAGCAGTGAAACAGCCCCTGAGCTGCACTTTGCAGCCTCTCCTCACCAGCAATGTCAGCAATCAGCACCAGCAAGACTGGCTCCCATGGCAAGGAACACAATGCCACAGGAATCCTGCCAGATGGGAGGACCACTTACAGTTCCTGCCAACAGCTGATATCCCAAAGGAGACACTAAACATGACTCCAGGCTCTGCTAGATTAAAAACTGAGTCTGAGCAATGCCAGCCCTTATCTCCCATCTTCTACAACAGCAGGCACAGCTGCAACAAGTTTTCAAAGCACTGTGCTGTTGTCCCCGTTTTGCTGACACTGCTGTGTTAGCACTGACGGTGGCTGTGCCCGTGCCCAGGAGTGCTGAGCAGGCCCTGCCCTGCCCTGGCCCTGGCCCTGTCGCTGGCCCTGCCCTGGCCCTGCCGGGTGTGTCACGGCAGCCAGGGGACGCAGTAACCCCGGGCAGTGTCAGCAGCAAACACACCTGGCAGCCACCAACGCTTGGCAGGGAGCCAGGGCTGCTGCCACCCCCCTGGTGGCACAGGGCTCTGTGGCAATCCCCCTGCACAGAATGCCAGCCCAGCACTGCTGACCCACGGGCAGGACACGTCTCCTCACACTGCTGAGGTTAAACATTCAGTTCTAGTTAATCTCTCGGAACCATCAGTGCATCAGGAGCAGGATGGAACCTGAAAATCCTACCAGATTGGAGTGCAATAACTGGTAAACCTGGTGTTTCCAGCCTGCAGTCAAAACAAACAGGAGAATGAAATCACAGCTCTTTTTTCTTTTTTTTCCTCCTTGTTTTTCTTTTTAAAGCAGCAGTCAAAAGCCCTCTTGAAGCCTTGTTTATAAGCAAACCAGTCTCGAAGGCTGGATTTGCATTGGCAGGATTTGCAGGCTGCAAAATAAACCTTTCTAGGTAGTGTTTTCCTTCTGCCTGTGAGGGAGCAATGGTTTCTAGTGCAATTCTCCCAGTCTACATCCCTTTCCAGCTCCACTGAAGAAAATGCCTAATTCAACACAGCTGGCCTGCCCAAGGCTCCCTGGGAGCTGCTGCACTCCGGGCATGCACCTGCAAGCCTTCCTTTGGGGAGGAATGAATGGGAACACACACTGCCAGCCCCCTGCCAGGGGGAATCACTGCTGCCATTCAGAGCCACGGCAGTGCACAGAAGCTGGTACTCAGTTGCAATTTCTTTGGCAGAAATCATTCCATTTTGGGGAATACTTTACCTTCTAGCTTACTGGCTACTACAGAACACCTTTGAAAAGTGCACTTCTGTAGTCAGCACTAAGGTTCCAAATTGAAGGCCAAGTTATGGTTTGAAAAAAATTCCGTGATCAAGTGATAATCATGGAGTCACAGAATGGTCTGGGCTGGGAGGGACCCTAAAGATGATTTATTCCAAACCCTCTGCCATGGGCAGGGACAGCTTCCAACAGAACTCCCGGAAATGTGATTTTCAATTACCTATAATTTTTTCCCAGTGTCCTGTGTTCTCCATTCTCCAAGGAGCTTTGTGCTACTGATGTTTTGCATCTATCAGTCATTAGGTGAACTGGACCACCAGCTGTGCTCAACTTTTACCCCACCCATAACTGCTTATTCTAACAAAGAGCCTCTGATAAGAAAACTGCACTTTGGCTTCTGAAAATTGTTGTTAAAATAAGAAACTCAGAAAAGCTAAAAACTGAAATTTCAATTGGGATGATAGTGACTTTCCATGCTTTTAAAATCTTTATCCCTGTAGCACTTCTGCTGAACAAAGTAGAAGTATTTGCTACAATTCATTCATTTACTTAAGGTTCTTAATTCTTTGCATTTCAGCCAAGCTTCATGCACCACAAAGAAAGGACATTTGTTAATTAAGGCTTGGGATCTTAATTTGCAAGGAAGATTTCAAAGACACGGTGAAATTAACCTCAACTCCTTGTAAAAAACATCCCTAAAATTTCCTCTGGTAGATACAGACACTTGGAAAAAAAACTTGCCTTCTTGTACTAGGTAAGTTCAAAGCTGCTTCTTTCAGTGCTTCCTCCTGGGTGGAGCACACATCCTCCCAGCAGCTGCTGCCAACAGTTCCACTGCTCCCTGGCTTTATGATCATAAATGTGTTGTGAAGACAATGTGGTGAAAAGACAGTGAAGTGCCTCTGCTGCACTGACCTGACCACTGCGCTGACCACTCGCCTTAAGATGCAATTTGCAATCCCACCTGATGCACTCTCCAGAGACTCCTGAGCTTTCACAAGAATAAAGCTTTGAAGGTTTTCCAGCTCCCTTTTCAAAAGAATTTACAGACTTATTCACCATCAAACTCTATGACAGTTCAATACCTGACACTGCACATTAAAGAAAATGTCACAATCCTCAGACTTGAAGGGCCACAATCAAAACCCAAGATATGTGGGATATTTGGGGACTGTCTGATGAATCAATAGAATCACAGTGACCCAGCAGAAAGTAATGACAATCTTCAGTTCGCTTTCAATGCTGGAGATAAAATGCAGTGGGGAAAAGGAAATCACAGAGAGCAGAAGAGGCCACTCAGAGGTGCTGCCTGGAGTTCTGCAGAGCCCTATCCTGCAGCACTAAATGCTGGGGAACTGCACATCACCTCACAGCATTACAGAGAGCAGGTTTATCTCTGTGCAAGTCCTACAGCAAGGTCACTTCCACCTGTTTCAAACAACTGCCTCTACTCTTGTCTGCTCCTGATGTTCATTTTTCACTTTCAGCCTCCTACTGATGTGTCACTAGCAGCACCTGACAGCTTCCAATGCTCTCATTCACCCCTGCATGCTGCCCGAGCACTTTCTCCCTACATCCTCCTGCAGCTGACTCCAAAGACTCTTACCAAGCCTGAGGCTCACTGAGCATTGACTGCTTGAAGCTTAATTGCTGTGCAAAACCCAGGCAAACACCAAGTGTTAAAGGTCAGCCAATAGCACCAACATCTTCCTCCCCACCTGCCCTGCCAAGGATGTTATTTTCAAATCTTCCCAAAAAGAGCTAATTGATGTATTTTCCTACCCATTCAACTTCACAAGCAGCGATCCTATGACTTGCATAATTCCAGTTGGTTGGAAGCTCCCAGAAAGGCATTTTCACAAAGCTAAACCTGGAAGCATTTACAGCCAAACTTGGGGCTGTAACACATAGCTCGTGTGATGGCACCAAAAAGCTTTAATTGTCTACAGTGTTACAAGTACATGAGGAACCACCAACCTATCAATCCAAACACATCAAAGCACCTGAAAAGGAGGCCTGAAATCACTCAAGCCACACAGAAAACACAGGAAAACTATCAGTCATAGGCAGAAATACAAATTTTGTGATAATTTTATGATAAATAACAAACATTCATTTAGTATAAGAAATATTCAGTGCATTGGCTTTTAGTATCACAGTTTTAATGAAATCCACTGAACAAATTCCAGGCCCCGCCAGTGTTAAATAGGAAATTCACAATATGCTGCACGCTGCTTCTAATTCCCATCTGATGGTTTTACACCACCTACATGATTAGGGCAGGAAGAAATCTGAATTTTTTATAACATAACACCAAAAAACGGATCAGGATCAAGCCACCATATTTTTCCCCAAGAAAGGAGTTGAATTAATCTTCAATAATTTATTACCATTCCTGTAGACATTATTATATTTTTTCTTTTTTCCTGAAGCTGTTAACCTGTGAAGACATCAACTTAAACTTGAACATGAACAGTCACCACAAGCACCTTGTTTATTCACTGAAAGGTGAGTACCAGACACCAGTCTTACCTTCAGTACCAGACACCAGTCTTACCTGACGTGATACAAGAAAAATATTCCGAGTTCATTCTCAGTGACACAGAGAGGGAGGCAGGAACTGCTGTACTTACTTGTTAAAAAGATTCAGGCCGATCCTGTAATGGCGTTTCCTGATAACATCGTTACTGAAGGCAGGGGAATCCCAGCTGTTTCGAGTCTCTTTGTGGTAGGTTTGTTTGCTCAAGGTTTGCTCCCTTAGGCTGTCCCTAGAAGAGGATTCTGAGCTGCAATTGATTGTGTCGTTGGAGTTGGAAGTGCTGTTGATGCTGTCGTTGTCTCCGTCAGAGTAATCGGACTCTGATTTGCTTTGCCTGTTTGCTGTGCCGTTGATGGCCAAGTGACTGTCCATGGGCCTAGCCCTGTGCCTGGCCTCCTGCTCCTCTCGGGTGATGATCTTGGCAGGAATGCTGTGAGGGATATGTTTAGGGCTGCCCTGCTGGCTGGTGATGCCTCGGTCGTAGGCATTCTGTCTCTTTAACGAGCCCCTCTCCGAGCGATCGCTCAGGTCCACAGAACTGTCGCTGGGCGGCTCGATAGTGAGCAGAGGGAGGTGATCCATCCTCATCCTCTGCTCCTGACATTCCAGTGAGGGGGTACTCCTGCAGCTCGTATCAGTGTCTATCTTATCATCTTTGTGGGTCATGGACCAGTACTCTTGGGCAGAGTTCACGGCGCGCAGCCTCAAGTCCGACTCCGTGCTGGACGGTCTGTCCACGGACTGGGAGAGCGGCAGGGGCGGGGACAGCTCCTCCTCGTCGATGTACAAGGTGACGTCGCTGTAGGACGCCGTCATCTCGTCCAGCTTCCTGTGATCCACGCCGTGGATGGCTGGTTTGCTGGGGGCACAGCTCTCCCTCTCCATTTCCCGGCCCCTGACCTGCTCCGCGCTCTGCGCTTCATCCGAGTGCAGACTGCGGCAGTTCAGCGCGTCGTCGATGGATTCCGCCAGGGATTTCACCTGCCTGGAAAAAGCGTCCTCCAGCTCTGTTATGGCATCAGTGAAATCCGTGGATGCCGCCGGGGACTTCATGGCAGCGGTCTCCCCGAGCTCATCGCACTCCGACGGTACCAGGGCGCCCAGCTTGGACCCATCGTTCGTAACAGAAACTTGCTTCCCCTCGAAGTAGGAGCTGTGGACTTTCTCAGGCCCTTCAAAGGAAAACTGCATTCTCATATTGGACAGGACGATGCGCCGGGACATGCGATTCTCGGACATAGAACTGCGCAGGCGCTCGAAGTTCTTGTTCATCTGATACTGGCGGAAGGCGGTCTGGATGGTGCGGGCAGCATGTCTGGTGATCAGACGGCCCCCATACTTCCGCTCCAGCATCTCCACCTGCCACGGGAACACACACCCCTCGTCACTCCATGCAGCCTGCGACAAGGGCAGAGTCTCACAAAAACATTGCGCTCTCGTAACGACTCTCATGTACTTCACACATGTCCGTTTTGAAAGTAAAAACTCAAAACTCCAATTAATGAATGGAATAGTCAGCTGTAAGTTCCACCATAAAATACAAAAATATATTAATTCACCTACAGATATAAGAGAGTATCATATTAATTCACCTACAGGTATAAGAGAGTATCAGTTGCAATAAGTTCTTCCTTCCTTTCTGCGACAACAAAAACAGCCAGGTTTCAAAATGACTCATTTTCTTAGAAAAATATTTTGCATTATTACATTCTAGTACGCTCCCGGAGTATAAAATCTCAGCTCCAAGAACTGTTTTTACTTTTAATGCTATTAACACACCTGTTACACTTTTCACCAGGAGGTGGGGAAGGTGTGTGGGACAAAGAGTAACAGAGTTAAAAGTCCCAACGGAAGCGATGCTAGAAAAGGCTCCTCCCAAGTCACAGACACCCGCGGTACCAGAGCTGAAATACCTGCTTATCCTGTAGGTCTGAAGAGAGTTCATAGCTCTCGGAAAGCGATCGGGACCGTTTGATGGCTTCCTCCTCGGCCTGTTTGCGCAGGATGGAGGCGGAGTGCTGCAGCTTGGGCCGGCGGGCTCGCTGCTGGCCCGGCGCGATGCCGTACAGCCCGTACGGGTGCTCGCAGTGCTCGGGGCTCAGGGCGGAGCTGTGCGTTATCGGGCCCGGCGGGAAGCCAGCGGGGCTATCCAGGGACGTGCCGGCCTCGCTGCTGGGAGCCTCCCCCTCAACGCTGCACAACGACAGACAGCAAAAGCCTCGGTGAGTCCGGCGCAGCGACATCGGCAGCAGCAAACGGCAAAACCGCTTTACTTTCATTTTTGTGGGGGCATCTGTTGTTCGCATGCAGGTGTTACAGGTAATGTGGCTTTCATGTCAAACACCACCGGTTTTGCTGCAGTTTTTGCTGCAGTTTTTGCAAGTCTCAATCTGCCATGCCCGTGACATCTTTAGAGCATCAGTCAAACAGGAGAATGGAGGTTTCAAGCATTATTTAAGTTTATACACTAATTACTAATAACATCCTAAGTAAGTCGCTCAACTACTCTGTAAAATGAATGAAAACTTCTAATTTCTTATAAGACTGCTCATTTCCAAGCTTTTCTATTAAAAATGACAGATGTTTATTTATGTCTTTCATTGCTTTGATGAATTAAAGCAATATTTTCTTACCCTTATATTACAATTTGACATAAAAGGATTACTTTCATGGAGATTGGGATTTAATGGATCTTGTGAGCTACGATGTTTCTAGAAACTAAAGTTGGGAAAAAGTACTTGCAGGAGAAATCTCATTTATTTCCCTGCTAGTGAAAGACTGCTCCCAAGGGATACTTCTGGCAGGTTTTGGAGTAAAGCATCCTGAGGGACGGTGCTTCTGGCTAATGAAAGCAACATGGGTTCAGGTGAAGAAACCTCAATAGCACCTATCTGGCAAATAAACAACTTTGTTTTCACACGAATGCTGTTATTGCTAGGGAATAAAGGAAAGGAAAAAGATCTTTTATATTAAAAAGGTTGCACACAATAGGAAACATTTGAAAACCAAGCCCTAGGTGTATTCTGAAGTACTAATGACTAATAGCAATTTGTATTCGGGTTGTATTTGCAGGAAGGCACTCTCACATTGCAATATATGCACTTTCACTCTTCCACCTTTTCACGTTTCACAGCACTATTTACTGTCTGTCTCATGCTGTGTACACAGAGCATTGAAAGAAAAACAAAATATTACTTTTTTTTTTTTTTTTAATTCCTCAAAAGACTCAGTAAACACTTCACACATGCATGAATGCAAGCATTTGCAGCACCTCTCCTACCTTTAGTTTTAGGAAAGGTACATCCAAACTCCAAAGAAGTGAAATTCCACATTCCCACCAAGACCTGTATTTTTTTCCTTCATTCATATGTACTTAAAAACCAAAGCCCTCCTGTTGTCTCTCAGCTGTCCCTTCAAAAAGCACACAGCAATTTCTGAAAGAATGTTCTCTACCAGCTGAAGAGCTGAGGGTTAACCCTGGCCAAACTCTCCCAGCCTGAACAGTTTGTACTTTTTAAAGGGAAGGAGAAAAAAAAAAGAGCCCCTTAGATTTCTTAAAATGCTTCTATAAACAGGTAAAACTGAAAGCAAGTCCTCTCTCTTTGCCCATCAAAACATGACTCCAACCAGAAGGTATTTTCAAACATACTTAACCCAAGCTGGAAATATTAGCAGTGTGCACACGTTGCTTTTTCCAAAAAGGAAGCTGACAGGAAACTAATCCCTTTTCCTCCATGATACAGCTGGCTTTCAACTTAAAAATGATAAACTATCCACAGTCCCGCAGATGACACTGCAACAGTGTAACCCCCTGCTAAAAACAAACAGATCCTTCTCTCTGATGCAGCCATTAAAGACATGGTACCATACTGAGCTGCTTCACCCTCTCTCTTTAAACACTGAAATTCCTTCCTCTCTTCTGCCAGCTGGGAGGCTGTGCTATTTTGGACATCACATCCTAGCTGCAAGTTGATTTGTAAGTACTTTCCATACAAGCATGGCAAATTTGTTTTTAACAGGAAGGCTGGAATTGGCTTCTTTGGTTCTGTTGGCGTTTTCTGCCTTCCTCACCCTTGCACTGTGAACTGTTTAATAATCCTTCCATGCTGATTATAACCTCCTGTTGACATTTTAATAAGGCTACCTTCGATGGATCCCTTAACCTTTTCCTTGACAAAAAGGGCACTGCCCTGATCAGAAGAAGTTGGAAGGACATCTGCCCGCAGTTCTGACTGAAGTTAAGGGTTTCTTCTTAATTTTGAGTTTGTCTTTTGTACTTTTTCCAGCTATAAACGTGATGTTTGACTAACTGTAATGCTTGATTCCATTTTTGCTCGTGGGCCTGTTCCCTGCCACCTGACCTTTGAAGCATGGAAGTAAAGA
Organism: Phainopepla nitens; assembly: GCA_013400175.1. NCBI lineage: Eukaryota > Metazoa > Chordata > Aves > Passeriformes > Bombycillidae > Phainopepla > Phainopepla nitens. The sequence goes on from VXBQ01012578.1 coordinate 66,322, forward strand.
GGCACAACACCAGCCCTTCCAAGCAAACACACGTGCACAGGCTTTAAGGCTTTCCCCCATTCAGCTCCTCCCGGCCTCCCAGCAGCAGCTGAGGCTCCATACGAATTGTTTCATTAAATGAAGCCTCACTGGCAAAGAAAAGCAGCTTGCTTTCTACTTCTTCTACTTTACATATGTTGGGAGAAGAAAAATATGTCAACAAATATGACTTGTGTGAAGCTGTAAGGATGACAAGTTGGATTGCTCCACTGAGCTGGCAGGAGTGCTCACTGAGCCAGCTTCCATCACTTCCCACAGGCCTGGGGAACTGGAGGTTATCAAATATAAAACACCCAGCTGGAAGAAGGGTGGGAGGGGACTTTGGGGAACTCCAGACGTGCCAGCCTGACCTCAGTGCAGGGCAGGTCACGGAGCGGGTCCCCCTGAGTGTCAGCACAGGACAACCTGGAGATCAGGCCTGGGCAGCCTGGGGCTGGGAGAGGCAGCTCCAGCCTGCCCAGCCTGCTCTCCTCCTGTGACAAGGTGACCTGCTTTGCTGGGTCAGGGACAGGCTCTGGATGTCACCTGCTGGCACTTCAGCAAAGCCTCTGGCACTGTTTCTCTCAGCCTTCTCCTGCAGAAGTGGCTCTGGACAGCTGCTCTGTGTCTGGGTGGGACAGTTTAAAACCCCTGTGGATGTGGCATTTGGGGACATGGGGCAGGGTGGCCTTGGCAGTGCTGGGGGAATGGCTGGACTCAGTGGCCTGAGAGGGCTTCTCCAACCCAACAATTCTGGAACTCCCACACAGAGCCAGAACAGGGTTACAAGGGTGCTTTTGATCTGTGCACTTGCTGAAACTGCCAGCACACAGAAATGTCAAGGATTCTGCTCCAGGCTTGCAGCAAGAAGCAGGAGAAGCCTCCCTGGGACTGAGGGAGTAGCTGAGCACCTCTCCAGCACCCTGCACACACTGCCCCTCTCTGATGGGGGAGAAATCAGGTATATTAAGCTACAAAAATGTAACACTGTTAATTATTATTACTTATGCTTTTATTATAGATACATATATCTACTATTAAATAAATGTTAATTAAAAGTCCCAACTGGAATTAGAAACAGCTTCTTAATAAAAGTCTCCAATTTGAGGCATCTGCTACCTTCCAGGCATGTCCAGTACAATTACTGATAGTTTTATTGTTTTAAAAAAAAAATCTAGTGGATTAATTTGGTTCATCTTCCTGCAACGTCCAACTGCATATTACTAGTGAGCCCAGCAATCTGTAGAATATCCTAATTGTGTAATATTAGGAGAATGCAGAAAGGTTGAAATCAACCAAGAAGTCCAACTGTTTTATTACACTCCTGTCGCAGCAGAAAGTAGACATCCATTATCTGCCAAGCCAGAAAAAGTGAAAGTTTGCTTGCAAGTATTTTACAAAGAAGTAGAGACTGGAACAGCTGAAGAATGAAAATAAAATATTTAAAAGTAATTAGTATTAATATTATGACTTTCCATGAACAAAAATTTAAAATAGAGCCATTGAAAAAAACTTTATACAACTAAATTACTTTCTGAAACTGTGGCCAGACCTGACTAAACCAGCATTTTATCAGAAACTGAAAATTTCTTCCTGCATAAATCTCAGCTTGTAATACTGTTCAAAAAATCCAGGCTGACAAAAAGGGGAGGAGCTGCTGGTGCTAGGAAAAGGTCCTGGTTTTACAGACATTTCCCACCATTCAGGGGATGAGCTCATTTCAAGAACTACCTAAGAAGAAGGAGCAGCTCTGTCTCCTGTCTCCCTCTCCAGTTGTGTGGTTAGCCATGACCAAGCAAAACACTTCCTCTCCAGGCATTCTAGCAGCACAAACCTGGCAGGTCTTCTCTTCCCTGGCTCTCATTTTATACTTTCAATTATTACTTCTAATGCAAAAGGCTGGAATTAGCACCAGGATGCTAAATCCACTACCATATTTTAAAACAATAACGTACTATTCAGGATGTTTGAATCTACTGCTATTCTTTATTTTTCATTTTTATATTCACACCTTCCTTTTCCTTCCAATCTTGCCAAACTATTAGCAAAGAAAAAAAAAAAAAAGCACAATAAAGACAAAATTTTGAAAATAAGAGAACTTCAACATTTGAGCTTAAAATGGAAATCTTAAAAAAGATCTGAATTCCAGTAATGAGCAAACCCCAAGCCTTTCCATGTGGATGGATTTATCTTTCCACTGAGTAATGGCAAAATGACCAGAGGAGCTGCTGGTTTGGATGCAGAGGCACAAGAATTTATCTGTCAGAGAATTTGTACTATGGAAGACAGATATTTGATAATCAGAAAAGCAGAAAGTCTCTTTCCTCCTGAGGCCCAGAACCTTATCTTTAGAACTATGTGCATATAAAAAGGAACTTTATAACAATAACATCACATGCAAGGAATGATTCAGTGCTGCTTCTCACCCCAGAAACCCCCAGTTTATAAGCAGTCAAGTGTCCCTGTGCATTTTTAGAACTAAAATATGAAGATAATGGGAACATATGCTCACAGAAATCACCCAAATGTTCAAACCAGTTTGCTGCAGATTTAGTTTGGAACAAAGAAATGAAACATGTTTCTAAATAATGCAAATGCCAAACCCAAACTGCATGCAACATTCTAAAATAGAACCAAGAAGACCCTCCCAACAGAACAGAGCAAATGCTTGAGAAGCTGTTTTAGCAATGAGCATTCTCTGAAATCAATATTATTTTCATCACTTTTTTAGAATGGACTTTCAACAGTGTAATATAAAGACACGAAATTGAAAACAGGCCCTAACAACTGGATAGTACACACATGAGAACCAATCAGCATTATATTAATCCTGTTAAAAAGTCATTTTGGACACAAAGAGAAGTATGACAATATAATAAGTTTGTGCTGTTACATCTTTAAAGATTTTTCCATAGCATTTCAGATCCTTAGAAGCACGAACACAAATTCAAGGGTATGTAGAATAAATTTCTTTTCTTCTACATTGTGGAAAGGCAGCACGAGTATTACAAGAACAGCAACAAAAACATGCCCAGCTTCAAATTCTAGTCAGCACAAGGTGATAAAGCCCCTCAGCTTGGCCACGACAACCCAAGGGTTCTGTTCTTTGGGAAGCAGGGAGCTTTTAAAGCAGGGCTGTGGTACAGCAGCAGTAACACTCCAGGTAGGCAGCACAGCCTGAATTCAAATTGAGCTTAATGAAGAATCGATACTTCATTTTATTTGTTGCAACACTGAAGCATTTGCATGAGTGGCTCCTCATAAAATTCCTCAGCCAAATCCATCCTTCTCTCACTTGCCTCCTTTTCCCTGGATCCATATAATTTATTTCCCTCTTCAGGAAAAATGCAGGTAAAGCTGGTCCCCTTTAAGTCACATCTAGTCACAGAACAATTCAGCAAACTTATCTTCTTCTTTGGGTCCCAGAAACTTTTCTGTCCATAAACACCAACATATCCAAAGCTGAAGTATCCAGATACCTTCTTGGGACTCTGCCTTATGATTTACGAGATGGATTTAAATGCAAACCACAGAGTGAAGCTTTTCACATTAAAATCTCATTTCATAAACATCACTTCCAGTAAAACTTCTGCCTCACTCAAAAATAAATATTCTGTATAAACAGGTCCAAATGCCCAGGGAGGAAGAATTGCTAGGCATCTGTTTTACACCAACCATCTCCTTTCAAAATGTGGAGGTTAAAACCAGTCAAGCCGTGATCTTAGCTCCTAATCATAGACTTCCACTTGAAATAGATCCAGATTCCCTACCTAGCCCAGGGAATGCAGACCAGAAGTCGCCCGTGGAACTAAGTGGGTAACAGGGAGAAGCAGGACGGCAGCTGCTGCAGCAGCTGCTGTGGCCAGACCCTTCCAACACGAGGGCTGAAACACACCACTCAAATAACAAAAATGTTTAGGCCAAATGTGGACATTCCACATAGGAACAAACCTCTCCAGAAGTTAATTTCTTGCACATAACTTTGCCTTTACAAGTGCCACAAAGCCCTGATTTGAATGCGTAATTGTAAGTGGCAATTGCAACCAGAGCTCTGCTCTCCAGAGCTGTGCCTCCCCACACAACTTCACCTCACACGAGCGCTCCTCTGGCACAGGTACACCCCACTGCTTCAAAGCTGCCTTGTGCTTCAGTACCTGTGGTGCTCTCTGCCATAAACGAGGAGGTGCATTTAATTAAAGCTCTGATGTGTGCACTGTATTATCTCAAATACAAAAACGTTCTCCATTAACTTCTCAAAATGCAGAACTGGCCATATGTACTTCACACAAGCCATGGTTTAGCATTTTTCTCCACCCCCCAATACAATATTCCCCACTGGAGTGAGAACATTTGAGCAGAAGTTTATTATTAGTACAGTTTGAACCTAGTCCTTATTGCCATGTCTGGTTTGTGCTGTCTAGTAAACAGAAGTCAATTATATTAAGAACTTACACAAATCCCAGAATTCAATAAGCACAATAACATTAACAAACCAATCTACCTTCAAACATACCCTGCCAAGAGTTCAAAGCCATTATGATGGACAACAGCATTCACAGGCAGTGACAAAAGCTTTGATCCAGGAAAGAAATATTGACCAACGTGTTTTACTTCCAATGCACTCTCAATTCAGCTGTTTCTGTTCAAAACAAATGAAACCTTTGAATGCACATCAAAGTAATGTCCCAGGTAATTCATCTGACTGAAGTTAAATATCATTGCAAGAAAAATCCAGACACCATTTGCATGTGTCTCAGAAGCAAACCCTAACAAAGCAGTCACTTATTCTGTAATATTCTGCGGTGAGAGTGCCAATAACAGAGCTTGAGACAAACAGTCTGAGAGCCACTGAGGGAGGGCAGAGCTCCACAGGCAGGCACCCCTGAGTGCCCTGCAAACCTGCAGCTGCTCCCTGCTCCGAGCCCTGATTCTGAAATCCCAGAGCCCTGATTCTGAAATCCCAGAACAACGCCAGCGCCCATCCCCTGGCCACTGCCGAGCTGTATTGTCACTGTATTGTCGCTGAGTGACCCCATCAAAGGCATTGACAAAAACGCTTCTTGACAAAGGGCATTTTGACCCACACCCCTGGATGCCAGCAGCAGCAGCAGCAGGGAGCAGGGAGCGAAAGATGAGAGGTTATTTTCTCCCCACCAAGCAGAATGCAGGAATGAATGCACTGACTCTTCTGACACGGAGATGGACACAGCGAGATGGAAATAGAGCGAAACAACGACCCACCCATTTTAGGCAAAAACACTTACAACAGGGCTAAGAACTAAGAATATCCCTTTGGGAAGAGCTTCCTTGAGACCATCTTCAGCTTCCAAGGAGCATAAGGAAGGTTAACCAGCTCTCAGATCACCTTTGTCAAAAAGTGGCAGCATATTGGCCTTCAGACACAAGAACCACCCAACCAGCCCTCCCCGGAGCCATTCAGTGCCTCGTGAACCCCCCTGCTCGAGGCAAAGCTGATTTTATTGTCATTATTTAGCAAAAGTAACAAGGGGACTGGCAGCACCAACAGAACCTGGGTACAGTTTACAAATGTTCACTTCTATCTCAGGTAAAGTCAGCCAGCATCACTCGCTGCCAGTCTGTGTTAATCATCACCCAGCATATGTTTATTCAGCAACAACTCTTTAAAAAATGGATATTATTAAAGAATGACTATGGGGTGATAATTTGAGACTTGTGGCTCAAACCAGACCAAGTTTTAGAATTTCTGAAGTATTTTTTATGGCCAGTTCCTCTTTTTGATGTGTCAGCATAAAACACATTAACATCAGAAAATGTCCTGTATGCTTCAAAAGGATGCTTCGTTTCTTACAAGGACTAGAGCTAACAGTTTTAATGTAACTGCAGTGTCTGTGGGATGGATCACTCGACAAAATCTGTGAAGGTCTGCCTCCCACTGCAGACTTTGTCCTGTCCCTGCTATGCAAACTTTTACACAATATGATAAGCTTGAAAAATGTGTGGAGTTTCTCAGTGCAGCTGTAGTAGAATTTGACCTCAACTATTTCCAATTTATTTAGATTCGCCATTCAGCAGCAGAAATCCTCATGACTTAGCAAACCCACACCATGTATGACAATACCGAAGATAGCAAGATATTAGCACCCATTCTACTGTCTGTATGACACACCCTTCAGACCCTGTTAAGTTTAAAAAAGAAGATTTAGTGTCTGCAGCTGAAAACCCCTAATTTGCACGCACAGCTGAAGCAGCATTTGATACAATGCAAGAATCCTTGGTGTCCTGTGCGAGCCACCCTCCTCTTTCACCTCCTCAGCTGTTGTGTCGAGCCTGTCCCAGGGAGGGGTGAGGGAATGGCACTGCTGCTGAGGAATCAGCTCGCTGGCAATCAGGGTCTGTCAGAGATGAGCACTGATTCCTTTTCCCAGTCAGGTCTTGGTGGGTAAAACTCTTCCTTCCCTTCTTATATTCATTAGATGATAAAAACATGAACTACTTTGAAGATGCTTAACAAATTTCTGTTTAATCAGTCAATGCTTCAGGCCTGGAAATTTCATACCTAGAACAAAATGATCTCATCTTAGGTCCAAGATACCTGATAAAGCCTATCACTTGACTCATTTTAAGGTTTTGCCCCTGCACTATTTGAAATGCTTACAAGTATGACACAGTACAGAGAGCTAGGAAGAACTTTTGAGCAGATCAGTCTTTCTCAGAATGTCTGTGAGGGAAAGTAAGAATCACCATAAACAAAGAGCATGCGGAGGGTCCATGCAGCAGAATGACAGCAAAACCATCTTTCTGTACTGGACACTGCACTGAGAAAAAACTCAAAGCACTAACAACTGTGTTCACTTAGACCATATTTTAACTTCTGTAGTCAATGCATGCTGTACAAAAGGACCTATTTAGAACAACCAAAGGATTTAATTTCGACTACTTATAATACACCATTATTATCTAATGAGTTGTGCTTTCAAACAATGTCACTGATGAACATGAGATGCTTTGCTGTCTCTCGAGGATTTGAGAAATAGTTGGCCAAATATCTTCTTTTAAAATTAGAAAGAGACTGTTCAACTTCTAGTGGTTGGTTGACTTCCCTCTGTAGTTAACAGATAAAACTCACAAAACTACAGAGTAACATACTTTAAAAAGCCAATCCAAAAGGAGGATGGGCTGTTACAAGTCTGATCAGAGAAACCTCTCACTGATCTAACTGAATCTGGAAGTATATATAACATAAAAGTCCCATTCCCTTTTAATCACTGCACAAACCCTCCACTTTGACTGCCAACTTTGCTGTGCCAAGTCTTAAAAAAAAAAAAAAACCAACCCAAGAAGAGAATGAAACCCTACCAGTTTTCTCTATGGGAAAACAATGTAATTTCGAAATGTTCAAGTGCAAATGGGCATGGGAAACTCTCAGCAGATAGGAAAGAAAAGGATGAGAACACGGCCCTTGCTCCCAGTGAAGCTCAGGGTGCTGTTACCCAGCCAGTGAGAGCAGGCACCGGCCTTGAGCACTCTGCACACCCCAGGAGAGAGGTGTTGTAACTCCCTGGATCAGCAGCACTGCTCCCCTCTCTGTAATCACAGGCATCCTCATAAAAGGGAGATTTTATCCTCTGCTGCACACCCAAGGTTTATATCAGAGTGTACAGAACACAGTGTTTAAGGAAACCAAATGATAGGAGATTTTTTGTTGGAAGTATGGGGCTTGGTGGAAAAGACAGTGTTGTACATGATGCTTAGATTCAAGGCAATGTGCTCAAACAGAGAAGGTATTTGCAGACATACTCAAAGATACTACACATAAATCTTCACTTGTGTAGAAACGAGACCTCAAAAGATTGCTCATAACCTCTAAATCAGCTAAACAGCTGACAGATGCTTTTTCTCATTCACAAACTTCCTTCCTTTTACATTTCCTCCCGTTATGCTGAGTCTATACATTTACAGCTCTTTCTCTGTCAGAGAGGAATTAAGTGTAGGCTTTCAATAGAACTTCTGACTCACCTCACTGATGACAATAAGAGAGTAACACAGGCAGCAATTCCTGCCTTGGAAATCTTTTACTGCACACACAGAGAAGAGGAGCAGCTTGTGGGCTGTGCAGGGCATGTTGCAGCTTCCTTGGGGTGCAGCAGAGCTGCCCAGCACTGCTGGCCCCCAGAACCACCAACATCCTGCACTGCCTTTTGCTTAGAGTTGGCCTTGAGGATCCCTGTGGTCCCTCCCAGCTCAGGAATATTCTGTGGCAGTGTCTGTGATGGGGATGCAGCTTGGCTTAGCTGGGGCTGCACGTGAGGCTGCTCAACCACACCAGAACCTGAGTCTAAAATACACAGCTTGGGTAACTCGGTCATCACAGATCCTTCCACAATGGAGAAGTGTCTTTTAGGACAGGGGGAGAAGCCCAGTTCCTGAAAACAAGGATCACCATTTTGTGAAGTGAAATGGTGATATCATGCAAAGACAGATTTTGAAAATCTCAACCAAAGACAGTGAGAAATGGTCTTGTGTAACATGCTGCACTGTGGTAGGAAAACCTGGATTACTTTTCTTCTAGGCTAACCTCATAAAAACCATCTTATTCACTTTTTAATAACAAAAAAAGAACCTGAGTCTGCATCACATTGTCATCATCTGGGACAAGTTCCATTAAGCCCAGGTAATCCTCTGTTTTCTTTCACTCCACAAGGCATTAATAACTACTATTAATAGGAAACTATCAGCTGTAAATTCCCATTCTCTCAAATATCAGAGTATTAAAATCAGCTCCTTCTTGAAACCAGTTCCTACTAATGCTCGACATCACAGGTATCTTCTAAACAAGACTGACAGAGTAAAATAAAGGAAAAGAAAATATAAACAAAAATAGTGTACTTCCTTTCAGGAATCCAAGAACAGCTGAGGTTATCTAACATTTAACACCTTGGGAGAAGGTAACTTTGAAGCATGAGAATCACCCCAGACACCTTTAAAATGGAAATTCAACAGCCAGTTCACAGCACATTACATTAATGAAGAAAGAAAGAAAAATAAAGATAATTTAATTCCTGATTGGGAACATAAAGTGATGTTAGATTGAGAGGAAAGGTATTCTTAGGCTGCCACACCAGATGGTCAGGGATTTCTGCAGGCCTGTTCTCTGCACTCAGAATCCTGGGAAGTGCAGCTGGATCAGAACACCTGCTCTCTGCACTCAGAGCCCTGGGAAGTGCAGCTGGATCAGAACACCTGCTCTCTGCACTGATCCCTGGGAAGTGCAGCTGGATCAGAACACCTGCTCTCTGCACTGATCCCTGGGAAGTGCAGCTGGATCAGAATACCTGCTCTCTGCACTGATCCCTGGGAAGTGCAGCTGGATCAGAACACCACTGCCCCTCTGGTCTGAGGGATGACTTCCTGAGCACAGCCCCCAGACAAAGAGGGAAGCCCTCTCTGGCGCTATCTTTAAAGGCAGGACAGCTTCCAGCTGAATCATCCATTACTGCCATGGATGCACCTGGGAATTCTGTGCAGGCACTGACAAGGCCCATCCCAACCTGCCCGTGACGACTGAGGGGTCTCTCCCACGGCCACTCCTGCTCCAGGCTGCAGGAAGGCATCCCTGCACTCCAGCTAAATCCAGCTCAGGCTCCAGCTGCCACTGCCATTTCCACCTCCCCGTGAGATCTGAGATGGAGCTGGGTCCATCCTGCCGTAAAGGTGGGGAGTGAAAGTTAAATTAAAACAAACAGTGAGTGCTCCTGCAGTGCAGAGTCAGGGCTGGCTGCAAACACTCCCTGTGACAGGAGAGCCAGCAGCTCTGCATCCTGGCTGCCTTTCCTTGCCTGAGGATGGCTGGAAAGCTCGTGGATATATTAACCACCAGAAGGAACTGGGTTTTCTTTTACTGTGCTCATGACACATCCATCCTTGTTAATCTGGTGAGTTTGAGGGGCAACTGGAATTTTTTTTGACTAAATAATGGAAGCATCCCTCAAAACAAGCTTAGGATTCTTTTTCTATGGCCGTGCCCTGTATGTAGCCACTGATGTGAATGGAAGTCAGATTATAACTGTGGCATTTTGTTTGTGCTTGCACAGCAGAAGGCAACTGGGAATTGTGTCCTTTGTTTATAAGCAAAAGTTTAACTGGGATGACACTGAACTACTGAAAGAATCTGATTAACAGAAATAATACATTCATTTCCTGTAGTAAAGGCTATCAAAGGCATCATTCTAATTTTCTGCTTCTCTCACAAGGACTAAAGGTTTGATTTTTTTTATCCTTCCAATGCTTCTCTTTTTAATTTTATTTTTATTAAAGACATCTCTACAATTATTTCACGAGAACGATTCTAGTCTTTTGTCTATTGTAAGGAAGCAAAAGGATTTATTTAGCTAAATTTGCATTCCCCTTTAATGTAATACTGGGGCTTTGTGCTACAGTGGATTAAAGCAGCATCTGTTCTTCTCTGGAAACCTGGAGTCAAATCACAGCAGTGCAGTGAAGTTGCCATCTCTGTCTGTACCCTAAATGGAACCTAAATAAAATTCAAATGAATTTCCAGAAGACACGAGAAGGGCTATGTAAGTAAAATATTTTTTAATAATAAGTCTTGCTAAAAATGTCCATGATCAGTAACTGGTTTTGCATAACAAAGATGCATGAATTAAACAAAACCTGTATTTACCTAATTTTTGACATAAAATGGCAACATACAAGATACTAAAAGTGAACTTTTAGCCCCAAACATGTGGCTAAAAAGAGCTGATCCTGCTCTTGTAACAGCACAGCCTTCCGAGGCAACAGAAATAAAGCAGCAAACTCAAGAATATGAATTTGGCTTGTGGCCCATATCCTGTTTAAAGAGAAAAGACACCAAAACAAAGCATGGTTCACAAAAGCAACGCACCAACACACTTTCCCCACTAACTCATGTGCCACCTCCTCATAATTCCAGTTGCTCTGTGGATCAGGCAGTGTCTGGGTTGGGGGCACATCCTCACAAATTTAATGTAACAAACAGAGCAATCAGGGCTCCACACTGGTTACAGTTTCTGAGGTCTCCTGCAGTTCTGTTATTAAATAAACATAAAAATAAATAATTGATTGACAGCTGCTGTGATTAAAATATGCCTGACTCTGAAATTAATGATACAATTACCATTTGGTCTAACAGAGGTAGAAGCATGTAAATGCTGAAGGAGCAAAAAAACTGCATCCTGAAAGACCTTTTATGAATTATGGTAAATCCTTGCAATGAAAAGGTACAACAACCCAGACTCAGGCTGTGGTGCTTCACAATTTTTTCAAAAAAATTTCAATATTCAAAAATACAGTACCTTAAACCCTCCTTTGCAGCTCTCAGAATCCTGCAGGAACTGGAGGCCTCACGGCCCACTCAGAACCCCTCACCTGCAGCACTTGTGTCCCAAGGTTTTGCTGGACTTTAACAGCAGTGGTGTTAAACACCAAAGAACACAACTGAAGTATGTGAGCAGCTGTGTAACACCTACAGGTAACATCCACAAGTGCTGGCATCCACCTCTAGAGCACTGACTACCTCTAGGCCAGCTTTTACTGTTCATCTCCCTCTCACTGGTGCTCAGGGCAGGCCCAGTGTGCAGCTTAGAGCAATCACCCAAGTGTGCCAGCAGCTGCACCACGATGAGATTCGCCTCTTCACAGAGCTGGAGCCTCAAATTGGCATCTTTAGACTCCAGGGAAAACATCATCAGTACAAAGGTAAACTTGTTTTAAAGGACTTGTTGCACCCAAAGTCCTTGCACTGCTCTTGAGGCCCTCAAAGGCATGAAAAATCCCAGCCTCCAAGCCATGGAAAAGCATTCTCCTCACGAAGGCCCAGTGTTGGGAACAACACCTTCTACAGCCATATGAACAGATTCTCTCAAAAGATTTTTGATTTTGCAAACGTGAAAGGGTCACAGGGTGAGAAAACCCATGTAAGGCCATGAAATCCTAAGAAACCACTTCCCAGTTCTCCAAGCCACTGGTGAAGGAGGCACCTTCTCCAGCAGAGAGGGTCTCCTTGCCCAGCAGGCACTCCCTGGATCCAGTGCCTGCAACCTTCCCAGACTCTGACAGGAACAACAAATCAGTTACTGTTCAACTTGGTATTTGCACTTTTCAGGAGAAAAACTGAATCCTTGGGTTTCCTTGCCTGATAGCTGCAAATTATCCCGTGGAACCAAACTGCAGGTTGTTTATTAACTGCACCAGGATTCTCAAGAGGGCTTCTACAGGGGCAAAGAAACTGAATGCTGTTGATACATGGAGCACTATGGTTTTCACTGGTTAGCTCCAGATCTTGCATTACAGTATCCTGGATGATAATGAATTATTTCAGATTAGTAGAAATAGGAAAAATAAAGGATGATAGATGACTTCACATGGGAAACCTGAACACTGAGCTTCTATTCAACCAGGAGAAAAAAAGCTCAGCTGACTACTTTGTAACAGTACTCTCAATATCTTTCAGGAACTAGAACAGAACATCTCAACAGCAAAACTAAATCTGGTACAAAAGTAGAAGTAAATGAAAAATGGGTCATTTTATTCAGCATGGCCGTAGTTCTCCCAAAGCACCCAATAGATGTAATGAATTCTGTGTTTATATGAAGGATATCTACCACAAGAATAGACACAGTTAAATACAACCATCCAAACTAAGTACTCAGCAATTCCTCTTTTAGCACATCAGGCAGAATAATCAAGTTTAACTGAAAGGAAGTGCATAGCAATGTACAAATGGAGGAAAAAAAAGTTTGAAACAATGATGAATAACAGAATGTTACTGTGTAATAGGCAAATCTGTCACTAAAGTAACTGTTATGAATTATGTTTTTAGCAAGCCATGCAAAGGTAACATCACTTATGCAAACATTACCAACTCCACACAGGAAACTTACATTATTCTTTTCCTTAAGGATAAAATATGGGCTGAAGGATCATTAAATGTATGAAACACTTTTTTTTATCAAAACCATTTTGCCTTTTTTTTCCTAGAAAAGCAACTCTAGCATTCATGCATAGTTACACTGAATCATGTCACTTCCTCCTTTTATATTTTTCCACACATGCCCACACCCAATTTAAGATGTTTTCTATCTTTAGCTAGGTTGAATATTCCTTTAACACTTGAACAGCTCAGCGTTTGGTTGAATTACTTGGTAGAATAAACTTCCACGATGCATCTGAGATAAATTCATTTTGCAAGTGCACTGCAAGTGCAGGATAACTTTTCTAGTTTATCATAAATCCACACACAGCATCACACCAGAAAAACTCGTTTGTGCATGATGTTTTCAGGCAGCTCACGAACAGAGTTCTGTGTTGCTGTACTTTTGACACACATTATTTTGGTAGTTAACATCATTACAATAGGGACTTTATTTGTTAACGTGACAAATCCCACTCTCTGTTTCTCCTCTGTCAGTTATTCAAATATCTGTAGTTTAAAGGCCTTAGAACCAAACTTTTTTTTCTTTTATCTTATTTTCTGGCTGAGGCAGAATGTTGATTTACCCCTCTGAGTGTGACACACCTTCCCACGTAGCCAGGACAAGGCCAGGTCTCCGGCCGGCCCCAAACACGGGGAACGGCCCGTACCGGAGCTCTGCAGTAAAACCCACGCTGGTTTGACACAAATCATGTGATTCGCCGCTCTCTCCCGAAAAGCAGCGCTCACACGCGGGTGTCCGGAGCGGCACACGCCGGGTCAGCTCGCAGCCTGCCGCCCCGGCTGCCGCGTTATGGCTCTGCCTGTCACCCACAGCCCGCAGGGCGCGCCGGGGCCGCTCGGGACGCCGCGGTCAAACCAGCGAGGTGATTTCACCCCGGCTCCTGCAGGGCAGACAGAGCCTCCGCCTGTCCCAAGCCGGGACACAGGGAACGAGCTCCCGATCGCCGCGACCCGGAGACGTCCCGGGGACAGCGGAGGTGACCCCAGGGACAACCGCTAGGGATCGCGGGGGTGATCCCGGGAATAACCCCCAGAGACAACTCCCAGGGACAATAGCGGTGACCCCAGAGACAATCCCCAGGGACAAAAGGGTGCCCCCAGGCCAGCAGGACCCCCTCGGACCCATCCTCCCGCACCGCCCGTAGCGAGCCCGAGTAGCGGCGGCGTTGGCGGCGCGGAGCCCTTTGTGCGGCAGCGGCGGCGCGGGGGCGACCCCCGCGCCCCTCGGCAGCGCTCACCAGCTGTCCAGCTCCAGCTCCAGCAGCGACTGGGTCCGCTCCGAGCTGCAGTGCAGGCACCACATGGCCGGGCCGGAGTGTCGGGAGGGCAGCTCCGCGCCACCATAGCCNTCCGAGGGCTCGCCTCACAGCCCTCACCCCTCTCACCGTGCCCAGGGCAGTTCCAGCGGGCGCGGTTCTGCCAGGGCTCCCCTCACGCCAGCAGCCCTCACAGCCCTCGCCGTGCCCGGGGGCCTCTCGGGCCGGCTCCGGCCGGCACCCAACGGTGGCCCGTCGGAGCCAGGCCCGCGGAGTCCCTGACAACAAAATAGCAACACCCTCCCGCAGCTTCGTGCCCTGTAATAACAAAGCCCCGCTGGCTGATCTCTGCAGTTTGGGGAAACTTCAGCCAGGAACTGAAAATGTCGCTCAGGCGAACCGGGTGCAAGGAGGAGCACGGCGCAAACCTGCGCGTACAGCATATCTCATACATCCCGTGAGGGCTGATCACGGCTTTCAGGATGGTAAAAGGAATCGAGGCAACTTTGGTTAAACCCCCCCTTAAACATTTGGATGGAGCGTGCGTTTTGCATAGTTTCCTAAGGAAGCGTTAGGCATAGATTCCAATGCGCCTGGGTTTAACCAGCTTTCAGTGAAACTCAAACACGCTGAGGAAGGACACACCTACACCGGCTGTTTTTACAGGAATGTCACTGCAAGACTCTAACCAGAGACTATTTACGCTGCAATGCCTGCTTTCAACATCTAATGGTTATCCAGACAGCCTCTTCCGCGCAGAACGTCTGGGATCCACAACAACCCCACGTTCTTCTGGTCCTGACTCAATGCCTCCTGCACCCAGTTTCGTCTATACTTGTAAACAGAGACAAATCCAAAGCAGACACAAGCAGTTCCCAAAAGTCAACGTCTCCTTCGGAAACCAGTTTCCATTTAGGAACCAAGCGCAGACGGTTTTAGCGTGGGCTATGAAGGAGACATATTGGAAAGGGCAGCTGGAAAGCTCTGACCTCAAAAGCAGTCACAGAATTTTCTGAAGAATTTTGCTTTTCTGAAGCCACTTCAAACACAATCTTCCTTCTACAGATACGATCACGCTAGATCAGCAAATAACCAAGCAAGACAAACACATCCCATTCCAAACACTGCGTGGATAATTGTTACAGATGGCTTTCCCCTCATCAATGTCAAGCATCCCGAATTCCCAATTTAGTTTTGACCATTCTGGTACAAAGTTTTTGTGAGATCACTTCTTGCTTGAATATGTCGTTAAAATTTAAAGTAAAGATTAAAAGCCCAAATCATCTACACATTTTAGATCTCGCATGTATTCCATTGCAGGGAATTAAACACAGAAAAACAAATTCTTGCTGCACTACGCAGACAACATTGTGGTTTCCGAGTCGAGGCAGCCTGATGCAGTTATTTTTGGAGGGATTTTTTGTCAATGTTTCAATATTCCAGAACCATTTTAATTCAACCATAATCAATAGTGTACGTTCAATTTTCCCTCGGGTAACAATAACTGTAATCCACACCACACAACCCACCCTGTCTCAGGTGGTGATTTAGCAGAGATCTCTAGGTCTATGACTTCTTAGGACAATTTTTGGTGGCATGTAGCTAAGTTTCTTTGCCATCCTGATGGCAGAGCTGCTGAACACAAAGAGCTGAAGTTTCAGGCCTCAGAAGACAGGGGCAGGGGAGGCTCTTCTGCCAACACAGAGCCAAATGTGGGCTTCTATAGCCCGTAGATCTGCACTTTGCATAGGAAGCTTTGGCAGAACCAGTAGGATGTATATCCTCCGTTGTCCTCCAGATTGGAGTTGCCACTAAGATATTGTATAAATATGTAGTGCAGTGTAAGGAGATCAAAAATTAACTTTTCATGTCATATTGTCCTTATTCCTGGCAATTTGTTGGAGCACAACTAACAGCACAACACAGAGTGATCTTTGCTCCGTCAGATCAACTTGACTTAAGCAAAAATGAAGGAACTGGGAAATCTCTCTGAAGTCAGGAAGTAAACAAAGATTTTAAAGCATGATTTTACACTCTCCAGACCGAACCAGAAGTCTGAAGGAAATAATTGTGAAGCAAGTGAGATGGCGGAGCACAGGAAGAGCTTATTGTGACAAGCAGCTCGCTCACTGCAGCTGCTGCTTCATTCACTTCGGACCACTGCAGTTTCCAGCCAGTTGCCCAGCAAACAGCACTCTCAAACTACAATATCTCAGCAGTGAATGACTCCCTCAGACCATTCAATCCTCCCTGCTAAAGCGAACCCTGTTTTATTTCTAATACAGAAATACAATTAAACCTTAGATTAAACACAACGCTGAAATTTTGGTTTATCCAGTAATTTACATAAATCACTGCTATTTAATGTGTTAATGGCTAAAACAAAGTTTATAAACCCCCGGAGTGCAACAAACTCAATTTGTAATTATGAGCACACAGCAATTTGTACAATATGCCATCTAAATCTACAGTAATTATGACCCAGCTTAAAGGGTAATTCCCAACTTAATCACATTTAATACACCAGTATTTCCAAGATCTGAAAAGGCTGAAAAATATGCAATTTGTCTTGCATTTTGCTTGAATAAAAGCAAAGGGTTACACAGGCAAAAAAAAAAAAAAACAAACCAACAAACCCTGAAGAAACTACTATGGAGTAGTTTTCTTCCTGCAGAGTATAAACACAGCCATGCAGCATTGTACAATAAACTGCATGTACAGGTCAAAATACCTGTTATTCCTCTCACAGTGGGATTTGGGGGGATATTAATGAAAAAAATATGCTAACCCATATGGATCCTCCACTTCCCGCCCCCCGTGGTGAAGTCTCTGTTTGTCACGCTCTCCCTCTGCCCATGCCTACCTGTACACCAAATGTAAACCAAGTATTCAGTAAAAAAGGTGGGGTAGATCAGTTTCAAGGATGTACAGCACAGTCCTCTTTCACATTATTCTCTTTTGGTGCACAGTGAGAATTATCAGTGAACAGTAATTGATCCTCTGGCCATATAAAACATCATAATGTTCCCACATGACTTGGAATTACACGGGAATTCTCATCAAGTATGCCAGGGAATTCTTCAAAAGCTAACATGCTCCTGTACTCATCCTAGTTTTGTGTCTCCCAAAATGTGGATTTATCTTCTCTCACACACATTTTTGCATTTTCCATGTCTCTGTACTAGATTATTATATTTTTAAAGCCAATACACAAAAATCAGCATAAAAATAATAACTACAACTTCAGTTCACTTTTTAAACTGAACTTATAAAGCCTTTAAACAAACACATCTGGGAAAAGGCTTTATGCTGTCAGTTGCTACAGAGTAGGCAAAACAATGAATCTTTGTAGTTCTTCTTGCTCTCCAAAGAACAAATTCAAAGTCTATTTAAGGCAAAAGAAATCTTCCCTGATTTCAAGGGTTTGGAGACCCAAAGTGGTACTTTTCATCCATCCATCTCAAAGCCCCTCACCTTTACAAAACCTAAACAAGATTATTGCTGTGTGAATGACGGGAATACTGAAGCATAAAGATTATAAACCATAGCCGAGGAAAATTAGAGTAACTTCTTTCAGTTACTCTGCAGATCAGTGGGAGAACTAAAAGTGAAACAGATCTATCTACGTGTTCTGCTTCTTTATCCCCTCCCACAAAACATGCTGTGCTCTACAGAGGGAGGAAAGATCAGTGTGAGTTGTTTGCCTTCAAAAGAAACCTTGCCAGAGAAAGGCTGTGCTCTCCAGCAAAGTCTCTCCATACCCTGGCTAGAAAATTTCGATAAGAGCAGCAATTTTGGAACAAAAAAGGAAATTCCACATGATAACAAGGTTTCAAAATGCTAAGATACACTGATTTACCAAGGCTGGAGCATGCAAACCAGGCAACCCTGCAAACTACAGCAAGCTATGAAGCACATATACAAAATCTCAGCGCTGACAGAAACAATGCCTAAAGAGGTTCAGACTACAGTCAAACCATTAGACCAGAGCCAGGATTCCTGACTGAAAATTCCCTGCTGTCACTACTCTGACCTGGTTTTGTCCCTCAGAGTGGGTAGTTGATCCTACAAACCCTCACTTGTGCTAGAAGCTATTGTAAACTGTATTGGTGCCCTACAACACTGCCTGACTATTTACGTGCATGGCAACAACACTGGGAAAAGCAACATTAGGCAGAGGTGTTTTGAACACGATTTAGGTTTGCCCCTCAGACAGCTCTCAAATGCTGCTCACACTGCTTCTGAGCTGATGTGTTTATCCTCTGGCCCTGCCTCTGCTCCCCATAGTGCAACTCACAGCAAGACACAGTTCTGGTTTTCCACAAAATTAATCCATTAGTAGATAACTACATTTCATTGTAACACTATTGAGAGGTTTAAAATTTCTCCTAACAGATCCACAGGCACACGGAACTTTTTTTTTTTTTTTTGGTACAAATACCAAATACCTCCCTTTGAAAAGAATTTTGCAGAGGCCTTTTTGTAGCTGTCACTGTTGCTGCCACTCACCCCAGCAGTGAAATGATACCTGAGGAGCAGAAGCTGCAAGAAAGGTCAGTCAGCGCTGTGCGGTGGTTCTTCAAGAGGAAATATTTCCTTTTCATGAATCCATGGACGGAAGGATAGTGGCTGCTTGGAAATCCTCCAAAGACAGTACCAAGTCTGACAAAGAGCCAGAGAGCCCCCTTAGAAAGAAGTTCTTCTGGAAGCCAAGAAAGCCACTCTGTTCACCAGAAATCGTAGGTGGGGTAAAAGGGAAAGGGAAATCTCTAATCTCAATTCGTGGGGCAATAAAGGCAGGACTCTGTACCAGGAATACAAGGTGACTGCAATTATAACTCTGCTGATACCATTATATGTAAAAAACTCATTTGTTCCTTCCAAGTCAAACACGTACAAGGGTGGCTCCTTCATCCTCCTCACGTGGAGTGGCACCTTCTCTGTGGAATCCAGAGTTCCCACAGCCCAGGACACACCTAAACATTTGCAGCACCAGGTCACTGGGTTCCTGTGGCTGCATGTTTGGTGCCACTGCTGAGCAAGTGTGGTGGGCACTGAGCCCGTGGGGGTCAGGATGGAGCAGCTCAGGATGTAAGGAATGTATCCTGATGCTCTTAAACCAGCAGACCTCACAGAGGGAAAGCTGACACCACGGATTCCCCCTTCCAGACTGTTACTTAGCCATAGTAAAAGACTGAAGAAGTAATTGTTCCTGAATAAAATATCTTGCCATGAATTTGGACAGAAAACACACATTGAGATGATACAAATAATGCAGGTGGCTAATACACATTGGGTTAATGCTCTGGAACACCCTGTGTAAACTAACTGAACCCAAATCATCCTTTAAAAGTATTCTGTACCAGAAGGTCCCTCAGAGCTTCCTCTTTTTTCCTGCTTTCATTTCATGGCAATAATAATGTATTTTCTGCAAAAAGCATTTCTTTGGGATTAATGGCAGCTGAGATTAACAATGCTTAGTTATGCTTCATGTCATCATGAAAAAAAAAGCTCAAAAGCTCAAAAGCTCTCCATCCCCAAGAAAAGTACAATTATGTTTCTTTGATATTTAATGTTTTGGGGGTTTTATTCCTATTTGAACAATTCATAAATTCACTGTGATGACTGAGCTTCAGTGTACACACTAAAATCAAGCAGGAAGACATGACTGATTTTAACATTTTTTTACTAATATTTTCTACTTCTAAAAAATATAGAACTGTGTTTCTTTGAACACATATGTGAAAAGAATCACAAACCCCGAAGATAGTGGCTGAGAGCTTGGGAACATAAGTACTATTTAGCATTAAAGTAAATACTGGAATGTTGCTACTTTAGATTCTGGACTGAACTGTCTCTCCAGCAGCACTTATGACATCTGGCCCAGGATAATGTGCTGCTCTCAGAGATCACGTGTGCAGTGCGTGCCATGCAGGACATATTTTCCGTGAGTGCCTTTCTGCAAGCACCATTGGAAACCAAGGAATTTTTCTACTTGAAGCTCAGACTGTGTTACAGTTGTTTATTTTGATAGCAACCACCAAGTTTAAACTGTCAGTAAAATGACAAGCATCACTGCAATTCCCATATATAAATATTAATTTAAAAAACATTTACCAAAATCCAATTTTAAGGTAAAGAAATCACATTTTCACTAATTGCATATTTAAACACATGGGTAAGAAGAAGGTTATAAGGGAGGTCTTATTATTTACCTAATAAAGTTGGACTTAAGGCATTTCATGAAAATATTTTCATGGTTTCTGTATTAGTGCATGGTTGTGCAATGCAACTACTTTTAAATCCAGAAAAATATTTGTCTACACTCCCATTTTGTCAAATCCATCAGCATTGAGATGCACTGTAGTACTCAGATAGAAAACTTGATTAAAATGCAGGAATATTTACTGACACTTCTTTTTGGCATTGCACATCCTTCAGCTGATCCTGCAGGCGACTGTGCCAGCACCAGTGTCCCTTTGCACAAAATGCAGCAGAGACCTTCTGCTGAAGCTTTCTGTAGAGTGCAAAGGGTGGTGACCATGGAAAACCAAACCAACAAACCCACATTCCCCAGCAGTGATCATGCAGCAAAATGAGTTCTGGGCTAAGGTTACCCTCTACAGACACAGAGCAGGGAGCAGCTGCGTGTGTGTGACTCCACTGTGCTAACGGAGCTCAGCCTCCACTCACTGACTTTGGTCCACGGACCACACTCAGGAACTATAAAAACTCAATCCTAGCTGAAAGTAACAACAAATGTTGACTTTTTCCATGGTGATCTTTATAGGGAATAAAAACTTCAGTGGTGTAAACAAAAACAGGAGTGGAAGCAAGAACAACACACCTTGGAGAAACACTCCACACCAATGTGGAACGAAGAGCATAAAAAAAGGAGCATTTTTGTTCCTGTTTCCTGACTGGAGCCTGGAGGCAGCACAGCAAGTTCCAGTGCCCTGGAACGTGCTGAGCTCTCAGAAAAAAGGCTAGGCAGTTCTGACTGCTTTCACAGGGAGACAGGGCACCTCTGCCCACCCTGCCCGAGCCCTGGCACAGCAGGGCTGAGACAGGGCACTGCTGTGTGCCCACTGGGCTGAGATGGAGCACCAGTGTGTGCCCACTGTCCCACTGGCTGCTCCAGCCAGCTCCCAATCCCAGTCATAACCTGAAAATACACCTACTGCCCATCCCTCTAAACCTGGAAAAGAGGTGAGGTGTAGAAGGGTAGGATAACATTGCGTTATCCTTCCATCCGCTCTTAAACCAGAGGGAAGAAGCAATCAGAAAATACCAAGTCTAAATGGCACTGCTGCATTTTACATGCAATGCATCAGGGACTGAGAGGCAGGGCATTTACTGCTTCAGAGTGATCAATGCAAGCTAAGGAGAGAGGTATTTGTTGTTTGGCACCAGTCCTGCTGAGTGTGCCAGTGCAGAGCACAGAGGTGCACACGTGACACTTCACATTGTCTTCTCTTTCACACTGACCTACACAGCGTGCTGTGGGAAAAAAGGACCAGGAAAACCCCTCTTTCCAGCTCTTTGGTGCAGATAACTAATTACATTTGCCAATATGTTAAATGGAAGAAGAAATGTGTGTCCCCAGTGTTAGATCTGAGGGGAACACCCAGATTTGCCTTAAATCTCTCGTAGGCACCATTAGCAAAATACCAACAGAGGAAACAATTTGCACATGAGTATGCACAGTAGATCTTTGTTCACAAATGAACAGGATATATTTTGTTTCCTTTTGGAAATGCATAACTCCTGAATTTTATAGCAAGAGTTATACTTTGGCACAACTGCATACTGACTAAAGACATCAGGGTACTGAATTTTCCTCTTTTAAAATTGTTACTTATCACACTCCTTGTTTTGAATCTGGATAAAAAAGCAAAGGATCCCTCTTGCCTTAGGGGAAGGACAGAATGGTTTCACTGAGTGGCACACAGACAGGGCATCCTGACCCACCCTTCTTTTACCTCCTTTGAAGGGGTATTTCCACACATCACCAACCACTGCCTGCCCCACAAGGTGTGGGATAAGGTACCTATACGTAAACCAAAGCATATTTTGAATCACTGCCTTCAAAAGGCGAAGATGGCAAAAGAAATCACATTTCTCACACCCAAAACAGAAATGTTACTTTGCAATAAACTACAGCCCTGAAGTGAAAATTCACTTTTAACTTTTGACTGGCCTTTTGTCCTGTCACAGAAAATATTTAATTAATTAAGTTTCATCTAAATCTAGACAAAACCAAAATTAAAACCCATTATTAATTAATTATTCCATATTAATTAATTCATTGTTAATTAATTATTCCATATTAATTAATCCATTGTTAATTAATTACACGGTACAGTTAAGGGTAGGTATCCTTTCAAATGCAAACAGTTAATTTACAACTAGAACCAGCCAAGGTGTCCTAGCAAAAGCTGCTACCAATCTGGAGATTAGGAATGGGAAGTAATTTGAAATGTGAATTCATTTGCTTTACCATCACATGTTCTTTCCTCCCCCCACCCCCCAGTCTTGGTGCCCATGCTAGGAACTCACAGTTTGTATCTTGGCAAATAAAACTACCCTGAGGCAATAAAAGAGACAAAGAATGCATTGTAAATGGATGATCTTTGGCATCCACCAAAGATTACTCAGTGAATCAGTTTATATTAATGTTGCTTATCTTCATCATCGTGCAGGAAATATTCTGTGGACTCAAAGGGACTCCAATCTCTCCTCCTCCTCCTCCTCCTCCTCCTACTCTTCAACACACACAGGACTGCAAGAGCACTGGCAATTGAATCAATTTATATTTTGTGTTATCTGACCAGAGAGATATCCACCTTCTCTAGGGTAGAATTTATCCTGGTGTGCTCAAAGCTCTGTTTGCTGAGAAGCCAGAAAACTGAATTACAGAAACACTTTCTTTTGTTGATGGCATTGCAGAGGGGTGACTGGGGGCAGAGCACAGCCAGCTCCTGGTACCAGCCACCACAGGCAGAGGATGAGGGAGAGGAGGGATGCAGTTCCAGTCAGGGTTGTTCCATGGAAACCACAGCAGAAAGCTTTCCATCCTCACAAGCCTGACAGGGGCTGACAGCACAGCTGAAGATGGAGCAGGCTGTTTCAGAGAGGGGAGCCATCTAGAATCCTCAGGGGGTTTCTAGTATGAACAACATTTCACGGCCTGTGGATCTGTCATGGCCTGTCCCAAACCAAAGTTCAGCTAAGCTTTAGGTGCAAACTTGGCTGTGGCTAAGAGACCACAGCAGGGGAAACCAAAGGGGTGGTACAACCTAACACCTGGCCATCAAACCCCTTCTCTCATGCTGCAGGCATTTAGCTCTTGAACAACCACGAGGATAAATTTTAGTCTTCTGATTCTCCCCTATGGATTCTCCAGCAGCGTCAGAGAACATCACCCAAACATGGGACAGGGAGCAGGCCCCTGTAATGCATTTGCAGTCCCACAGGCACATGGAGAATACTTTACAGTGTCAAACCCCCATCATATTCACCATGAGCGTTGCTTTGGGCCTGAAGCCTGTAACGTAAAACCAGCACACTGAGGTTTGCAGCCTCACTGCAACGAAGGAAACAGTGGAGGACAAGCACTTCCATGTTTAGTTATCAACTAAAAACCCTGGTACTTAATTCTACCAAGAGAATTCTGACTTACTAGAGACAGAAGAAAAATTAAGATAACTGCAGCTCAACAAGAAGTGTTGGAAACCTGTTCCATTCCCTTGATTGGATCACCAGCTTGGATATTATGCCATCTTTCGTTTAAATTATGAATTGCAAAGTAATTGAAATGTGAAGTATTGCTCAATCATTTTATAATTTTATCTCAAGAAGTTCAGGCATACTTGATTTACCATTATTTTTCTTCCTACCAAAAATACCAAAATCAGAGAAATTAAAAACTTTTAATCTTGCAACTCTGTATCTGATACTCTCAACTGACAACACAAAATCCTCTGGTTTTTCCAGGGAGATGAGCACAAAATTTATTAAAATAATTGCCCAAGCAGTGGAGTGTGTCCAGACTGTATTAGTTGCTTGCTCTACAGGCATTCCAGGAGCTTCTCTCCCACATCAGTCCACAGGCTTTTGTTACCCACCACAATGAGTTTCAGCAAGTAACTTAAAACTGGCAGCCAAGATGCACCTTTATTTACATGGCTCTCTTTACACACAGCAGAGACAAAGCATCTGCCTGTGCTCAACAGAAATGAAATAATTCATTTTGCTTTCAACTTGCTTATAAAGCCAGCAGGGCCTGTCCTGATGTTCTTTAGTGATGTTTTCTTACATCTATTTTATATTAAATATCTACTTACTGATATCCTGGCTATTGGGGAGGAAGGTATTGACAGCAGGAAGGCATTTGTTGTGGTTTGGGGTTTTTTAGTCATCAAATTAGCTTTCACCAGTGGAGAAATACTCCAAGCATGCCTTTTTCTACTGTCCCAAAGCTTCCCCCATAACCCAGAAGGAACGAAACAGCCAAAAAAAGTCCAAGCTGGAGTTATTTCAAATGGATTCTTTTTGAAATTCCCAGCAAACAAGTACATTTTGAACAATGTGGAAAGATCACCTGATAGACAATCCAAAACTGATTTTTTTTCCTGGGATGGATACTGCCAGTGGCCCCAGTGTAGCCATTCCCCACAGAGAAGGAGTTTAAGGTTCCTGCCATTATCACTGAATGGCACAGAGCTGGGAGCTGGGATTTGGGGTTTGGTTAGGTCTGAAGAAAGCACTCACACTAACACACACCAGAGCAGAGCACAGCTCTCTGTGTTAGGGTTGTTGAGAGCAGGTTCCAGCTTGGGATTGTTGAAAGGAAGAGGCACCAGTACCACTGACGCTTCCACGCTGTGACAGAATATTCAAGGCTGGCCTTCATCTACACCTCCCCTAAAACACAACCTTGAGAGCTCTGACAAAAACCTGCCTGTCCATAGACCTGGATTTACCCTCCCTACAATGCAAACAAATATAAGTAGAGCAAAAAAGAACCCCAGACATTCAAACCGAAGCACGCTGAATTCAAGCCTCACAGGCACTCGCTGCAACAACAGTCCATGCAGAATCAAAGACACACTTTAGAGCAGAAATCTGCTGAAAATCCCTGCATATGCTGTCCGTGGCATAATGTTACAGTAGTGATGGCACATACAAGCTTCAATTATTTTATGTCTAAAAATGAAGGATTAATTATTTTAAACCCGATAAAGCCCAGACACTTCTGCAAAGTTTTCAAATAAAATTATCTTCTTGTCTGTGATGAATTTTATCATACTAAGAAAATCCCTATAGAAAAATCTCAGGGATTCGTTCTTTACTCAGACTAATTCCAACTGCATGCTAGATTTTCTCCATCCAAAATGCATTTTTCTTTAGAAAACTCAGCTCTGTACTAAGAGGGCTCCACATGCCCGTGTCCTCACACACTCAAACTCCACAGAAAGCATTACATGAGCTCATCTACAAGTATGAGACAGGAACAGCAAAAGGGAGGCAATAAGCTTTCCAAAAAAAATCCAGGGGGTTTTATTTTGGGGAAGATATCCCTGCATTTATGCTCCCAGAACATGCTGACTCACATGTACAGCTGGAGCTGGCAGAACAGCATCTCCCTCGGAGGTGACAATTCCCTCTGTGTTTGTGAAGGAAGCAGAGAAGATCTGACTTTGCATGAGAGGAAAAGCAGCAGAGTTCGGAGCTAAAAGCAACTAACCAGGCTGTCTGGATGTCTGGTAACCACAGCCAGAGCTCTGAACAGCTCTGCTAGAGGAAAGGAGTTTGGCAAAATCCCAGATGGGGAACAAACGCCTGGAGCAAGCCAGGCTCTGCGAGGGAAGCACCCGGAAACACACTGAATGTTCCGTCTGCACCATTCAAAACGCAATTTAATCCATTTACCAAAGCCATTAGAACGTTTCCCTCCGGGTGAAAGACAAAGGCACAAAAAGCATCTCCTCTCGGCTCGTTTCTGTGAAGTGTGGTCAGACGTACTCACATCGAGAGGCCAGACAAAAATGAGCATGAGGCTGAAATTAAGTCTTCCTGGCTGCTCTGCTAAAAGAATTTGGGATATCATTTTTATTTCAAGTATGCACTGTTAGTTGGTGCATTAGCCATGTTTTGAAAGTTTTTCTTTTCTGCACCATTCTCTTTTTTTGGGTCCCAGTGGGTTTATTAGAACCAAGCCACCCAGACTCTCCCTGCCGTGCTGTCAACACAGCAGTTATATAAACCCGATCCATTTAATTTGTTGTGCTCAAAGCCCAGCTACTGCAGCCAGTTTGGAAACAATACTAATATTCCACGGGCTCAAACAACAGGCACATCAGCTCCAGGGGAGCAGCCTGCTCAGCAGCTGCCACAGCTCCCACTGCCTGGCATGGGAAGAGGGGAGGATGCTCATCTTTACCATTATTGCTCTATTTATGCCTAAAGCATAACATACATCAGGTATAACCCCAAATCTGTGTGCAGCTCTTGGGAACTGTTCCTAAAAAGCTGTAAATCTAAAGCTCTGTAAGTAGAAAGCAATCTCAAAAATGAGTGGAAGTTTGCTGGGGAAACAACCTCTTCATCTGATTCTATTTAAATGGTACAAAATAATATGGGTTTTCCAATTAATTATACTAAAATAGATAAAGATTATGATTTCCAATGAAAGGCTCAACATGGATGTACAATTTTGGTTTGCAGCATGGAAAGGCTGCAGTATAAATAATCCAAGTGACCTTTCAGGCTGAACCAAGCAACACAGTGCCATAATTCCTCATGCAGGATAAAACCACCACAGAGCTGACAGTAAGGAGAATAACCTGAGAGGTTTGAGACAGCTGCTGGAACAAAGACTCTACTGAAATAGCTCAGTATTTATACCCAGCTCCTATAAGAACATAAGAGATAACACTTAACCACCTTTGCTTGACAAAAGAGGAAACAATTTAGCTTTAAGAGGCACGTCTGTCTCTGTTGCTTTCTGCACATGTAAACCTGGCACTCTGTGTTAAAATCTTGCAGCCAAGCAGACTGGTTATTATTTCACCTGACACTGCTAAAGAGCATTTAGGTTAGTCTGCACAAAGAGCCAGACCTTTCCTGATGCCAGTTTTTGGCACCGTTGGATTTCAAAGGGTCTCGTGATGAAGCTGTCATTTTCCCACCTGGGAGAATTGAAGATCAGGTGACACACCACGCATTTTGCTGACGTTGTGTTGGTTTAAAAAATTACAAGTCTATCAATATTTGCTTTGGGAAACGTTTCTCCCCAAATCTCTCAGATGCAGCTTGCTAGAACTTCCTCCTGCTGGCAAGAGAGCGGGGTACAGTCACTGCCACAATGATGAAATGAGGTCCCTGCGTGTTCACAGACAAGACTGCATTGAAATCATCCTGCTGCAGTGTGGGGAAACACACAGCAGCTTTCACAAAGCCTTCCCTGAACAAAAGGTTTAAACATCTTTAGGGACTTTGCCTTACCCTGAGATAGAGAGAGTATTCTCGTTGTATGAATATATATATGGATAAACAAGATTTTTAGGGTATGAGACCCCAAGAAGATCATTATTAGCGGCATTATTCAGCTGGATTTTTCCAATATGGTTTGTTTCAGAGTTGTTCTTGATAACAGATGAATAATAAAACAGGTGTGATCCTGCTGAAGCAAAAGTAAATGAAGTGAAGCAGAAACACTGGAAAATGAGACAAAAAGCCACAGCAAATGCATTCAGCAATGTCCAACACTTCTAAAAACCTTCATAGTTCTACTGAAATGGCAATGGCTGTTATCAGCCACCAGCTGGGAATCTCAACTGATGAGAGTCAGAACCACTGTGCTATTTTGTTCTTATTTTCCAAACAACAGAAGGAAAAGAGTGAATTTCAGAAGATTAATAAACACATCACATTGTAATTATTTTCTTCCTTCTGCATGTAGTAAAAGCTAATTTTTTTTTTACTGTGTGTTCTAACTCAGATTTTGTATTCGCTATATTAAGGCACTCTGTAAGGAAATATAAAACCTACATTAATGCCTTATGTGCCAGTCTATTTTGTTGAAGGATTTATAAATATTAACAAGATAAAATTTACAAATGCAAAAGACTCCATTTGCAGCTGTAAATGTTTAATTCTGAGGGAACAGGAATAACATTTTCATCTTCATGCAAGTCATGAGCTATATTAGAAGAATTCTGGAGTACAAAGTGTTAAAATAGCAGAACAAGCCAGTAGTGTTCAGAGGTGACTCGAAGTCTTTCCTGCTACCCCTTCTGGTCTCAGTTCAATGTATGTCTTTTAGGTCCAAAAAATCTGCTCGGTATTGGCAGCAATCTGCAAAGTGGAAGCCCAAATGATAATATTAGTTTTATTAATTCAATATCCCCTTCCTCCAGGTCAGTGGTCCCTCAAAGTCAACATTTTAAATGGCTAAATGGGAAGTTATGCCACACACTACTAAAATCTAAACTCCTTGTGAAGAATACTTCTAGCATGACAAAGTGATAATGGAAGGCCTTTGTACTCACTGCAAAGAGGAGTGATATTATTTTATTTCTTTCTTCACTCTCACTAGTGTGAGGTGTGGGGATGGTTTTATTCCCTTGCATCTGTCACTAAACAAAGAAGTTAGGAAATGACAGCACAGAAAGAAGAATGCAGAGTAAAAGAAAAGAGTCCCGATAGGCTGTGACACAGAGCAAGCACCAAAAAAAGCAAAGTATTCAATATGGACTGGGAATGAAAAAGAGAATTATTCCATGTAATCAACCTGCCATTCTGCCTAGGCCAACTCCTGCACCATCAGCAGTAAGCACCTGCTGATTTCACACATCTCCCAGCTGTCATATCATCTCTAAAGAGAATTTGTTGATGAAGGTATTTTCCAGACCAGTAAATAAACAACATCACAACCTATTTCTCAGGTATAAACACCCAGGCAAAGGGAAGATGAGCTGCATATTGTGCTGTTAAACTCTTTAAGTACAATTTACAGCTAATTGCCTCTCACAGTGGGGGAAGCCCATCCCTCAGCAACCAGCTCCGTGCTTGATTTTTTATCCAGCTTCCCCAGGCTTTAATTGCCTGCTCAGACTGGGATGGGAGGCTCCAGCAGCACATTCAACAGGGGCAGCTCAGCAGAAATGTGCAGTTTTAGTGCTCTGCTGCAGGCCAAGAGTTCCCGGGAATGAAAGCCTCATGTCTTCTGTCCCTCATTAAACACTGGTGCACCATGGTAATTACAAAATACCACACAAGAGGCCTTGCAGTCTTTTTCCAGATCCAAAAGGCAGCTTTGACTTCTTAGTTCTCAGGCAGAAGAATTGAAATATGGCGTTCTAACAAACATTGTAGCTACTAGGACTGCATTTATGAGGTGATGGATGTCCAGAATCCAGTTGGCTCTTTGGCTCCAGTCATTTCACCACAACACAAAATGCTGTAGTGAGGTCTAGAAACTGCTGGAATTACAGAGTCCTCTTGGCCCTGAATTACCCATGGTGTTATGCTTAAATCTTTTAAGAGTAAATAATCCTTTATTGATTAAATCACCTTTAAATGCTGTGCTCTAGTCCCTGATTTTAAGTGTGTACATGTAATTTTGCAGACAGACACAATAATCTTGGGTTTTTTTATCTCTACAGAATGTACTTGCTCTCAAACCCCAAGGGTGAGGGCAGTGAGACAGCAGTACAGGCTAGGATGCAACAGCAGTTTTAAATTATGCTACAATTGACTTGAGAGCAGCATGTGAAGTGGTGTCCTTACAACAGCTGAAAGGTCTTTAATGAATTGCAAAGCAAAAACATTTACTTCTGAATTTTCACTTAAGCAGGTGCCCAAAATGGTGCAGTGCACAGTGTAAACAGTTCTGTCCTGTGAATGATAATAGAGAGAAATAATTTACAAGATAACCAAGCTTCACAGCATGTGCTATACATCACACACTGCAGGGACTGCTTGGCTATTTTAGGAAATGTTCTTATGCTCACATATTCTCCTTTACCCCATGTGTACAGACACAAACATCTCCCAGCTCTCAACAGCTCTTCACTTGCATCAATTCCCCACAGCTCCTATGCCTGTCATTACCTGCAGGTCATGTTTATCTTCAGGTCAAGCCTATGATAATAAGCAGCACTTTCTGCAGCAGTTTTATATTGTTAATCTGCTTCCATTACCTTCAAAATAAGCTGTAAAGCCCTTACCTCAAATTTATTTACACAGCATGGATATTTACTGGAATTGTATATATAGAACTGAGCACGGTCTCATCTGGCTTTCTGGAAGGAACAATAAAACTGCCCAGTCCCCAGTGTGAGATTAGGTTTTCTTTATGATCCTCTGTCTAGGAGGTACTCCTGTTTTTACAGCTCAGCACAGTGAGGACGAGATAATTTTGGATATGGGCACTACCACAAGTCAACCCATTCACAGAAGAGCCAATTTCAGTAAAACTGAAATATCTCCTATTCTTTGCCCTGACCCTCCCTCCCATCTGCTTGAAATAAATTCTGTGGGAGCCAATTCATGATGTAGGGGAAGAAAAGGTCACATCTCTGTTTTGAAAGCCTTTCCTGGACCTCTCCTCTTCTCTACACATGTTGTTATTTTACTCTGCCTTGGAGGGGTGAGGGGAGAGCTCAGCTGGTCAGAGCAGGGTGCTGGTAACAGCAGCTGTGGATTCAATCCCTGCATGGGCCACTCTCTTAACTTGAGGACTCCATGGTCCTTGTGGGTCCCTTCCAGCTCAGAATATCCTGCGATTCTGTGTGAATCTATGAATCCTCAGCCAGTTTTCTGTGAGGGACAGTGGCCCCTTCCTCACCTGATGCTGCAGCAGCTCTGTCAGCTCAGCAGGACAGTGCCCAGGCAGGTGGGATAGCTCCAGGTGATCCAGGCTTCCCCACAGGGAAAGCCCAATTTTCTCTCCACCCAGCAGAGCCTGCAGTAATTTCGGGAACCAGGAACAACAATCTGACCCCTTTCTGCCTTGCTGTCGTGACCCAAAGACAGGCTCACAGCCTGGAAGATGCCCTGGGTGTCCAAAGCAAACCCAGGGCAGGTGGAGCCCTGTGTGGGTCCCTGCCAGGGGACAGTGGGTGCTTGGGGCTCGCTGTGTTTGACCTGTCCCGGGGGCTGCCCGTGACACAGGGCTGGGAGCAGCTTTCCAGGGCTGCTGGAAAGGGCTCCTCCAGCCAGGCGGTCTCCCTGAACTGGTTATGCAACAGGCCCACAAACAGTTCATTCAGCACAGTCTGAGGATTAGTCTGGTTCAGCTGGACACTTGGAGCTTAACCCTGGCCAAGCAACAGAGTGTGGCAAAGGCATTCCTCGGATTTGCTGACGGGAGGAATCTGCGGCCAGAAGCCAAGCAAATATGTAAGCTTTCAGAAAGCAGCATTTCCTCAGACACTCAGAATGTCTATTCTCCATTACCCCTCACAGTAATCACATCAAGCAACTTCCCATCCGGCTGTCACGGAGTGCCAGCTCGCTCCAGGAAAAACGGG
Organism: Phainopepla nitens; assembly: GCA_013400175.1. Classification (NCBI taxonomy): domain Eukaryota; kingdom Metazoa; phylum Chordata; class Aves; order Passeriformes; family Bombycillidae; genus Phainopepla; species Phainopepla nitens. The sequence goes on from VXBQ01012578.1 coordinate 98,091, forward strand.
GAAGGTGGCATTTCAGTCCTATTGCAGATGACAGTTCAGGGTCAGCAGCAGGCCACGGCTGAAGGAAGCTGAGAGAGGAGAATCTCTCAGTGCTGGCACTAAAAAGGGCTCTGCCTCAAATTTTACTCGCAGTTTGCTCTGAAGCAAAGCACCAGTTCTGCTTTCAGTGAGGACGGTGTTGTCTTGGCTGCCTGTCCATGTAGGCACATTTAATTACCACAGATCCACAAAAGAACCAATTATGTTCCAAATTAAACTCCTCTCTTGTTCCTGCCCTTTAATGTGCTGACAAATAAAAGCATGAAATGATTTGTATTCATCATCAGGATGGCTGGGAGAGGTTCAGAGCTTGCAGATGCAACCAGGCCAGAACAAAAATGTTCATGCTCAGGAGGGAATTTTAATTGCAGATGTTTCACAAAAGGTAACGAGGGACCTGCGTGCTGAGGCTGCAAGGAAAAAATACTCTGAGGATTCTCTTCCAATTTAAACTAAATTTATAGAATTTTAAAAAATGATGAACATTAAATTAGGATTACATCACCACCGAGCCAACACCTCATCCCTCTTGGTGATGGTGATCTCAACCACAAAACTCACTACTCCACCCTGTTTTGGCAAATAAAAGGAGGCAGTTGTTTGGAGCATTTTATGAATGCGTATATTGGAAATATATTTCCTCATACTCTGGCTAAACAGTTCTCTTTTTTTTGGTGATAAAAACGAATAGAAAGAAAGCTTCAGTTATTAGAAAAATGCAATTCAAGTCCTCTAAGGATGTTTCTGGAACTTTACTGAGAGGGATCAAACCTGCATTTGTAAAGTCCTGCTTCAGATCTCTATTTTGAGAAATAAACATATGTTACTCTAACCAGTAATTCTTCCCTCTAAATTTAAAGGTCCATAAATGTGCAGTGCTCTGGCAGCCAAACAAAACAGGTATTTTCACACAAAGAAACCCTTCTTGATTGTTTTATAGAGAGCGCCTTGGCATGAATCTGTAGCAGAGCTAAAATTGGTCCTGCACTGAAGGGAAACTGCCTGGTGGCTCCTCCACACTGACAAGGCAACTGTGCCATAGGGGTGGGAGGTAAAGGCTGGTTTATAATTAATTGTTTAGCATGGGAGTGAGCCCTGCAAATGAAGTGAGCTGATGTGCCCTGGTCTAGAACATCCCCTGGAGGTGCTGCTGAGCAAGGGCAGCCCAGGGCTGCTTCACAGAGGGGCTGCTGGGCTTTGCAGGAACACCAAGGAGCTGTTTCACCTTGGAGCACAAAAATGTTCTTCCAGTTAAAGCCCCTGTCCAACAGCAGGCAGCTTTTGTGGTTTCTTCACACAGCTGGGGCCACATGGCCATCAACTGGTGCCCTTATTCCAGAGCTGCAGTGCTGAGCTGAGCTGGCCCACGTCAGGAACCATCCCAGCAGTGTGCACGGACAGAAACCTGCTATTTCTGCACCAAAAGGCCGTGCCACACAAGCCATTATGTAAAAGTATCTCAGCTGGCCAGGCCTGACCTCACCCAGGCTCAGCAAGGGCGTCTCATGTTGGGGCTGTCGGAATTCAGCAGATGAAGGTCAGACTCAGAGGAGGGAGTTAGATCCTGCACAGGCATAATTCAGTGTCACAGAAATGCCTTCCAGAGCTGTTCTACCATTCTTCAGCTAATAGGGTGGCTATTTAAAGAAAGAAGGCTCTTTGCAGTGATCCAATCATTTGGAACACGACTGCTGTGTGACCAGCTTTGGTCACACATTTTTCTGTTCTTATTTAGGGAACCGAGACCATCTAGTTATTTCTGCACAACTGAAGGAATCAATTAAAATATTCATTCCCATTAGTTCTGATTCTCTAGAACACTTGCAGACAGAGTACCTGCCAGAACCAGACCACAGCCAGCAAAATGCTGAGGAAGGGCTGAATAGTTTGGTATGAAGTCTCAAGCATTTTCATTTCACTTCATGCCCACAAGCCTTTCTTTCTTTTACATTACAATATGAGGCAGTCTCTGCTCTGTTGCTGTCAGGACAGTCACAAATTAGTGTCTCTATAGCTGGTGAAACAGTGCTGTGACAAGTACAATCAGGCAAGGCAAGCTCTCTCATTAAACGGTCAGATGCATGAAAACAGCCAGGCATTTTTTCCTCTAGGAACTGCAGAAACTGAAACACACCAATCTGAAGCTGTGAAAGATCACATATGCACATTTAAGAGCTCCAGATAAGTGTGGGAGATGCCCAGAACATCTCCTCAGAATTTCACTGGTTTTGTTGTCAGGCTGCTGATTGGGAGGTACAAACCACAAAGTAACACAAAGTAACACACAACCAGGGCAAATTCCTCGTCTCCAGGAATGGCAGCTTCTGCATTTCCTGGCAGACTGTGCCTGATGGCTTAAGGACTTAGGTGAGCTCATTATTTGACCATTCTTTGCAGAGGGAGGCACTGCTCCAGATCAGACCCCCCAAAGTCCCCCTCATCCTCTCCCCAGCTTTTCCCACTGAGGTAGCAGAGGTGTGTCCCAGCAGGGGAGGTTCTCTGCACACCCTGAGCAGACAGAAACCTTTGGGCAGCATCTCTCAGCACCCCCCAGCCTGAGGTTTGCCCTCTGCTGCTCAGCTCTTGGTACAAAGCCACAAATCAGGGTTGTATCTTCCTATGCTTGAGAAGTGTGAACGTTTCTCCCCTCAGATGCATGTCCTTGTCTCCTGTTCTGCTTTCAGCTGCCTCAAATTGCACCTCCCAGCCCTCAAATTCAACACTGTTGGGTGAGAAACAAGTGTGCACTGAAGTACTGTTCTGAACAGAGAGCTCAGCAGAAACACTGACCCACCCAGGAGGGTGCTGCAGCTGCAGCATCAACCACTTGTCTCCCTCACACTGTCCTCTGGGGTTGCTTGAGGCCACCCTTGGTACCAAAACCAGCCAAGAAACATCCTCAGGGAAGGATCAGCCACGCTGAACTCAATCCTGAAAGCCTAACGTCAGACAAGTTATGAAGGGGGTGAAGTAACAGCACAAACCTGGGGAGGAGAAAACATCTTCCAACCCAGGAATTGATAGAAATAAATTTGAGAGCATCTTACTGGGATCTCCATGGAAGCAACTGCAGAGAGAACTGGTCCTGCATAGGAGCTACATGTTAAAAAATAAGGATTTTCTCTGATGTGCCTCAGTAACCTCATCACTGCCCGCTGCAAAGGGGTTTCTTTTGCCTGCATTTCCTGGTATGATCCCAATGAATTTTCCTCAGGTGCAACACTGGAAAGAGCAGACCAACAGCTCCTGGGCAACCTCCTGGGCAGCTGGAAAACTGAGATCAACTGAGATCATGAAAATGGCATGTCTGTGGGAGACCCCCACACCATCATATCTACTGTATTTGTACATTTTTAGAAAAAAATTGTTGCATGGCATATATTTTTTCACCCAATACACTATGTATTTACAGTAAAAAAACCCTTCCTTTTTCAAAATTCTAAAGCACAGAAAAACAATAAAGACAAACCTGTGCCTACAATGCACAGACTTTTAAAAAAGTGTACAGAAGGTGTTAATATTTGATTTTCCACGTCTGACCTACTATTTCACATTTTACAATATGTTACTCCAAGTAACCCAGCTCTATTAGATATGAGCCTAAATTTAATCCAGAGCACCCAGACAATCACTACACAGCCTCTGAATCTGAGAGACAGAATTTACTCAATTCCATTTTAATTTCTATTGTGTGTAAAAGTGTTTAGAGTGTGAGCCTTGCTAAGAGATGACAGAATATCATTATACAGTAATTCAAATGCTTTCAAGACTGCTAAGAAACCTCCACTATAATGACAGGCCTTGTGAAGTGCTTAAGAAATGCTGTTTCATCCTTTCTAGATGGGTTTAGGATAAGAAAATTCATATAATAAGATGATATATTTACAGCACACAGGTTAACCTTTAAACTTGCTGTAATCATATTATCCAGAATGGGATCAGACTGGCAGCACTGGCATCACATGGTCCTTCTGAGTTGAGATTTTGTTTCGTTTGCTAGGAGAAGGAGAAAATCTGAGAGGAAATTCTTGCAAGATGGCATCGTTCTTCTTGCCCAGGTCCTCCTCTCAAGGGTTCTGGAATTCTTTAGCGAGGCTGAACGTCAGCTTCCTTCAAAAACACTGAGCTCAGGAAAGGGAAAACAGCTTGACTTAGTACTTATGTGCCAAGATAAATAAGAATGTCAGAGGAAGTGAACGTTTTAGAAGATTGGGTAAACATACCCTGCGAGGGTGGCTCACTTTTCCTAGAATGTTCAAACACCCACACTTTTTTCATACAAAAATATCAGCTGGAAATGAAATCTCTTCCATGGCACAATTCCACCGTGATCACAAGCAAACAAAGGAATGCAGCCTGTGCCCAAGATCACATTTGGCTCCCAGCAGACAGTTTCTTTTCCCCAGAGCTAGATTTCTGTTCTTACCATGATCTGTGTGGCACCCACTGGCTGCTTTGTGCTCTCCAAAACATCAGCCAGGTGAAAGTGGGATTTAGCAGAGAACCAATCTTCCCTGGTTCAGCCAAGAAATAAGTCAATCCAGGCAGTAACCATTATATACAGCTTTATCTATTGAATTCTGAGCAACAGATAAGGGAGACAGAGCAGCACCATGATGATAAATCAAGGAACACAGTTCTCCAGTTTTCCTTCAGAGAATAAATGAATGAATGATCTCATCATGGATTGCCCTACTCCAATACCAAAGTGGAGACCTGAAGGATCCTACCAAAGGATATCCTTCAGAAATATATATATAAATATATATATATATAGTGTTCACCTTGGGTTTGAATGCTGCTTTTCCATTGACAAATAGTTTTCCAACTGAAACAAATTAATAAAACTCAACTTCCTTCATGTCTCTGCTGTCACACTGGCACTGTGAGCTGCAGTTCATACTCTGAGCAATGCGAGGCTCCCTGTCCAAGCTTCCAGAGCAGTTAATAATGACAGCCTCAGGAACACTGGCACCAGTGTGCCAAGGGAGGCTGGGACAGGGACAAACCTGGTTGTTCACGATCCAATTAAAATCTAAGGCTAGGTAAACAAAACAATTCTCCTCGTTTGCTGGTGTGGTGCACAAGCTGGATTCCTTTGAAGAGATCCTGTAGGAATCATAGGAACCAGCTCATCCAGGAGAAGCAGCTGGGATCTGCCTGGCTGGGTGCTGGAGTCTTTTCTTCAGCAGGCAAAGCGACTCAGATGAGGTATTGTGAGCAGAAGGACATGCGAGAGGATGATGTAACCGTACCCAGAGTGCTGTAGGGAAGCTGGAGCATTCAGACAAATATCTGGAGCTTGCCAGAGAAGAAAGCTTGCACAGCAAACACAGCACCAACTGCAGGCTCAGGGGTCTCCGCCCTGGTGCTGCTCCGACCTCCAGCACCACAGAACACAGTTCTGTTCTGTTCTGCCTCAAAGCAAGCCAGCAAACACTTCTGCTATTGATATGCAAACATGCACACCAGGCATTTGCTTTATTTCAGCCTTCCCAGACCCGACGCGGCGTAACAAACAGCTTGTACCAGGATGCAGAAAGCTCAGCAATGTGAACTGCTCGGGTTTTGCTCCTTTTGCATACTAACATTTCATATTCTCCTACAACTGACAGGTCCCTCACTCACTTCCACCGATGGCTGAGCTCTGGAGCCAAATAGAAGTTGCACATAAATCCCCTCTGTGGTTTTCCTTATCTTTTCACAAAAACAGTGGAAGTGAGCACTGAACTGGAAAGCAGGGGCTGGGCTTTTGTTCAGCAGCCTACAGGAATGGGGACAAGAGCAAAATCAAAGCTCCTGGATCTGTGAAGGCTGGAGGCAGAGAGGTGCAGGCATCCAGTCAGGGACTGCTGCTGGTCAGAACTGGACTGCAGCTTCTGGGGTGGAACTTCTGGAGGAACACAGAATTCCAGCCTCGTCCAGCTGGGGAGTGCCTGAGCCAGCACTTGTGAGGGAAAGAAGTCCTCTGCCCTTCTGTGCCCTGTCCATCCTGCTGCCTACTCCAGACGTGTCTGGAATGGGAGCTCTGTGCTGACAGGGGCTGCTGAGGATGTTGGACATGGCCAGGTCAGTCCTGCACAGCCACCCCGGGGAGCTCCACACCCCACAGCAGCAGATCCCGCTGGAATTGCTGGCTCCAGGCTGGGCACCTGCAGCACCACCTGCTCCAAAGCCTCCTTGTCCTCCCTGGGAAGCTGGGCCACCCCACAAGGCACTTTCCTGGGCCCTCAGGGGCTGTGCAGGGTGAGCTGAATCTCTGGATGGTGCTGAACCAACACAAGCACACTTCCTGAACCATGGGAGAGGAGATGAACGGAGCAGCCGAGCAGGAGCTCTGGGAAGAGGCAAAGTCCAGGGTGGGATGAAGTGACAAACAAAGGGCACTACAGAGGAGTCCCATGACAACGGGGCTCACAGCAACACACAAACAGGAAGGGAAGGAAGGAGAGGAGAGCAGAGTGAAATTTAGCCCCGCAATTATTTTCTTTGGCTCGTTTCCTTTCCAGCCAGCCTTCCACACTTTGATCAGCAGGTTAATGTTACCATCACTGATCTCCCAGCAATGCTTTAGAAATTCATGTGTGCCACTGATTTAGGAGCATAATGGCCTAGATAAGCTCCTCCCTGGGATACAAATGCCTTATGCTCACACACCTAAACCAGGGTGTTGCTCTGCCTTTCCCATTTCCCTCCTCATCACTTCTGTTACTGATAACAGAATGGTGTTTCATTTTTCCATTGGGCTATTAATCATGGTAATCAAGAGATACAAAGCATCATGGTTATACTACTGTGTCCCACAAATAGTATCCAACTAGTAAGGTCTGGTTACCAGAAAATATTTTCCTATGGCCCTTTGCTGGAAAGAAACACATCTGAGGCCATTCCTCTTTGGCAGCAGCTATCAAACAAGGAAAAGGAGCAGTGTCTAAAAGGAAATACAATTTTTTTTCCCTCCCTTTTGGAACTGAATTCAAGAATATTCTCTGGGTGAAGCCCCGTGGAAGGGGCACACAGCTGAACCAACAGCCTTTATTGCACACTCTGAGTTACACAATAAACGCACACCAGGCCACTTCTCCAGCCACACTCTGATCCCTGCCTTCTCCTCTGCTGATTGCTGCCTTGAAGACTGTCTCAACTGATCCAAATCTTGGCTGAAATCTTAGGAAAATACTGTTGGAGTAGACAACCTACTTGTATGAAAGTATCTGAGCCCAAGGAGGTCTTCACAACCAACCCCTCTGAAGCAGCTGGGCTTTTGTCCTTCATCGTGATCCCACCACAGCTGTGCTGCTGATGCTTTTGCCTCTGCAGAGTGGACTTCAGCACTGCACTAATGCTTGAGAAAATTGGGAAGATTGGGAAAAACCCTTTTCCTGGGTGTCCTTTCCCTGTGTGTCTGCAGGTATTGGTTGTTTCTGCTATTTCGACTGCTGCGCCCATTACGGTGAGTTCAGGGCAGTGCAGCTGTGCTCCCCTGGATTTGACAGCACCCAGAAGGAGCAGGATGCAGCCAGTGCTGTAACGTGGGACACGTGAGCACACCCACTTCAGTTATCCTGTCAGCTCAGCACTGCCTGCAAGACACTGAGGGGAGCTCACCTCGAGAGCTGCTCGTACCCAAAAGAGCTAAAAATGTTTGCCAGGCGCCGTGTTCTGCAGATCCCCCGTGCACACACACAAAATCACACCTGTAAAAATGGATTTATCTCACTGATCAAGCCTATGAAACTGATCCTGCCTAGAGCTCCAAGGCTGCTGGGAGAGCACAGAACTGAAATGAAGGTTTCTAAAATCCGACTCTGCCTCTAATATCAACTTTCCCCTGCAGCTGAATAAACCATTCTCTCCTTTCCTCTCCCTCAGTCTTTCCATCTGGAAAAAGAAGACATTTGCATCTGTGCTGTGGGTGCCTGTGCTGTGCATTTCAATCAGCAAATGCTTCTAAAAATCATTTCACGAGGAAAAACTACGTAGTTCTGATTTAATACATTTATTTATATTTTTATAAAGCAAAACAAAACCCAGCAAAGCCCACAAACACAGGATCATTCATTAAGGATCCAATCCAGAGTCCACGAATTAATTTTCCCTAAGGTTATGGCACAGACACCTCAGGCCTGATATTAAATATGAAGGAGTTTTTATTGCAACTCCAGATCTACCAGCTATCACAACAGAAAAAATAATAACAGGCAGCAGATTTAACTCTCCTCCTCCTCCTCCTCCTCCAAACCACATCCTAGTCCTGCACCTCTGAATGTCACCACACTGAGCAGGGACTGGCAGCTCCCACATTAGCAATTCCTACTGGAAAAGGTACTGCCCCCCCAGACAGCATCCCCTTGGTACATGCTCCCACTGCCCACATTTGAAAGCTTCTAAGTGCCCAAAAGACTTCCTAAACTCCAGGCTGCTCAGTCCTCACATGTACAAGGTCTGTGAATTTTTTTTCAGAGACCAAAAGGAATTAGGAGCCTGGATTAAAGTGAATTTCAGCAGGATTTTTCACTTTGGTGAATGCAGCTGTTGGAGGAAGCAGCTAGCTAAGCTGTTTCTTGCAAGAGGCACAGACATACAGTTTTGCCTTGCTGAAAAGCAATTTTTTTTTTTCTCGAAGTTGTTTCTTTTCCTGTCATCTTCATCTCCCTTCTCATGCTTCAGGAGGTGACTTTTTTTCTCACCTTCAGGAGGTGAATTTTCCAGTGGGCACAGCACAGCAGCCTGGCAACCTTCTGTGCTTTGCCCAGTCTCAAGTTCCTGCTTCTGAAGGAGTCCCCTCTAACAAATGCAGAAGCTTCTGCCTGGGAGAAGTCTCAGAGCGAGATCCAACTTGCCTGTGATTCTTTCCGAATAAAAATGGTCTCCTGGAAAAAGTGAATTTCCTTCCGAAGGTTTTCAGTTCCCTGCAGACTGGGGAGGGAGTGATGTCCAATCATGGGGGGACCAACAGCACAGCTGCACATTTACCTGCTTAAACTTGCAGCTGCCTCCCTGTCACTGAACTCCTGGCTGTCCTTGCAGAGGAGGCATTTCTGCTGTGACAGTACTGCCAGTCACAGGGGTGGGTTTTAAAACGCCGTGCCTGCCCATGGAATCCTCCCCACAAACACCCCTCTCCTCCCTGCACTGCCCCAGCCTCCCCAGCTCTGCCCAGCAGAGCCTCCCGTGTTCCAGCAGCAGCACAGGAGCCCCAGGGATGCTGAGCAGCCTCATCCCTGCCAGGACTGCTCAGCCCTGGTGTCACTGTGTTTGGAGAGTGTCACACTCCCCACCAAACACAGGGGGCTTGTCAGAGCCCCGCAGGAGTGCCCCAGCTGCTGGCACTGCCCTGTGTGCCCCTGCCCAGCCTGGCAGCAGGGCTGTGCAGGGAGCTCTGGGGCTGTGTGCCCCTGCCCAGCCTGGCAGCAGGGCTGTGCAGGGAGCTCTGGGGCTGTGTGCCCATCCCCAGCCTGGCAGCAGGGCTGTGCAGGGAGCTCTGGGGCTGTGTGCCCATCCCCAGCCTGGCAGCAGGGGCTGTGCAGGGAGCTCTGGGGCTGTGCTGCCTCTCAGCACCAGGGCCCTTCCCTTTTCCCAGGGCTCCTGCAGGGCACAGCTTGGCTGGGAGTGAGACCTGCCTCATGTCTCTACTCTCCAGAAATTCATTTCAGCAAGAAGGACCTGAAGGCCCCCAATTTCCCCCTCAATTTGTGTATGGAATACCAAACTTTCACACCCAACGTGCACGATCTTTACTGCTCAGGTTATAGGAAAGCCAAAAACATGCTCCAGATCTTCAAATACCTGATCAGGTATGTAACTACAAGCACAAATACTGCAATCCCAATGATATGCATTTATAAATTCAAGACCTCGATTCTTCCTTAAACTGCAGACTAGTATCTTTTAGTACCATTTAACTAACAAAGCCCCCTCTTTTAACTTTTTTATTGAAAAAAAATTAGACCCCCCCCCCCCCAGATTATTGCTTTCAAATGGTGCTGTGTTTAAAACCAAATGATAATTCAGTGGAGGAAAAAAAGGTCATTTTTAGTGGTATTAAGCAGTATTTATCTCTTCCTCAAGCACTTAAAAAAGCACAAAGCAGAGTTTCTCTCTTGCTGGCTGGACCCCTGGGTGCTGCACACAGATGAGGTGAGTGACCCATCACTCAGGAGCCCAGCACAGACCCTGGCACACACTTCCCAAAGTCCTGCCCTGGCTGAGGAGAAGAGCAGTGACCACATTCTTGGGCCACCCAAGGCCTGGGAAAACACAGGAGGAGAAGGGGAGAGTTGGGACTGGGGACAGCCGAGTGTCTCTGTGACCTTCTCCAGGTGACAGTGCCTCAGCCCAAACACCCTTTAACCCACCTGACACCTCCCAGTCTGCTCAAAGACACCCCAGATTTCGAAGGCACTCCCATCCCAGCCCCAAATCTGCTGCCCAGTGAACCCTCACCGTGCACAGGACTCGGGTCCAAATTCCTGGGGCTCGTACCCACCCACCCCTGTTCCACTGCACAGAAACTCTGCTGCCATTTGTGCCAGTGAGCGATGACAGCTCAGGGGATTTCTCATTCTGTTCCTGAAGATTCCCATAAAAACAGCACTCTGGCCATGAATTTTAACTCAGCTTATGACTTCAGGGGGGTTTTCATCCCTTTACTTCCAGCTGCATGTGGAAATTAAAAGCTCCATAAGATCACCATCTCCCAATCAAACTGCTGTGTAAAACCTGAAAGCATCAGCTGTGATTCCATGACTTTTTGACAAGCAGCTCCTCGAGACCTTGGGTTTTTAAATGGGAATCTTGTCACTTCCTGCCCCAGTGCTGAGCTCTGGTTCCTGCTTCCCTCGTTCTGACCATTCCACGGCTGTCAGGGCACACGGGCAGACCAAACCCAGAGCACTCCCCCGTAATTGGTACTTGGCAAACCCAGCAGCGATTAACTCCTCATTAAAATAAAAATACGTTAATCTACTATCACTAATCTAATGTCTCTTAAATCCAGTGACTCTGACAGGAATTAGCAAAATTGTTGTAAAAATGTATTAAGCCCAAGAAATGCATTACATGTACTAAGAGCTATAAAAAAATAAACGAAGCCCCCTACATCGCAGCCCTTTCCCCCCGAGATGCCCCAGCCAGCCCTTACATAAAGGCAGAACAGCCTTGGACACAGGCCAGAGCCAGGGCTGTGCTTGGGGAACTCTGCTGAGAATCCATTCCCGTGTCTGTCCCATGAATCCACACCTTCCCATGGACAGCACAGCCCGGAGATCGATTTTTATCAACCTGAACCACACTCATGGTTTGCATAAACCCCTCCTTCCCCAGCTGCATAGATTGCAGTGATGGAACCGAAACATTCTGCTCCCTCTGCTGTAGGATTGTTTATTGTTCTGATGATTTATTTAAAGGCAGATACACAAAGAAGAATAAATACATCCAGCAAAAAAATCAACAGAAATTCACCCGAAGGGAACCAGGGTGGGCACGGGCTTGATTGACTAAATGCAAATATGAAACATGAACCTCCAGCCTGGAATCAATGCGAGCAATCTACATAACACAGCACATCAGCTGCGATGATTAACACCCTTATTTTTCTGCTGAGAACTTGATACGCATTTATAAGGACGAAACACGACATTCCGTTAATTCCAGCAACTTAAATGAGTAGCTCTGCCTTGAAAAGCCTGGCTTTCTGTCATTACCGGGGAAGCAAAACCTTTGTACATGACTACTTCAGGCATAACAGAAAGCTGTATAATTAGAAAATGTCATCTGCTGCACGCAGAACGCCCGGGTTTGCCTTCCCCCAGCCCAATACGTGCACAAACAGAATTTATTCACATTTCCCCCACCGCCAGCCCGACACATGAAATCATCTCCGTAGCGAAGCTCCTGCTGCAGCAACTTCTGCACTGCATCATTCACCTACCTCTGACTTCATTGTTCGGCGGGCCGCGAATAAATAAAATCAAACATCCAGGTGGGGCTGTCACAGTTTCCCTTTGCGGCGGATGCGCGGCGAGAGCGGCGAGAGCTCCGGCGGGCGCTGCCGGGGGCTGGAGCCGGGGCTGGGGCCGGGGCTGGGGCCGGGGCTGGAGCCGGGGGCTGGCCGGGCTTCTGTGCAGCTCAGCACATTTGCCGAGCATGGTGCGATGGGCCGGTCGCACCGGCAGCCCCGGCGGCGGGCACAGCCCCGTGCAGCTGTGCGGGAAGCGCCGCACCGCAAGGTCAGTGCCCCGCCAGCCCCGCAGCGCCCGGCGGCGGATGGAGCGCCACGGAGTGATGCTGCTGCCGCCCGTGCCTCCCCCAACTCAGTCACCTCCTCATTTCCCCGCTCATTCCCAGGTGATGTTCGCCTCCTGCGCTTCTCGGCCCAAAATGGAGCGTTCTTATTATTAGCAACTTGCAACTCGGGATTTGGAACAATACCGGCGATGCAGAAGCAGCAAAATGCTGTAGCGGGACTTTCACGCCCAAGCAGAAAGTATTTCGTCTTCTGATTGTAATTTTATTAATGATTGTTTTTCCTCTGGATTATCCTCTTAAACACCACTGAAGCAACCAGGCAGAAGATGCATCAGCCCCTCCGAGCTCCCGCGGTATTCCCTGAACCTGCCCATGGCCTTGGGCAGCTTTTTGCAAGGTTAAAAAAAAAGCCTCTGGGAGGGCTGAGGTTGTGTAATGAGCTGGCTGGGGCTCACTGGAGGAAGGCACCCGTCCTCCTTCCTGTGAGACCCCCCAAGCTCCAAGGCTGATCTGTTCTACACTCTGGGAACCTCTCAAAAATGTGTGGGTCAGGCTTCTCCTGCTCCCAGAGAAAACAACTTTGCCCCACCTCTTCCCTTCTGCAGAACCATCTCCTTTACCACTGAAATGCCTGTTCTGTGCTTGTGTTACTGGGGCATTTCAGTGCAGCTTGAGCTCAACCCCAAGATCACAGGTCAGATCACTGGTGTTTCTGGGTGCAGGGCAGCCCAAAGTAATTTAGAGTTTAAAATCATGGATTACATTAAAAAGCAACTCTGTTTATGCTGTTTCTGGTCAAACTTGAGCACAGTTTTCACATGTGCTCTTTTAGCACAGTCTCAGCACAGTCTCTTCCAGTGATGCTCACCAGCTGTCATGGTTCAAACAGCAGCAAATTACACACATGGACAGAAAAGAGTAACCCAAGATCTGCCCAACCAAATGCCAGATCTTTTCCACTTTCACAGAAGAATCCCTTGAAAATGAAATTTTTTGAACTAGAACTTCTCCACTACTTTTCTGGAGTTTTGCAAATGGGGTGGTGGGTCAGGAGCTTGATGTTTAGGAGTATAATCCACAGAAATAGCATCTGAAGGACTACACGCAGCCTCTCCTACCTGTCAGATATCTGTGCAGCACGTGTGCTGATGGTACCTGACTGCACAATCCTGCTGACTGCGTTTAGCCAGGGGTAGGGAAGTGCCCGTGTCCCTGTCTGGACAGAGATACCACGAGTTCAGCTGAGCTGAACTCAGAGCCCAAGGCTTTTGCAGCCCTTTTTCTCAAATCTGAGAAGGGGTTTCTGTGAACTGCTTCAGTTCTTACTCCTCTGATAAAATCACTGCACTTCATTCAGCTCCCTTAGTTTTCTGGGCTGGCATCACTAATGGTGACTTTCAAAGGAACTGAAAGGTACTGGAAGCTCTTCCAAGGACTGGGAAGCATGGCAGAAATGTGACTCAGGACTGACAGACAAGGTGTGACCCTCACGACAAACCCTCCCCAGCTAGGGAGCTGCCAGGGGATAACCAGGGGCTGCACTGCACTAGGCTGTCAGTCCCAAACCCCCTGTACCAAATCTCTCTGGGTCATCTGCTGGCTGTTCCCTCTCCTTCCCTAATTTTTTGTCCTGGTCCCTCCTCATGGACAGGGAATCTTTCCAGTTTGCTGTCTCAGGGACCTGCTCCTTCCCACATCCCCTCCTATCACCCCAAGCTCTCGGCTCTCCTGCGCAGGGGGACACGGAGTGTATGCTTTTAGGAGACACAGGGGATTTTTCATCCCATTCTAGGAGCAATGTCACCCCATTTTAGGAGCAGTATGGTGTTCCAAGGGGCTGGGAGCTGAGGTGTGTTTGGGATGAACCTTGGGCTGCCAGGTGAGTTCCCTGCAGGGCCACGGCCACGAGCATCTGTGCTCCAACACGGGAATGTGGCCACACAAAACCAGGAGGAAGGTAATTCAGCTGGCAAGGGAAGTGCAGAAGCTACAGGAGCACTCCTGTGTGCTGGGCTCCTGTCTCCTCTCCTCATCCTTCTCAGGTGTTCTTTTGGCATGAGCCCAAGCTCCCAGTGCAGCCAGGACCTGTCTCCTGTCTCCCTGTGAGGTCTCTGCTGGATGACAGTGTGTCCAGAGAGACCCTCTGCAGAGACAGGATCTGTGACAGCTCCCCTCCCTCATCCTCGCCATGCAATCTGTCACTGAGCAGCAGAGAGCTCTCTCCTCCAGGGTTCAAGGTCAAAACACACCCAGCCCAAAATCTCAGACATCCTCCCAGTGACTGAGGCACCTCCTGCATCCTCCTGGAATGGCTTTCCAGTAAAGAGGGGGAAAAAGAACAGCAAAAAAAATCTCTTAAAAGATCTGAGTGTGCTGCCTCTCCAAAATCAGAGAACTATCAATCCACACCAGAGGTCCTCACCAGCCTGCTTCAGCTTCCCCTGAGGAAAAACTGGAGATGATTTCCACTGCCTTCTGGAAAGCACTTCTGAGATTTTCAAGGCAAAGATGCTGAATAAGTGCAAAATGTTATTGAAATACATATTTGTGAGAACAATTTCTATCACTGTCACAATAATTAGAATAAAACCCGAGAGTATCAAGGCTGTATGCTTCCAGAGCAGCTGGAGCTGGAGTGAGGGTGAGCAGGAGCTGGCTGGGACTGACTGGAGGAGGGCATCCATCCTCCTGCTCCATCAGACCCCCAAGCTGCAAACCTGATCCCTTTTTCACTCTGGGAACAGCTTGGGGCCTTTGTGTTATTTTTGCTGCACTGCTGAAGTTGTTTGGGGAGATGGAGGAGGTCACTGTTTCGTAAGAGCTGATTCACTTCTCCTTATGTTTTCATCTTGAAACCTCCCAGTAATTCCTGGGCTCAGCCTGTTTGGAAGCACATCAGTTGTGATGTCACCACAAGGACTTTGACCTTCAGAGTCAGAAAACCTCCCAGCATGGAGCTCAGAGCTCTGGGATGAGGCACAGGGGCATGGGAAAACCAATCAGAGCATGGGAGTCCAAAAGGGCTCTGTGGTCCCAGGAAAGGGAGTGTTTGCAGAAATCCTGATAAAAGTTGTGGAATGATTCTGGAGTGTCTGGTTTGCTTTAAAACAGTGTCATTTGCACCTTTTACATGAGCTGAAAGTCCAGCACCTTCTCAGGGGAGCTCCCCCTCAAAGTCAAAGCAGACAAAGCCCAACACCACGTAATTCTGACTCACTTTTCTTTACCCCTGGAAACTCAGAGAAATACTAACAAGCATTTATCAGAATTACCCTTGTCCTAAAGCAGGCCCACAGACAAGATAAAAGTGCCAGGAAGCTTTGCCTTGACTGGCTGCAGATTGCAAATTGCAGCTACAAGGGCATCAGTCTGAGCCCTGTTTCCTTCCTGCTCTGTGCACAGCTGCCACCTCCAGGAGTGTGGCATGTGCCACTTCTGGTTCTGTGTAGCTACTGAACAAAATCCCCCCTCGAGCCCTCCTGACCCCACCTCAGGCTCGTGCACAGGCAGAGCACTCAGCCTGTGTATTTTACATTTTAACACAGCCCAAGGAAACAATTCCAAGCTCTTCCCCACCAAGAACAGGTTCTGTGACAGCACTGCCTTGTCTCCAAGCAGCCCGAGAGCCAAGGCACCTGCTGTGCCATCAGTGGCCACTGCTGACCAAGCCATTCCAAATCACTTGTTTCCTTGGGAAACCTTAGTCCTGGACACTGGATCATGGTCAGACATTGCCTTGGCTCTCCAGGACAACTGATTGCAGCCCAGAGCAAAACCACTCCAGCTTAGCCTGGCAAATTCAGCACTGCAGTGCCTGGACTGGGGTTACCCAGACTGGGATGGATTTAATACCCTGGAGGTGAAGTGTGGGGTGTCCTGGCTCCAATGCCTGGCCTGGATGGTTCTCTAGCCCACAAAAACAACTGCAATAGGTCTTGGCACCTTCACGAATTCAGAAAACCTTCCCTACATAGTCCATAAGCTTATTAATAAAAGCAGATAAACTCAAGCAAACGTTACCTGCTGGGTGCAACAACTATGGCCTCTGAGAGTTAGAGGGGTCAAAATGAAATCACTCTTGAGTAATTCATTTTCACTACGATTTTTTTCACCATAATCTCACAGGATTTAATTTCTAAGATAAATTTAAATCTTTTTTTTTTTTTCATTCTGAACTACTGAGTGCCAAAACAGAGCTGAAAGTAGCACCTATGTGCTGTCACCCACAGTGCCATTTCAATCACCTTTAGAATTATGCCCAGACAGGTGGTAAGAAATTACAGAACAGGAGGCTGGGAATTAGAGGACAGATAGCAGCTTTAGCTATATTGCTGGCAATAATTTAGCACCAGCAATGGAGATATGCAAGAACATCAAGCCAGATGATTTCATTGCTGCTGTCTGTGGAAACAGCGATGAATCGTGTAGCTGACACCTTCTAGCTCATCTGCAAAGAGGAGAAACTGCTGGGGACTGAGAAAAAGCTCAGCCAGTGCTGGGCTCCATGAAAATCTGGAAAATAGAGAAATATGTTGCCTGTATATATATTTTAATTTTCATCCTGGCTATTTTAGAGGCAGAACAACAGTGAGGGAGTGGCTGGGGCGGCGGGGCAGCTCCATGCAGGGGTTGGGGCTGTGCTGCTGGAGGTCCCTTTGGACCTCACCTGCCCCTCCCGAGGTTTGAGGCTGTAGTTCAGTGAAACCTGCTCTGCACACAGGGACTCTGGTGCTGCTGCATCACCTGAGAGGGTATAAAGCATTCCACACTGCAGGGAACCAGCTGCCAACCATCAGAGCACTGACTGAGGGAGGGGCAGCAGCCTTTAGCACTGGTTGTGCTTCACAGATGGGGAAACTGAGGCCAAAAAAAAAAAAAAAAAGAGTCAGAGGGAAGAATTTTGGTTAAAAATGGAGAATCACTGCACACCCCATCAATTCAGTAAAAATAAACCCCAGACAAGTGGTATCTATTCAAATGCTGAACAGCTTTAACAGTGACAGTGAGTCCTCTTGAGGCTGGCTGGAGTTTGTACCCTGCTCTCCTTCTGCAGGTCAGGAACTACACTCCAAAGACACTTTTTACCTGCAGCATGTGCTGAGGGTGACGTGGGGCATTTCCCAGGGATGAGAATGATCCCCACCCCCTTTGTTTGGAATGCTGTTCCCTTCCCAGAGAACAGATCCATTTGTTTGTGTAAAGCCATCGGCTGCCCTCAGTCAGAGGCTGTCACAGGCTCCTGTAACCTCACATCACTGGCTTTGCAGGGACTCTTTTTGTCACTTTGCTGCAGTTTATTTGATATATGTTCATTCCTTTAGAGAGACAGCCTCAGCCACGTTCTCCTTATTTCCCAACTGGAAGTTTAATTGCTGGCAGGGCACACAGTGAGGGGGGTGGAGATGATGAGGATGAGCCTGACTATAGTCACTACACTCCAAAATCAGAGTGATCAGAACCAAACCAACCCACCTGGGAGCAGCACAGCACTGCCACAGCTGGGAGAAATAACAGTATTTGAAAACTGAAGCAGATTCAAATGTTGACACAAATATATTTAAAGAAATGGATCAAACAGTTGGCTGATAACACTCTCAGGGCAGAGTAAACTGGGATCTAATGGAAGAAAGAAGTTTTTTACAATGAGGGTGGTAAAACAGGGGAACAGGGAGCCCACAGAAGCTGTGATCCCTGGATCCCTGGCAGTGTCCAAGGCCAGCCTGGACACTGGGGCTTGGAGCAGCCTGGGACAGTGGAAGGTGTCCCTGCCCATGGCAGAGGGTGGCACTGGAGGAGCTTTAAGGTCCCCCCAACCCAATCCATTCCAGGATTTTGGGAATTAGGTACTTGCATCGGGCCTAGTGCAAGCAGAAATTGTTTCTAAATATCCAAGTCTTTTGTAAGGCTTTGACTGCTGATACTCGGTTGATTCCACTTAGATCTTCCTTATTGATATTGGTCCCCCTCATCAAACCCTCCCTCCTTCCTCCCCTATCCATGCTCCATATCCCCCCAAAGCTGGGCACCTCCATGAACTGGGGCAGCTCCATCAACTGGGGCAGGTCCATGAACTGGGGCAGCTCCTCCCCATCCCTGACAGTGTTTGATGTCTCCCTGACCCGATGCTTGGCAGATCCCAGCTCCCCACAAAGCTCATTTACACCAACACCCCGGGGGTTTGCCCCTGTCACTTCCATGGAGCCCTTGCCAGCCCTGCACTCTCACAGGACACCTCCCTGTCACACTGCATCTGCTCCTGGCTCCCTCTCCCCAGCGCTTTGGGAAGCTTCTCTCAACCTTCCTCTCACGTACTGCACCTGAAGTGCTTCCCAGAATTGAAGTTACCCCTGCTGCTCCTGATTTCCTTTGCACTCCTTCCACACAAGCCTGGCAACTGCATTTGGAATATCCTGATCAGGGTTATGTTTAATTTCTTACTCAAGCAGGGGCTGTGTTTTAGCTGCACCATGAGGTGCTTCCAGCACCAGGTGAGCCAGGCAAACCCTCTTATGTCTTGCTCAGATAAAGAGGCCACTTGCACATGACTGTTCCCTCAAGAAAACAAGATGAATTGGATCCTTTTTCTCAGTTTCCAGTTATTTAATGTTTGCCTTTTTTCTCTTCTACACTTACGGTGACAAAAGAGCAAAATCTCAATTTAATTTTTAAGAGTTCTCCATATTTATCCACAGTTTGTTAAGGCTTCCCAGCACAGACTGTTCATTTGTATCTCCTGAGAACTGGTCCAAGCTGCAAGTCACAGAAAATCATCCACAGGACCTGTAGCCCATGCATTACAGTCATGACTGATACAAAATTTTAATACTTGACTGTGACTAAATGAGATAAGCATATTACAAAGAAAGAGGTTCATAATAAAATTCATTTTCCAAGGCCCATTTTGCAAAAAGGAGCTCATCTCTTTCTCACAGGGAACAGCACTTGGACTTGAAAAAAGGGTTTTGAATCTAAATCATTGGGATTTGCTTTCTTTGTTATTGAGATTTTCAGCCTTTTTTTGTTTTTAACTAATTTTTCAGAGAAAAAGGAGGCTCAGAAGCAGAATAGCTGAAAGGAAAAAACACGTAAGGAAAATATTGGCCTACAATAAAAAGGAAATTGAAGCTTAACAGAAATTTTTCTGTGTTCTTACAAAGAGCAACAACTGGAACACAGGTACTGGGGGCTGCACAGGTACTGGGGTGCCCAGGGGAGAGCCTCTACAGGGTGGAATTAACCCCACCCAGTGATCAGTGAGAAAGTGCAGACCTTATGTAGACTCAAGATTAAAATTCTGTGGGCAGCTTTTGCTTTGCTGGACAATTCTTTGAATTGTTTGACTGGACCAGAGTCTTGTATAGTTCAAGGAAACCACATTAAAAGATGAATGTTTTGAAGAAAATAATTTCAAATATTTTCTTTGCCTTTCTGCAGATAAGACACAGGAGATGGGGCAAGGTTAAGATTTTGACACTACTCTCAGCTGTTGCACAGTGACAAGGACCAGGCAGATTTCTAGCTGGAAAAACCCAACCCCCTCATCTATGCCCAAACCTTCCTGGGTTTTAGGGGTGGTTTTTAGGACTTTGGTTGGGTTTTTTTGGGAGGGGGGGTTCAGTTCCCCATGTGGTCCCTGGCCCTGCCCCTCACACGGGTCCTGCAGCTGCTGCAGCTCGTGCAGGACCAGGGGCTGCTCCTTTCAGAGCCCTCAGAAATGTGAGTCACGAGGTGCCACCCTGCCAAGGAGCAATCAGGAGCCAGCCACAGTGCTGGAAATAGAGCCCTTGACTTTCAATCTGGATGTAATAATTAATTTTTGTTCACTTTAAAAACCCTTGTTCTCCTCCTCCTAAGTAAAGAAGAGAGGATCTCTTTCCATCTTCTCAGAAAGGAAAAGGGAGGGAAACAGGGCTAAAGGAATCCATAGGAAGGCATTGGAAAAATATTGGAAATATTGGAAAAATATTTATAGCTCTACTTCCTGTCTGCCAGACTTGGCCTAACCTTCTCACTGAGCTGCTTTCCCCTCCTTCCAGGGACAGACCTCCACATGCCCAATAAATGCACAAGTTATGATATGTAACTTATTTCTAGAAACCTGTGAGTCTCAGTGCCTTATAATCACAAACTATTAGAAAAATCACCAAAAAAAGAACATTTCCATCAATGTCAACATTGCCTAAGGGAGAGATTTAACCAGGCAAAGTGCTCCTTACTTCACCTGCCCCCTCTGTGCTTTCTGTCTGATGGACTTTTACCTGCAGGCTCCTCCTCCCACTCCCTCCAAGAAGATGCAGACAAGAACTTGATTCAAGTTTTCAGATAATATGTTAAAGGACTTGATCTATAAAATCAGAGATCTTGTTGCAGGTGCAACACAACTGTGGATCTTCAGTGCTACTGCTCTGCCCCATCTCTCTAGATAAAATGAGATATTTTAGAGCAAAAGACAATTTATTTCCAAAGCTCCTTTCCCTTCCCCTTTCCTTTCCTTAAATGTCTTTAAAGTGAAGAAACAAAAAGAATGCCTGTGGGAGTTGTGTGTGTACAGGTACACCTGCACAGGTCTTACAGTTCCTCCAGTTCATTAGGAGTTTGTTGTAGCTTCCTGGCAGATTTCCCAGGACAATGAAAATCCAAGAGAAACAGATAAGGCAGAATAATGCTGCTCTGGGATTTTCAGGTGTGTCATAAACCAGGAGTTGAAAAAAAATTACATGAGGTCGGGGAAGGTTTTGTTTCTTTTTTCAGTAGAACTGTCAGTCCAAGATCAGGGACATAAGGAAAAGCCTGGGAATTAGGCACTGAAAAACCTGAGGATATTAATGTTGGAGTGCCAAGGGGTGCCTGGCAGGGAGCCCCTGCTCTGGGAGTCACCCCCATCCCCCTGCCCCAGGACTTCCCCCGGGAATGCTGGCTGAAACTCCAGCTCCCTCCTCGTCTGCCCTGCTTGTGGGACAGGAGTGAGCCTTCTGTCACAACCCAAACCTGAGGAAAAGCAAATCCCACTTTGTCCTGGGTGCAACCAGGGCCTCCCTGGCTGCCTGGAGGAGTGGGAGCTTCTCTGGCCCCTGTGGGCAGCCAAGGATCGGTCACTGAGCCCCACAGAGCCAGAGCAAGGCTCAGAATGGCCTTTTCAGTGCAAACTGGGGTGAGAATATGGGCTGGGAATCCAAAATTAGCACTGGCACAAGAGTGCATGAGTTGGAAGCTAATTAAGACAGAAATTAAAAGATTCCTGGTTCTGCAAGCAGCAAACCGAAAGCAAAATGACTGAATTATGAGAAAAAAAAAATCATACAACATGCTTGCTTGAAGTGGAAGGGATTAGTGCTGAAAGCCCAGAAATTCCCATTTCAGTCCCAGCTCCCTGGAATTGCTGCTTTTCCCGATGTTTATCCATCACCCAGAGCCCCTGCCCCTCTCAGCACTGCCAGGAACAGTTTAGCCTCAGCCAGCACCACCCTTCATCCTCCTCCCATCACGGTGTGGAGGCTGGACAGGGGCCCAGGGCGTTTCAGTCTCCCAGGCTGGCACTCCTGGTGTGCCCTTTTGCCATAAACGCTGCCACAGCACCACCTCTGCCCCCAGGAAGGGGCTTTCCCAGAGGGATCCGTGCACCAGGAACCACCCAGCATCAGCTCTGACAGAGGGCACAGACAGAGCTGCTGCTAAGGAAAATGTAAAAATCAATATATTTTGAAAAGAAAGTGCAGGCACAGCTGACTCCCAAGCTACTGCAATTTTCCCAAGGAATAGCTGCTCTTTGGAAGTAAATACCAGAGTGACAAATGGGACACGAAGAATAACATTTTTCCATTTCCCTCTTGATGAGGGTGCTTTACAGTCCATCAATCCAGCACATGCACGGCTCTTCCCAGCTGTAATACTGATTCAAAAGATCAATTCCTTAAATTGATCTGTTAGAAAAATTGTTCTATTGTTTTACCAGGCCTTTCTTCCTAAAATTAAAGAAACCTGGTGTTACACACAAGGAACACAACAAACTCAGGAAGCTACTGAGGAGAGCTGGAAATAGAACTCTTGACTTTCAATCCTGGATATGATACTTAGTTTTTATTCACTTTAAATAACTTTAAATAATCATTTTTCTTCCCCTCCTAAGTAAAGAAGATCTGGGCTCTTTCCATCTTTACAAACAGGAAAAGCTGGGGAAACAGAGCTAAAGAAATTCCTAGGAAGTATCAATATTTGAAGTAACTTTTCTTTGCCTGTACTAGTGGGTGTGTATTTGATTGTAATTATATTATATTATATTATATTATATTATATTATATTATGGTTTGCTCAGAGCTTTGGTGAATCTAGTAAAGAGCTGGATTATGAAAAATGCTCACAATACCCAGCAAACAGGAATTTATCCTTTAGTTTGGAGCCAGGTCATCTTTAAAAACCCCTCCTGCTAAAATGCCAAGTGCTCAGCTGAAGGATGGAAACACAGAAAGAATGGTGCTACTTCACAGTTCCTAAAAATAGCTGTATTTTTGAAAGGGTATTTATGTGGAGATAAAGGTAAGGTTGGTCTGGTGTCCTCTCATTCTGTCAGCTCACTGCACTTTGCCACAGCCATCCACCCAAAATCCCACAAGGGATCCTTCACCCCATCCCCAGCCTGTGAAGGACACGAGTCAAAGCTCTTCCAAAAGGCCACAGCAGGAACATTAGGGCAGCTTTTCTATTTCTATTTCTGTTTCCAAATGGTCTTTCCAGGGCCTGAAGGGAAGAGCTCAGCTCCCAATTAACTCCCCATGACCTGTACCTTCATTTCTTACAGAAGATGTGAAGCGTGGCAGCAGAAAACAGAACCAAACCATCACTGCAAGACGTGGAGAAAAGGGAAATGGCTGCATTAAAAAATATTACTGAGCACAGTTCTGTGATGAGCTGGCACAGTCTGCAGCCCGTCCCTATCTCCAGCAAATGAGCAGCATTCATCTTCCCTCTGAGCTCTTCAGAAAGCTTTGCCACTGGGGGATGAATTGGCAAAAGCAGCACCTTGGAAATGTTTTCCCAGGAAGGAACTGTTCTGTTGGAAACACTGAGAGAGGGAATCAGCTTTAACTTTGTCATGGTAGGAGCGAGCTGGAGTCACCACCAAGGGCACATCACACCTTGTGCATTTTGAGTGTCTGCTGCCACCAGCAGTGCTCAGCACTCCAGGTGGTACCAAACTTCCCAGGACCTCCAAGGGGATGGGCTTTGCCTCTTTCTATAATGACTTCCTGATGTAAACACTAACAGTTAGCAGAGCTGAAGCTGAGTGTTGAAGTAAAACAATTATTTTTTACAATTAAGATGTTCAGAATGAATTATGAAGTATGAGGAACACAGTGCCCATTTTCAGTGACAGAGCCCTGTGGCACCAAAAGCTGAGGTAATGCTGGAGGAGATTCCCTGGGGAACAGGGCAATGGAATAGGAGGCTCTGAACCAGCACTCTGCCACAAACTGGGCTTTTTTAGCCCAAAATGGGATCAATTTGTACTTCTGCAAAGCAGGTGCACACTCTGCCCAAATCCCAGCTGTCTCAGTTATGTCATGGCAGGGGATAACATCAATTTACACAAATATCCAGAACATGCAGAGGTCAGATCTTTGCAGGGTGTGCCCAGCACCTCCCCCCTCCAAGCCAAGTGTGACGTGTGGGTCTGTGCCCTACAGAAACTCAGGAATGTACAAACTGGACACTTGTACATTTACTCCAAATGTGCACGCTCCCACTGCCCAGGGCACCATGGCCCTTGGGTGTCAGGAGGCCTTTCCTCAAGAGCTGGAATTCTGAAGGCATTTACACATCTTCATTACAGTTGGAAATGCTTTATTTCTTTAAGTAGATTAATTGCAGTTTGACAGCTGGTAAATCCTGGCCTCAGGAAATAGTAAGGGAAAGTTTGGTTTGCCATTGGAGGAAATTATGAGAAAACAGAAAAACCGTCCTCAAACCTCCAACCAGGGCTGATTGTGCAGCTGAAGGTGTCAGCCCTAAGAGTCCTTTGTTTGCAGCAGCAGCAGCTGATGATGGGTGCTCCCCAGCCCTGTGCTCAGCCTGTCCAAGCTGCCATTGCCTCTAAAACATCCAGCCTCTGTGCAGTGAGTTATTCATGAGACTGTCTGGACAGAACACAAAACAGCAATCTCCTCAGCAATTTGTCCTGATACCTGAAAACATATCCTACACGCAGAGTTTCCGAGGGGAGAAGCCACCAAAACCCTTCCAGCCTTCCCAAACGCTGGAGAGACTCAGAGCAGGTCAGTTTGTCTCCACCAAAGCTCCAGCTGCCTCTCAGCAGCTTGCTGAGCCTTACAGAGCCAATTCCTTGGGACAGGATTCCCATTCAGTGTGGGCTCCAACCCCAGTTACAGATTCTTTGCTTTACATCCACCTATTACCTATTAAAATCTCCTATTAGCTAGTCACCTACTACCTATTAAAACATGGGCATTGTTTGCTTGGACTCTTCTGACCAAACTATCCCAGAGCTGTCTCCTCTGGCCTCTGTGTCACCTACAGATTGAACAATGATTGTTGTAGCAGAATATTAAAATTTATGCAGTGCAGCATCCGTATGAGTACACTTCAACTCGGCCGCTCGGCAGTAACTCTAATTTACAGCCACGTTTGGGGAACGATCAGAATTACATCAGGTTTGGAGACCACTGCCTTGGACACCTGGCACCCTGCACAAACCCACAGCAAGCTCTGAGACAGAAGTCAAGTCTGTTTCAATTCAAGTCCATAAATGCCCCATCAATCACAGACCCAGGCCAGCAGAATTAAGTTGCATTCTGACCGTTCCCCAGTTCTGTCAAAAATCAGTAGCAGGCTCCCACACATTAGCAATTGTCTAAATCATTCCTTTCTCCTCCAAGATGAAAATTACATTGACTTGCACTGCTCTGGCTTTTGTTTTCCCCATCCCCATAAAACAATTAATTACATCTTGGAGAGAATTCCTTGGCCCACTCTCCTGGAAGCGTTTGGATTCAGTTTATCCAGATGTGCTGCTTGGACAGGTGCTCTTTGTCTTGTGGAAAGCAGAACAGAAAATATTAATCCATAAGAAGTGAAAACATTTCCTCACCTGGCTTCCAAAGGACAATAAATGAGCTGAATTCCCCTGTTCTGCCTTTAGGGACAAATTTACCAGCTGCAATTAATGCCATTCAAATTCTTTTTGCATTAATAATTAAAATATTGTCCTGTAATTGCAGTGGCATGAATTTGCAGTGCTTTGCTTATCAGTGAGAGCAGGCTCCTGGATAATGCATTCCCCAGGGTCACCTGCCTCTCCTCCACGTGGGCACGCGGATTTTTATAGGTGCTCACATCACCCTGAGCTGCTTAGATAACACACCAGCCCCACGAGCAGCAGGGCTTTTGTTTGATCACAACAGGGCCACTGCTGCTCAGAAATTAATAATTACCATTCCCTCCCCCAGGTTAAACCCTAATCACAGCAGTGCAGGTCACAAACCACCTGATCCGTATGGTCCCTTCCAGCTTGGACTGTCCTGGCATTCTGCCTCCAAAATCTGAACTTGTGACTATTCAGATGCATCAAGGCTGCAGGACTGACTTGTGGCAGAGGAAATTAAACCTTCCTTACAGTGAAAAATTGAGATTTATTTCATTATTATTTTAGATCAGATGACTAAAATGAATCGTGGGTTAAATTTTAAGCAAATTTAAGCAATAACAGAGTCTGTTCTGGTTTAAGGCCACCGTAACCTTCATCCCTGGCCAAGGACAGAGCAGCTGAATGGGCTCCCTGGAAGCTGGAGGGGTTTCCTGGGTAATGGCACCACCTTCAGTCCCACTGCCTAGGCAGCTGGGACTGAGCCACTTCTGTTCCCAGACACATCCCTCCTGAAATCTTGACTATTTTATCCCTTTTGTTTCCACTGGAACAAAAAATCCCTTTTTCACTAGAAAACAAGGAACACACACACACTGCTTGTACAGGGCACATACTGTACTCTTCAAATTATCATCCATTTTTTTTTGCATATATGTTCCAAAAGGTTGCATTTGCCTTGCACAGAAGCTCCTGAATGCATGATGTAGCACTGCAATTTTAGCTTTTCTAATTTTCCACGTACATCAACACTAAATGGAACCTCTTGCAAGAATTAAGCCTATTCTGTAGTACTAAATTTTCAGGTTCTCAAGGTCTCCTGAGTGGGAGTGAGCACAGAACTGAGGATTTTCCATGAGGCCAGCAGAACATTTTAATGGGACTTTAAAAGCCTGAATAATTCCCCCAGCCAGGGACACTGGGGTTACTGAGCAGGGCTGACTGTCTCCTTCAATTATCTGTTCAGCTGTGGCATTTCACACTTAATATTCCTGCTAAATAAAGAATTTCCCTTCAGATGCCACAGCATCTTCCTTTAATGGTACAGCTGATGCACTCACTGCATTTTTAACTAAAACCAGGCCTGAACCAACACTCAGCCCTCCTCAAACCTACCAAAGTTCACACGTGGGCCTCAATTTTGGCCTTGAAAGTTTTCAAAGACTTTTCTCCATCTGAGGAATTTCAGCCTAGCTCATATATGAGGATAAACATCAAATATCCAGCCCTAAGAGCAGGCAGGACGGACAGGCTTTTGCTGGGGAGTCCAGCATTGAACTGAATCAATTTGATCCCACTTTGAAACAGTAAAACTTCCCTTTGGAGTCTTGTATATATTGTTTTATCTGTAAGCATTCATTCATCATACAAATAACACAGTTCTCCCTTACCTGAGCAGGCAGTTTTGTACTACAGGTTGGATGAAATATTTGAAGTTTAAATATCTCTCAGATCTTCATACAGTTGGTTTTTTCATTTTTTTTTTCTGTATCTCCAGCAACAATTCCACTAGCCAGATGTGTAATTGCCTGAGTGCCAATAACTGATAATTGTTACCTCTGTAAAGCAGTGTAATTGCTTGTGGCTCCTGTTGCAGTTCTTTGCCATCTGAACACACACTATTTAACTCCAAACCACCAAAATATCCACATTATGTGTCACTGCAATGAGGCCCAGAGGAAGGATGACCTTTTGCAAAGCAGTTTATGGCACAGGAGAGCAGTTTGGCTCAATAATAAAGACTGAGGATTTAAATGATTCACTTCAATCCCTCAGGAGATTTGAGCTCTCCCCAAACACCTCTTTCCTTCCTGGTCCAGCTCCCCATTTCTTCCAGAGCTTTGTTCCAAGCTGACATTGCCTCTTCCAGTACACGGTCCTCTTTCCTTTTTCACCTTTCCCATCCACTGTTAAACCACAGTGGAGGAATAATGGCCTGAACCCCATGGCTGCAAACAATCTGGCCACCCAAATTTCCAGTCAGCCCCTCAGTTTGCTTTTGTTCCACCTGAAAATGCTGTGCAAAACCTTTCAGATAACATTTTAGAGAAGCTGGGAGAGGGAAGGAAGAGGTGTGCACTAAACCACCAGGTGTCTTTCCCTGTGCTCCCCAGCATGTGCCACATCCACCTGACACAGTTCCCTGAGGACTACACCTGGATGTGGGGCAGAACCCCAAACCACATTTTATGGCCTCTGGTGTCACACAAAATCCCGTGAACCTCTCAAATGAGACCTGGCACGACACACAACAACCCTGAGTTATTGCTCCCAACTACAGACAGTGTGTGTAGCTCTTCCTAAAGTCTTGGAGAAACCACAGGTCTGAGTTCCCAGAGATCTGCTTGCCCTGCCCCACAGGGCAGTTTATTGCTCTATCAAATACACCTTTTGTTTTATTTCAGCCCTAAAACTGCTAAAACCCACCCCAAACCCAACAGAGAGCAGTAGCTGATGAGGCAATACAGAATCCCAAATTTCCATTGCTGCCAAAACATCTGCAGCTTTATCACATGAAGCCTTTGAAAGCTTGCTCAGCATAACATAAAGAATTTAATAGCCTAGAAATCACATAAGATATAAAATCACTGCTTTATTGTTAAAGCAAAAACAATCTCTGCAATCCTACCATCTCTGGCTGCAGTTTGTGCATTTGGATGATTGTTTTCACATCACATCTGTAGCTGTGGGACTAAGGAACTGAAAACACACGTGGTTACAGTATCTGACATTTCAATACTGCCTTGATAGAATTTCCAAACTGTTCTTTGGACTTTCCAGCTGTGCTTGGGAATACTGGAGGAGGGAGGAGAGATGCTTTGAAGAGGGGAATAGATATAAAATCTGTGCAGAAACAGGGCAAGGGCTGGGAAAAGCAATTATCTCAATGTCTCAGTTCCAAAGAACCAGGAATCATTTTTTCAGGGGGAAAACCTATTCAGGCACTGCATGGGTTAAAAGGAAGACTATTAAATAGCAGGAAAATTAAAGCAAAGGCAAGAAAGAAACATCTTTCAGGGTTATCTCTGGGCCCTTGGGACTGGGAGCCTCTCACACAGTGAGAGCAGCCACGGGAGCCACAGGGAGATGAAATTCTGTTCAGCACTAGAAGTTAAAGGGGAGGGTTTAGCACCTTTTGTTGCTCAATATGGATCCTGGCTGAGCACACTTCACACTGAACAGGTATAATTTTCAGCAAATGACCATCCTGAGCTGCAGAACACCTAATGAAGGGATGCACACACATCCTCCTGCCTGCCCACTGCCTTTGTTCTCCACAGCCCCTGGACTGCTGGATTACTCAGCTAATCAGATGCTACAACTGGTTTTAATTTTGCCTGGAAGACAGATTGCTGTGCGTGGAGAGCTGAGGGGAGCAGGGTATAGTTTCTGTGAAATGATGGAGTGCTTCAGCAGCTGCCCAGGCAGCCTGTCAGCCCCCTCTGCTACTGCCAGCAGCCAGAAAGTCAAACACATGCATGGCTTTGGTTTCTACAGCCAAATTAAAAAAACACAATCAACAAACCAAGCCCCAGACCAGGAGGCATCATGTGCAGAACAGCCACGACCCCTTTTGGGAAGGGAATTATCCATTCACATCACTCTGTTCACCTGCTAACAGAGCTGAGCACTGCAAAAGGCATTGAAAATGTAAAATAATTGGAGTTGCTTGGTGTTTGAAAGGGGAAACAGTGATGGAAGACAGGGAGAAACTGAGGGGGGCAATAAAAAAACCAACGAGGTTTCCAAAACTCACCCGTTATTCCCTGCAGATCAGCAGAAGCCAGAGCACTCCTACGAGAGCTCTTATTTCCATTCCACTCCTCTATCAAGTTCTTAATGGATTCAAACTTCAATTCTTTTTTTTTTAAATTTATTTTTGATTCTTCCTTCAAAGCCAATTTTGGGTAAATAATTTAGAAGCCTGTGAGCTGGAGGCTGTGTGACTCCAGCCAGGCTGGGAAGGCAGAGCTGGAAATCTCTTTGGAACCTCCTGTCAGCTTTAAACATCACTTCTGAAATTAAGCATGTTAACTACAATTAAAACAGATTATCAGCCACCTGTGCTGAAGGCTTTAGCAAGGTGCTTGGCCAGGGCACCATTCCATTAGAGCAGGCAGAGGAGTGAGCCCACAGCCACAGGAAGCTGTGGATGGAGAGGGAACTCAGCTGGTAGCACCTGGAATTGCATGAGGTGCTGATTTTATAAAGTTGTGAAGGTACCTGGGAGGAAGATGAGCCCTCCTTACCCAGACACAGAACTCAGCAGCCTCAGGCCCACTGCTGAACAGCTCTTCACAGGCAAAGAACTCCTTAAACATGCCAAAAAAACCATCTATTTTTGTGGCCTACCTTATATAGGTGTGTGTGTATATATATATACACATTACATACAATATATAACACATATATTACATATTTATATGTATTTTATTTAAGTGTATATATTCTTGTTACCCCAACTTTGGAGTTGGGGAGTGGTTTTGAACACTCTGTTTTTATGACAAGTGTTTCCTAAGAGGCACCCTTCCCCTCCCAGCCAGGTTGGGTGGGATCTCCAGAGCAGGGTGGCTTCAGGGACTGAGGATCTGCTCCTAAACCTATTTAGAGGAGCTAAGCAGCACTGCACACAATGAGGTTTTCTCTCCATTAGAGCATCCAGATTTGAGGTTTGCTGAGGCATTCAGCACATCCCAAATCCAATTGCTTAAGCAGCTTTTCGTGGGATCTGTCTGCTGCACTCGCTGTGCTCCCGCCCCTGAGCCACACAGGCACAATTAGGGAGTACAGAGGAAAAGCTGGAAAAGCTTTCCCTTGGAACAACCACCCAAGGAATGTTCCTCTGGGTTAGCACCCTGCTGCTGCACACTTTTAATCGAATCCACACCTGGAATGTCTAAAAGAGATGCGGCAAAAATCAGCGAAAGGGACAGCACAAAATTGGCCAAGTGAATAGAAATTGTTACCTGCAGTCAATAAAGAGGATTTTCTACACATCCTGTTAAACCAATTCCTTCAGCTTTGGGCAGCCCAATTTGTTTCTGCTGGTGCCTTCCCAGTTCTGCACAGTCAGAACAGACCAGATCACAAACTACCTCATATAAGAAATATTTCATTGCTACTGGAGCAAGAGCTCCAATGTTTGCTTTATTCTGAAAATAAAGATAACTGAAAACTCTAAGAAGCAGAATTATTCCAAAAGTCATCAGTCTGAGGGTACAGTCTGTACCATTTTCCAGGTTCATTGGTTGTCTCCTGAGGGCAAATGTGAAATCCTGGTTGAACTGGTGGGAGTTTCCCCACTGCCTCTCAGTGGCATCAAAGCAGTCCCTTAAACTGTATTTTCATTCACTTGAGCCACATGTAAATAACAGGTTTATTTAGAGATGGATCTAACAGAAGAGTGATCACAGCAGCTGTCAGGAGGAAAATTCCTCCCTGCTCCTCATTCCACATGCAGACACAAACAGCGTGGACAAACTGTCACAGGGCACGACAAATGTCCTGGCAGAGCCCTCCAACCTCAGCATAAAAGTGCAAGCCAAGGAAATTCATGCAGGTTTATGCAAATTTCAACTTTAAAAGTGGGGATTGGTTGATTTTTGGTTTGGTTGTTTTGGGTTTCTTTCCTTTTTTTGTGTTTGGCATTTTTTCTCAGTGCCAAAGCAAAATATTGCACCTGTCCAACATGAACTCACAAAACAACTAAACCAGCACTTCCCCAAAACATTAAACTCAGTTTCTAATTTAACTTTAGTTAGATTAGAACATTGAACGAGCTTGATCTGAAGTTTTGAAGGTATTTTGAATACTCTGCACTGTTTGGGAATGCCATCAGTTTGACTCTGCACTCCAGGCAATGTAAAATAGATCACAGAAGAGCACAGATGCAATACCCAGCTTCTGTTCAAACCTCTCTGCCAGACTTTCCAGAGTTCAGAATCTCTTTCTGTCTTGCTTTCTGCTTATATGTAAACACTGAACCACAGCATTTGGGGAATTTGAACCCAGAGAAACTCCTACCATGCAGTCTTCCAAAACTCAGAGAGGCTCTAAACATCAGGAATCAGAAATCTAAGTCCTCATCTCCATGAAAAAACTCACTCTACAATATTGAGGATTATTTTAAAAATACATAATTGAACCAACACATCACCACATCCATTACCACAGTCACAGGGTCCCAGACTGGTTTGGGATGAAGGGACCTTAAAAATCATCTTGATCCACCCCTGCAAAGGGCAGGGACACTTTCCACTATCCCACGTTTCTCCAAGCCCTGTCCAACCTGGAACATCCACAGGCTGTTTAATTGTAGAATATAATAAAAAATAACCCCAAAGACAGAGGCTGCATTGCTGTATTTTTATTCAGCTACCGGTGATGATAAACTTTACAGCCAGGCTGTGCTTCAGCAGTGCTGTACATCAAAATGATCTGGAGTATGTATTGATCATCCTGTAAAGTCATACAGGCTTTAACTATCCACAGAAACAGTAAAAGTAAATATTAACATTATTTTCATTGTGTGCCTTTTATTCCTGTCCTTTTTTAGGGCACCCTTGGAAACTTCAGCTGTAGAAATGGATGGGAAGGGGATGCTGAACAAAGCAGCTTCCAAGCAGCAGAACCTGTGCTCTGGGGAAAGCTCCCTCCCAGCTCAGTAATCCTTAGGAAAAGTCAATGGACAAACCACATAAATATTTGATAGGAACATAACAAACTGCCTTAATACCAGAAGGGTGAGGGGAAAGAATAAAAAATCCAGGGCACATTTGAAGCTCTCTGGTAGATAAGTCATGTCCTGATATCAACCATCTGGGATCTGAACCCTGGAGCTGCCCCTCAGCTGGACAACATTTGTTGCCTTAGCTGGTTAATTAGAAGGATCTCCAGCTTGAAGAGGAAACACTTGAAAAATATTTGCCAAAGAACCACAATTCTCAGTTTGAGACTTTTCCAGAGCCTGTCTTCCATTCAAGAACTAACAGAGTTATATTTATTTGCATGTAAATTGATTATATTAAGGCTTTTGCAGCCTCTGCAAGGCATTACTTTGTGACACATAGGTTGGAGGGGGAAGAAAAAGCTTCAGCAGCAGCAAATTCCCCTGTCATGCCACAGATTCATTCAACAGAAGTAATTACTTTAGCAAATGTTGGTGGATTTTAATGCCAAGAGGAGGATTCCAGGTATTTTTAAAGCTTGCCAGCCCAGCTGATACCCAGAAACATCTCTAGTCAGTGTGATGTAACATTGACACAGCACTTAATCAGAAAAATAGGCTTTTTCTCCAACAAAGGGATTTTAACAAATGCCACATTTCATTTTTATTAATATATTCTGAGCCGAATGTCATGTGGTCTCTAGATTTCCCCTGGAGATACAGACTTGAAAAGTCCAGAGGGAAATGATAATTCTGTACACTGCTTTGTTGACATACGAGCTCTGAAATTACCATTGGAAAAAAATCCCAAGGTCTGCAAAGATAATTTCACAACCCAGAGTGCTCCTAGCCCCGTGCTGAGGAGTTTTAAAAGCTTTTTGAAAGGAAAGTTATGAAGAATGTATGACTAGCACAGATTCAGGCCAGATTTTAAGGCCATTTTTTAAAGCACTGAGCAAAGTTCATCTCCCTTTTTAATGAACACCAACTGCTTGGACAAAATGTTTCCCTTCCTTCCCTCTCAGCAGAGTCAGACATAGTGAAATTCATCTTTTGTGCTTTGATAGACATGAAAAATTAGAGACGGAGATGGAAAAGGCTGAGACTTCCTTCCAGGTCTCTTGTTTTCTTAGCAGTCCATCTGTTTCAGACACATCTGGACATCAGCACCCCAAGGACATCGATGGCTCCTTTCTTTGTCTTCCCTGAAAAATTAGGGACACGGCTCCTCTTATTAATGGCATCATTAGGCAGTGGCATGGAGGAGGCAAAGAGCACGCGGTGACCTCAGCAGCGAGAAATGAGAGACACAGGAGCCCCTGTGAGTTAATGGCTCTGGGCAGGCAGCAGGACAGAGCAGCTCACACAGCTGGGGAGGCTGGGCAGCAGGGCACACAGAGGGCTAGCAGTGCTCTGGCATTCCCTAAAAGCCTAACAAAGTCATGGAAGGTTGTCCTCTCCTCTGCTGAACTTACTTGTTTGCATTTTGGAAAGCTCATCTTTACCCTGGCCCAGAATCCCTGCAGAAAACCAGAGAGTCCAGGAACTTGTTCAGACCCCAAATTCTGACACTGACAGTCACCAACCACCAGATGAAAATGTCTATAAAATTATTGTAACTAAGGCTTGAAGACACCAGGTCTTAAAGGCCTTCTCAGCCCTCATCTCCAGAGTTTCCTAATTCATTATCTGAACCGTTCAATGAACAGACCCCACCTCCAAAACATCGACCCTCAGTGTACTTAAAATACAAACCAGGGGGATTTCTGCTCCTCAAAACAGCTTCACACCATTGAGCACTCAAGCAGCTACCCCCGGGTGCTCAGAGCTTTCCCTAAGGCTCTTAAGTGCCTGAAATACACTTTTCTTTTCTTCAAAGTCAGAGGAAATGATCAAATATTGATACAAAACACTGTAAGCCTGCAAAGCTCATTGAACACTTGAATACATACCATGAAATACAAAGTATCAGATACAGAAATAACTTGCAAAAGGGTTTTTTGTGTGTGTGGCTTTTTTTTGCTTGGGTTTTTTGGGGTGGTTTGGG
>VXBQ01012578.1:132508-193696 GCA_013400175.1 Phainopepla nitens
TTTTTTTTTTTTTTTTGTTTAAAGAAGCAGCTGAATTGCCACATGCCTACTAGTTGTGCTGTTTAATGTTTGAGTCCTCTCTGAACAGCACTAAGACTTGTATTAATAAGGAACCACAGAATCCCAGACTGTCTGGGTGGGCAGGGACCTTAAAGCCCATCTCATTCCAACACCCTGCCATGGGAAGACACTCCTTCCACTGGAGCAGGTTGCTCCAAACCCTGTCCAGCCTGGCCTGGAGCACTGCAAATGTACGATTTTAATTCTGGATTCCTGCATGAACACCCGTCCCCATCTTTGTTTGGAAGGGCACATACAGCACATAGATTTAATGAAGTCCACTCCCAATCTCTATAAAAGCTCCAGCGTTTCACTGTCCTGGAGGAAATGGCCCTATCAGCATGTTTTTATGTGGATTCTTTTCCTTGTCTCTCACCATGGATTGTTACAGTCACAAAACACAGGCGTGGGGACCATGGGATGAGAGGACACGAGACAGCACAGCAGGGGCACAAAAGGCACTTACAAAGTGTCATTTACACCCTTCCCAGCATCATTTTTCACTCTCCATCCCACTGTTATCCCGAGGAACACCAACAAGACAGGCATTAAAGGGATCAGTCTCCCTTTAGACCTGGATTTGAGCTACTGTGAAAGACTGAATCATCGGAGCAACAAATCTGCTCAAACACTTAGAATGCACAGGTGGAATAACCTGCAAAAAGCAGTGGTTCCAGAGCCTGGAAAAAGGAGAAACAACTTGGGACAAGCCTTTCAAGAGGCTGCCTTTAAGGTCTGTGCTCCTCTCCACGTGTTTATTTTTAAGGAATTAACACTGGACATTTGGAAAGAAGTCAAGTATTTATCTGAATTCGATGGCCCCTTTCCTCCACAAGTTTGTTACATTAACTTGAAAATATACAGACAGTGAAATTCTATCATCAGGGCTTTGTGTCCATGGCCAGAAAAACCCCACAGCTGAGCACTTCAAGGCTCTTTGTGGAAAAGTGCTTAAATTCAGGGCTGTGTGCCCACTGCAGCAGCAGCGTTAAGCTCTCCTAAATAGTCAGATTAAGCATTGTGCCTGGTTTTCACTCAGTTTGAAACATCAGGAGATAATTTCACACAGATAATAAGGTACTGAATAGATTGATCTGCCCCAATCTCATTGATTTGGTGGAACAGTTCACCCTTGCTGGTTTAAACATGGAATAGGATTAAGCCATACATACATCTGCTGATAAAAACACACCTACCTGTGCAGAATCCCTGTGCAGCAGTTGTGGGTCTTTTGTGGACACCCAACAGCTCCAAGGAAATTGGAATTGAGCTTTAACCCTAAGCTGAACACACAAGACTAAAAATATGCAATTTAACACATAGTATCTCCTAATTTCATTGTGAAACTTCTGTTAAATCAGCTTCCATTTCTTAGGAACATAATAAACCCCACAATAGCAGCGTGGGGGCTGTTTTGATGGCTTTTATAAAGGCTTTTTTATAACTGGATCTGCCAATAGCTATTGCTTCTGTGCCCTTCTTCCCAAAGGCAAGCAGGGGCTGCTCTTAGATAAGAGCATCCAAGGCAAAGTACAAATGTGCCTTTTATCTTCTCAGAGGCATTAGAAGCTCAGCATCTCCTTCCCACAGCTTCCTCTGAAGCCGCCTGGATGCCTCAGCTGCGGGAGCGCTTCCCAGCTGGACCCTGAGATAATCATGGAATCATTTCCCAGCATCACAGAGCCCCACAACGGCTTGGGTTGGAAGGGACTTTAAATCTCACCTTGCTCCACCCCCTGCCACGGGCAGGGACACCTTGCACTGGCCAGGCTGGTCCCTCTGGCTGTGGCAGGGCTGACCCCAGGCACTCACTGCCCCACTGGCTCCGAGAGGAGAAAGAGCCAGGGAACCATTTCATGGTCAGAGGTGGGACAAACATTTAAAACACCTGGGACAAAGAGATCTTCACCCAGGGCTGTGGGCAGCAGAGGAGACTGCAGCCACACTGTCCTTTCAACAAGGAAATATGTCATCCACGAGACTTGGAACACATTCCAAAAGTTCCCAAGCAGCACCAAGGGGGCATTTCCCTCTTCACCAGCCCGCACTGGCCCCTGCCTTTCTCACAGAGCCTGCCCAGAGCTGGAAATGCCTCTTGCTCCAGCACAGAGGGCACTCAGGCTGCAGGTGGAAGAGCAGGATCAGCCTGTGCCCTGTCATGGGAGCACAACGTGCTGGCACTGCCGAGCTCTGACCCCGGGCTGTCCCCCCAGCTCTGCCCTGGTGCCAGCACTGTGCTTGTCGCAGGTCCTGCCGGGGCACACGCCACCTCAGCTCAGCCTAAGTGTTCCAATTTCTTAAATCCTAATGTCTTAAACCTTAAATTCTAGGGAATCCTGATTTCCAAGATCTCCTTGGAAAGATGGCTTTACTTGACATCCAAATACAGTGAAGTGGCTCTCAGGAAGGCGAGCAGTGACACAAGTGTGGCTGTGATTCAGCCCTGGAGATGATGTGGGAAAGCAGTGTCCAAGAGGACTCCTGTGTTAGAAAACCAATTTATGTGAAAATGAATGGCTTTCAGGAGAGCTGAAGCAGAATGCTCCATGTCAGGTTGTAATTCCCCTGTGTAATTCCCAGCCATGCTGTTCTCCCTGCGCAGACCAGGCCCCACCAGACCATGAAAGTGGCCCCCTGATGCTATGAAGGAATATTATTCCTTGCTCTAGGAGCACCAGCTAATGAGAATTCATTGAATGCAAAATGCCATGCAGGCTGCTGAGACTTTTCCAGAAGGCCAAGGCAGGTGTGATTAACTCAGGAGCATATTTAATTGTTAATTGATCAGCTTGCAGCTCTACACCCTGGCACACTCAGCATGGAAATGCAGCAGCTCAGGCTGCCCTGCCTTGCCCACCTCCAGCTCTGCTTGAGTGTCATTAACCAGCCGGTAAATGCGAGCGTGACGAGCTTTGATTTTATTTTAATTTATTTGTCTGTTCCTGCAGTTGTCACGAGAGCCTCATTAAGCAGCTCTGCCACCCCCCCAGCAGTGGTGAGCACAGGAAACCCCCCAACAACCCAACCCCACTTCAAACACCTCACACACTCGATACCTGTCAGGCAGTTAATTACACCCATGAATTATTGTCTCTGCTAAAGATGACTGAGCATGTGACACTTTGCTTACTGCATGAATTCCTGCTGGTTTTATGATTACTGTCAAAGAAAA
Organism: Phainopepla nitens; assembly: GCA_013400175.1. Classification (NCBI taxonomy): domain Eukaryota; kingdom Metazoa; phylum Chordata; class Aves; order Passeriformes; family Bombycillidae; genus Phainopepla; species Phainopepla nitens. The sequence goes on from VXBQ01012578.1 coordinate 135,741, forward strand.
TGATTAATAGGCAGATATTGCATCGAGGACAGCAAAAACATTGCAAGAATTAGAATTTATACTTGTATAGCAAAATTAATTCCTGTTAGGAAAGGAATAAAACTCTTACCAGTCATTTAAGCAGAAGACTGTTTCTTTAAAATCATTTCACAACCCACATTTTCATACTGTGATCAATCCCCAGCACAGATGTTAATGACATGATTCATAAGCTTTACATTGATCAGTACTTACCAATTCCTAAAACGTCATCTGACTCCTCCTGGAAAATGCATGATCTTGTTAAAACCAGATAAGCTCAGAGCTTTATTTTCTCCCTACCTAATTTGCTTTACAGTCCACTGTAAAGATAATTCTGTTCAAACCAAAGAGCAGAGAATGCTCCCGTTTAATTTATTTCTTTGCACAGTTCAGAACAAAAAGACCCAAGCTGATGGGTGACTTCAGGAGTTAAAAAATATCAAAAATACAAACTACTGAGTAACTGAAGGAGAACAGCAGCAGCAGCACCCTTTCAGAGCAAAGCCTGAATACCAAATTCTAGCTCTGTCTGAGGAGACAAGGACCAGCAGGAGCAACAGTGGAAACAGCACAAAACCCACACTAATTCTGCCCAAAAAGGTGCCACATATATTTTTACCATATGCCTCACCTCCAGTGAGCAATAAAGTACAAAAAGCTGCCTTGAATAGAATGAAACTCCTCTACCCTAGACAAACAATTCTACCAGCTAAGTAACCCACAGTTCTGCTCCAACAAGCTCTTTGGAAAGGTCTGTGTAAATGAATAATAAAACAGGCTGTTAACTTCTCTGGACTGCCCTGGATTAGGTTTCTGAGTTCTAGGGTTTCAGTGCATGTCATTAGACCCTGCACCCTGCAAGCACAGAGCCCTGGCAGAGTCCAGCCCAGGGCTGCTGAAAGTTTGAGCAAAACTTCAGTGCAATAATTTTAATGCAAAGACATTAAAACTCAAAAGAGTGCTGGAAGTTGATTTAATTTTTAGCTACTTAGCTAACCTGGCTTCTCATCCCTTCATACCAGAACAGCTCAGCACACTCAGCCTTTCAATGAGACAACAAAAGTTTAGAAATGCAGCTGCTGTGGGCAGGGACTGAAGGCAGCTCCAGCCCTCACCCTGCTGCCACATCCCCAGAGTCATGGATTATTGGGTAGGGACCAGTGGGCGTCACCCAGCCCAACCTCCCTGCCCCAGAATATCTCCTGCAGTTACCTGGCCTCTCCTGTGACCCACACCTGGTAGTTCCAGCAACAGTGCTGTGCTGACAGTGCCTGCTCAGGGCAGCCACCCTCCCCGAGGGTTCTGTGGAAAGAAACACTTAAATACCTGCAAATATTGCAAACTCTGCTGCTTTACACCAACCTTCAAGCAAGGATTAAACTGCAATCACCTGCTGTCTCTACGAGCCCCTGCCTGTGCATTTTGAGTTTTTATCAATAATAATACAGAGTGCAAGACAAAAAGAACACACAGAAGTACAAAGTGGGAGCCTTTCAATGAGTGCTCGTGACAACATAAAAGGCAGAAGGAGCTGATGAGATCCTGGCCCTCTGCTCTAAGAGGGCTGTAACCCGTAACCAGTTGAACCACAAACCTCTCATTTGCATGAACAATCAGATTGAAATAATCCAGCCGTGTAAGCACCCACCCACCCCTGCTGAACACAAGCAACATTTGAAGGCAGCTAAATGACTTTTTAATTATAACAATTCAAAGCAGAACCAAGCAATGTCATTCCCTTCTTGAATAAGCTGCTCCAGGTAGAGGAACTAATGCCACAGTGATTCCCTCTGCAGCTTCCTGTGCACAGACCGGGCACAGCGGGTCAGACACTCACCTAAATAATTTCTTTTAGGATGCAAAATGCACAGGACACACTCACACATCCCTAACATAGTGTACTGAGGACAACAACTTTGTGCCACTGTGGCCATGACTTGTTCCACTGGCATGGGGAGTGCATCAAACAGTCCCCAAGCAGCGTGGGGCTGCCAAGCTGAGCACATCTGCTGCCTGGAAAGGCTGACTTGGAAGCAGAGACTAGATAGAAAAGGTATTTACTGAAAGGATACAGCTTGGGCCACGTAAGAATTTCTTGGGGTTACACCCAAGCAAGCCAGCAATGGTCCCAAAATGGACGCCCCCGGGCATGAGGCCTCACAATTTTATAAGCTCTGATCCATCAGCACACTGGAGTTAATTGTCCAGTTACAGGCTCAGGTGATGAAGCTCCATCCTCCTTGTTCCCTCTCTTCCTTCACTGTTGTTTCCACTCTTGGGCATAAAATTTGACCTTGGTCCCCAGCTGGAAAGGAATTGTTTTGTCTGTCTACCCTGTGAGGAGAGCTCACCAACCCTTCACATGAAACCCAGAACTACACATGAAAACAGCCCAGAGTCCAAAAGAATAGAAAAGCTAAAACTTAAGGCATCACATCTCCCACCAAAGCAAGGCTCTGAGATAATCACAGCCCCACCACACTCAAACACAGGACTAAAGCCTGAAAAACCATCAGTGTCTGAGGATTAAAGCTCTGGGATGAGTAACAGTGACTTGCATTTGGCTTTGTCTCCTCGCTTCTCAAGTGCGGCATTTTGCAGATGACAAAGAAGCCCATGTAGAAACTGAATACAAAAATAGACAGGTTGTGGAGATAAATATGGATATATCTGGGTTTGGGGTTTTGGCTTTTCTTTTTAATCTTAGAAATGAATTTTTAGTAATTCTCATTAGTGTTTAAGTCATAAAATAGCTACGGGAAAATCACATTGGTAACGTCTGATCTTAATGAAAGGTGCCAACTGCATTGCTTCCCACTGTAACAATACAAAACAGATATTCTCCTTATCCAGATGGGTTTCCCAAACATTAACCCTGGAGGTGCCAGGAGGAACAGCTGAGGTGGGTGTTGGAGCTGCCATTACAGGAGAAAACTGACAAGCACAAATTGAATTTCTGATTACCTATCCCATTAACTCTGGTCACATGTTAGCTGCTGATGTTTGCTCATGAACTGCAGAGCAAACCATGCCCAGCCCTGGCTCCCAGCCCACACTTTTGCACTGATCCCAGTGTAATTTAGAGCAGTCTGGATGCTCAGAACATTTATGAACAAGCCCCTGCCCAAGTTACACTACATTTTATGTGTTTCAAGCTTCCAAATTTTATGAGCTCCATCCTGACCACCCCAGCTCCAGTAGCTGTCCCAAATGCCACCCAAGCCCAAAGGGACCCTTTCGCTGCTCAGGGTGTTGGTTTTCTTTGATGAAATCACTGCATTGTTCTGTCAGTCTTCAGGGGAAAAGAAAAAAAAAAGCCAAAGCAGACAACTAAAAATAAAGTATGACCAAACCAAAATGGAAAATGTTTGTAGCAGAAGGAAAATCAGGAAAGAAACTCCCAGACAGCTCAGACTGAGGACTAATTCTTACTTTTTTCCAGATGTGTGGAGCACTAAGAGGTAACTATTGACTGTTTTCCTCCATTACTTGCACTGGAACTTGAAGATGCAAGCTGAAAACTATGTGTAACACTGCTATAAACCCTGTAATTTATTCTCTGTGGGCTGGGATGTGCTGATTCAGATGGCTCCAGCCTCCAACCACTAAGGCCATGCTCGGAGGTGGCTGGCACAGGGACATCACCAGGGATGAGCCATTCCCCACACAGGATCTGCTCCCAGCCTTCTCTGTCACTACCTCCTCTGCCTTAAAACTGTCAGGATCCTATAAACACAACGGCCAGCCTGAACATATTGACAAACAATTTCCTAACTGTGTGTTTGCCTGTCCCCCACCCATGGGGGGGTCACTCAAGTGCAGCTTTAACAGAAATAAACAATGACAGATGCTTTCCCCAGTTCTGCTTCCAGGCTTTGCCAGCTCCCTGATATTGGGGAAGTTTTCCATCTGCAAATATCACAAGTGGAGACTCCCCAGAGGAGGAGAGCTCTGCTTTTGAGTGCCCCAGCTCCTCACGGTGACCTTCAGAGGGGTGCAAGGGCAGTGTCCCCCTCTGCACTGCTGGGACAGTGACAGCGCAGAGGGCGAGGGACTCGTGCAGGGCTGTGGTGACAGCCCAGCCACTGCCACCCCTGCACCTCCTCAGGGGCTGCCACACACCCCTGTTCCCACCCCAGAAATGTGGCAGGCAGTGCTCTGGGCAGGAACACTGAACAGCTTCGTGCAGGCTGGGACTGCAGCCACCAAGGAGAGCCCAAACCCCGCACGAGGTGTGGCACGAGCCACCGCTGGGCAAGGGAAGGGACAACTGTCCTGCCAGGACAGGAATGACAACTTCCCCCTTGGGAACACCAGCTCTGGGTGGCCACTGTCCTGGGGCTCGGGGACTGCCCTGTTCTGTGCTGTGGGGTCAGCCAGACCCACCTCTCTCAGAGGTGAGAGCCAGAGCAGCTGTGGCTACCTCTGGATCCCTGGAAGTGTCCAAGGCCAGGCTGGGACAGTGGGAGGTGTCCCTGCCCATGGAACGGGGTGGGATGAGATGGGATTTAAGGGTCCCTTCCAGCGCAGACCATTCTGGGACTCTCCCCTGCTGTGCCTTGGGAAATAACCTGGCAGTAGAGAGGCTTCACTTGCTCAGAGGAAAGAGCTCTGGAAGGACACAAGTTCCATGTTAAGTGCAACAAGCTCAGCTTTGGCACAACAGTGAAGAAATCCCTTCATCTTTTTAACTTCTGCAATTGTGCTCCAGGAGCTGGCCAACAGCCCCCAGCAGGAAAAAAAGACACCATTATTTTTAGGCAGTGCAGTGTATTTCCACACCACACCATCCTGTGCTCTCCTAAGCTTATTCCAATACCACCTACGACTCCTTTAGGCTAAAAACATTTTCCTCTGCACACGTATTTCCCCCTGCAGACAACCATGACCCCACAGCTTTGGGGTCTGGTCGTGCAGACTCCAGCACGGACGCGGATGTGGCCGAGCTCTGCCCACAGGCCACGCAGTCCAGCTAGAGCAGGCAACAAAGACTCAGTCAAATATGTTTTTCTAAAGCTGCTGCAGTCCAATGGAAACAAGATCAACCCTAAAGCCTAATTTTCCTTTTGGAGTGGGGCTGTTTTCTCAGCCAGGCATAAATCCCCTCATTCATCAGGGCTGCAGGACAAGTGGCCCAGTGTAGTCGAGGCACTGACTCGTGCCCAGTGTGCGGGCACCGGGCTGGGCAGGGAGGCTCCCACCAGGGCAGGGCAACACCAAACTCTCTCTGCTGGTCCAGAGCACAGAGAGTCTCACTGAAACCTCCAGCAAGGGCTGCACAGGCTCCAGAGTCTCCCAGAAAAGGGAGAAGAGGCAGACTGGGATAGCCTCCCCCTGGATGGATAAGAATGTGAGCCCCAGTGGTTGCTGGAGTCTCCCAAAACACAGGGAGAGTTTCAGGGTCTCTGAATTGTGTCAGAAAAGCAATTTAAGGTGGCAGAGAACTTTTTCCACAAAGGAAAACTACTTTTTTTATTCTCTTTAACTTCTTGGTGTTGCTGCCAAAGAAAGATTTGATCTGTCAAAACAACCAAAAACATTCACTGAAAATCCTCTCATTACTCTGCATTTCACTGGCTGTGAGAGCCACCAACAGCTCTATAAATAAGCCCTGCTGTGAAAAACTCAGCTAATATTCAACCCATCCTGCACAGCAATAAGGTCACTGATGAAATAAAGACCTGGCTGTTTACAGGACATCACAATTTGCATGTCAAACTTCAGGAAAATCACCACACCCGGGGCCTCTGAGGAACTTTTACAGTCTAGTCTCCTTAGGATCATCCAACCTCAGGGCAGAGGGGTTTGCACAGGACTTGTCTCAGGCAGCACCGAGGTTGGGATGAACATCTGGCTGCAAAGACTGCACTCATGTGCTTCTTTCAGGCTTTCCCTCTGCTTCTGGTTCTAAACCCAGATCATAAATATAATTATTTTTATCTTAATCGAATTCTCTCTTGGGGATTATTGCCAGTTTCTATTATGTTGACTCTGTTGGGAACGAAGGGATTTCTTAGCTTTATTTTGGTACCCTGATGATAAAAAGCCTTCCACAGCCTCATTCTGAGTTGTAATGAAAGTCCATGCAGGAATTCAGGCTCTCTAAACTATTTCCTCAGCCCGGAATAATTATGTAGTGTGAAATGCAGTAATTACTTGGATTACATGACCTCTCCAGGGGAGCTGGCACGGCCAAAGGTACCACTTAACCCACACAGCTGTGTCCCACCGAGAAACCGAGGCCTAGGACTGGGTAACTATTTAAAAATATATAAAAAAATCGCTGTGAGGATGCACAATCATCAAGTGTCTCTCTCAACAGCTCCATTCCTGGAACGAGCTCTGCTGGAATCCTCGGCAGCCGCTCTTGGCAGGAGCCGTGTCCAACACCCGGGGCTGTGCCCGGCCACGCTCAGCACCCACAGCCCCTCCTTCAGTCCCTGAGCTTTCCCAGGTGGGCTCACAGCACCACACCAGCCTGGACACAGCACACACTGAATCCAGGGGTTTATCCTGCCCTAAAAGCCACCTTCTTTTCACCCCCTCTTCTCCACAAGTGATGCCTGCAGAGTGCCAAGAACAACTGCTCAACCTCTGGATTTGGGAGACAGGACAAACAGAAAATTGTGACAGGCAAGGATTCAGAAGAAAAGCAGAATTTTTGAATTTTCATTTGCTAAAATAAGGTTTCTTTCATATTCCTCTTTTCTCCTGCTTGTAAATGAGACAGAAAACTCCACGTTCCTGGAAGATTATTTTTGCAATAACCCTGTAATTTTCTTTTTGTGTGTTCAGTATAAGGCTGAGGAAGAAAAATCCACCCCAACAACCCTCCCAGGCTGCTGAGAGTTAACTCTGCAGGGAGCAGGAGCCCAGCGGCAGCACAGGCGAGCTCCACCACACGCACCTTTCAGCCTCACAAAACGAAGTTTTATAAATGCCCCCGTACCTGATCGTCCTGACAGAGATGCAGTATTTCCACATCAGGTTCCACATGGCACTGCCATCCCCCTTCATGACGTTCCCGGGGGCTGCGAAGGGAGAGGAGCGAGAGCAGCCCCAGGACAGAGCGGCACAGGCAGAGCCAGCCCGGGCTCAGGCAGCAGCCCAGCTCTGATTCACTGCTCCGAGTGATTCCTCCGACCTCCACTCAAGTGAACTCCGAGGGAAGGCAGCTTTCCCATCTGAAGTCTCGGGTTACTCCTTTCTTCATGATTTATAAGATTCGGTGTTTACATTATTTGCAAGCCAGAAGAGATTATTAGAGGCTGTTCAGAAAGCTCCGTGTTACACTCGCTGCTCCAGGCTGCCAAGTCAGAAAACTCTACCTAGGCAGCACCTGCAGAAAGTTATTCCCATTTATGCCACTTCAAAAAAAACAAAAACAAAAACAAAAACAAAAAAACCAAAACCCAAGCCCAGTAACACTGCCCTAGAAAATCCCTTACAAGACCTGTAAGTGCTAACCCAGTACACACTCCATCAAATGCCTCGGGCTGGAGGAACCCTCAGCTGTTTGCAAAATTTTTTGCATGCTGTAATAAACTTTTTGGTGCCAAAAAAAAGTAATGAGTCATTTTCCAAAGCTGGATTTGAAGGCATACAAAGAAGTCCTGGCTTTCAGTGGCAAGTATCAGCTGTGACACTCAGCCTGGAAATGACAGCAACAATAAAATGGCAAGACCTGATTAAAAAGACACCTCAAACCAACCAACCAACAAAAAAACCCTGAAAAAAGCCAAGAAACCCCAAAATCAACAAAAAAAACCCTCAAAAATAAATTATGTATGTGAAATTCTCTTGCTGTGCTGAATGATTTTAAGCACACAGCATTTATTGCCGAAAGTTTCAATGAATTGAAGCCCCTGCACACNCCAACAAAAAAACCCTGAAAAAAGCCAAGAAACCCCAAAATCAACAAAAAAAAACCCTCAAAAATAAATTATGTATGTGAAATTCTCTTGCTGTGCTGAATGATTTTAAGCACACAGCATTTATTGCCGAAAGTTTCAATGAATTGAAGCCCCTGCACACACTCACATGGCAAAAAACCTTTAAAAAAGGATTGCTATTGTTGTTGTAGAGACGAGCCCTTTAAATCCTGCCCTGGCATCTCCAAGACCACCCTGAAAGTCAGAGTTGTTGCTCTGACAGATTAAAGTTCCCTGAGCTTTGCTCAGCCCACGCTCCCTTCTCTGCAGAGGTCAACAGCACCATTATCAGGGGCCCTTCTGGACCAGGGACATCAGATATATGTTTATATTATAAAACTTAATTAAGCAAGAAACCAAGTTCACGCTGTTTCTTCACAGAGCAGAATGATTCCATGATTAACTGTCTGTTTGCTGTTGCATAATTCCATTTTCTTTAAGGCCATTCTGTCCAGGGTCTCGTGACTGTTCCCACTGTTTGAAGTACATTCTGCTTTGGGAGTTCCTGATAATTGTTCCTGGAGCAAGCTATTGATGGCTCATTAGGAAAAGTCACACCAAGTTCCACAGCACACTGTACATATAAATCAGCTGGCTTAATGAAGGAAAATTACATTAGAAAACTTTTATACATCTGTTCCTAACATAATCACAGAAATACATTTCAATGCTGGAAAAAGCTACGTAAGTTCAGGCAGCCCAGCTGAACCCTGTCCCTTCCCTTCACTCCCTAATTTCAGAGATGAAGTGCCTACAGGAGAGATTTTCTGGGTTTTGTACCCTGTACACATGCAAGATTTCATCTGGCATAAATAAACTCATTGTATAAAGAGTATAAAAACAATAGTTTCTTTTCTGTGCAGCACAGAGGAATCAAACAGCACCCTCAGCTGTGTCAGCTCCCTTGCTTTGAGCTCAATCCTGAGCCCTCCTGTAACTGATGTATTGAGATTACACCCTTCTTGATTCCTCTGCAGTCCCAATATTTTGACAGCACCAACATCTTCAGGAATAGTGTTTTTATCTGTCTCTAAAGATACATTCAGTGGATGAGATCTACAAGAGAGTGGAGTTTTCATCATCTCCCTCAGCCACGTTTCTAAACTTTGTGCACAACCAGTGACCAAAGGAATTAAAATAACTGGGAGCATCATGGGGCAGAGGTGAGATGCTGCAGGGGGATTGTTTTTCAATTTGGTTTGGTTTTTAAATCATTGCTGCAGCATTTCCCATGAAAACCAGACCATTAAGTAGTGTAGAGTGTATTTCTGCTCCTGAGCTGAGTTTGTCCAGTGATTCCCTGAGAGATCTGGACAAATCCAGGTAGCTTCTCCTCTAAGCAAGTAGGCAATATATTATTATTATTATTATTATTTTATTCCTATTATTCTGCAGGAAATACATATCATTTAATACACATCCAGAAAATGCTGCACACTGCAAATCACATCATGAGCTAATGTAAGTCATAGTTCAGTTCTGTGATTAGATCTCTGCTGTAAGAAAGTGCTATTTATTCTGCTGCAAATTTAAAGAAAGGATTGGTGTGAGATGCTTCTTGGGATGATACTTTAGGGGAATATTCAACCCCTCAGCATCCTGCAGAGCCCGGGGAGGGCAGGGCCCGGCTGGATGTGCCAGCAGCACCAGAGAATAGCTGCGGATCTCGGTGAAGAGCTGGTGATTAATGAAACCTGATTCTGTCTCTCATGCTGGGTTGACTTTTCTAAAAACAGCTCCTCCAGAGTATCATCACCTAGGAGGTAACAGAAGGGATGGCCAAGAGAAACTGGACACATCAGCTGTTTGTTAGCAGCCAGAAAAATCTTATTGAGGAACGGGGAAGCTTTTCCAGGAGCAGTGAGACAGTGAGGCCCTTTTGTCTGGGCTGTTTACTTCCCTCCCCTTTGTTCCCAGTGACATCACTATGCCCCAAACAAGGCACACATTTGCACATTAAGTGATTTCAGTGTTTTGAAGCTTTCTTTGCTTTCCCTTCAGCACAACCAGGTTGAGCCCCAGTACTGCTGGGGCCTCTTGGTGCCGTGCCTGCCCTGGACATGGATTTTCCATTTTGTGCATCCATCACCACCTCTTGTCACCACTCCAGTGGCACTGCTGTCCCTCACTCACACAGGTTGGGAGCTCGTGGGCTGCTTGGAGCTGCCTGCCTGGGTTGTTCCTCCCCTCTGGGTGTGGATGAGAACTTCATCACTTATCTCTTCCCCTGCAATAAAACAGATTCCATTCGCAGCACATCACTGCACCCACCCCGAGCTCAACTCCCCGCACAGATTTACTTATTTGCTGATTTTTTTTTCTCCCTGGAAACCTTTACTAGCTCTGCTCTGCTTGCAAGCCTCCACAGCAGCTTTCCCTCTCTGCAGCCCTGTGTGTCTGGACCCATGACAGTGCCCCATGTAACAGAAGCTTTTGAGTTCTCCCAACTTGCAACAGGAAGGTGCAAGGAGAAGTTCTGCCTCCTTCCAAATTTTCTTCCCACTTCGAGACTGTTTTTTCCAAACCTAGCATCACTAGTGGCCACACCAGATGCCTTGGACCTGCCTGTAAAACAGGGAAAGCTTTGCAAAACATTTTGCATCTCTTCTAGGTGGAAATCTTTAATTCAAACAGCCACAACCACTAATTCAGAGATGATGCTGTGGCTTTTGGGAGCTGAGCACACCGTGGAGGCAGCTGAAGGTGGGTCCCCCTGAACTGCAGGGTCAGCAGAAAGGCTCTGCTCAGCTGCTGGGGCTGCAGGGGAGCTGCAAATGCTGATGCAGGAGGGTTTGCAGAAAGGCAGCCTGGAACACCAAGACAGACTCAGCTTTGGTTCTGCTGACTGGACACAGGAGCAGCGAGCTGCTGCAGAGCAGGGAAAACAACTGGAAGAATCAATATCCCAGAAATGCTGGGAAGAAAATCACCAAGTTTGTCAAAGCCCTCAACTTGGCCACTGCCAAGCACATGCCACCCATTTTAGGGACAATAATGGGATTCTCCCAATGGTTTTGATTCCTTAGGGAGCCCAGAGCAATGGAAAGCAGTTTGAAATCCCTGAAAACCCCAGTGTTATAGGGTGGAGAGGGAAGAAAAGGTAGAATAGAATCACAGAATCATTTAGGTTGGAAAAGCCTGAAAAGATCATCAAGTCCAACCATTCCTCAGCACTGCCAAGGCCACCACTCATCCATGTCCCCATGTGCCACATCCACACATCTTCTAACTCCCTCCAGAGATGGTGACCCCCCTACTGCCCTGGCAGCCTGTTCCCAATGCCTGAACACCCCTTCAATGAAGGAATTTTTCCTAATTTCCAACCTAAAACTTCCCCTGGCACAGCTTGAGGCCATTTCTGAGGAATGGGAAGCTTTTAATCTATTTTCTAATTTTCACACTGGAAACAAAACTGCTTCGGGCAAAGACACCACAAAGGACATAAATCACTCTAAGTATTTAAAAATGCTGGAGCTGAGGTTCCTTTACAAGTTGTAGGTGATGTGTTACCTTTAAATGCTATTAATAGAAAGGCAGGGCTTAATTTGGAGTCTCACACTCCATCACTCTCCCCCCTCTGGAGATCCATTCTCGTTTGGCAGCAGAGTCTGCAGGAAGATAAGCAGAGAGCTTGGTGGGGACAAGAAGGGAGAGGAGCCCAGAGAAAAGCAGCACCCAGGACAAGGGATCTGATTTGGTTTTGGATAAAGCTGCGTACCCTGGATGGCTGCATCCCCTCACCCACCATGTGTGAGGTGATGTGAGTGCTGCCCCTGCGCCCAGGCCCAGCCTAAGTGAGCTCAGCACAACAGCCCTGCCACAGGGAACCTGCCTGCAGCCCTCAAGGGTGAGGAACACAACTGGCCTGTATTTCTCAAGTTTCTACCACTAATGGAATGGTCCCAGACCAGGATTTGACAGCATTTCTGTCCTGATGTACGTTACATTTGTAGGTCATTTGACAAAAGGAAAATGTGACTGCAGGAGCCAGCCTGGTTTGGGCTGTCAGAGCAGTCCCAGACTATTTTTAACTGAGGAAGCACTCCCCTTATACAACAGCTATTACCAATTAAGGATTGCAAGGAGTCATACAAATAGATGGAGTTTAAGTTTTTATCTGAAAAAGGGTTCTGACTTTTTGGAAAACTTGGGGCATCCTTAAACCTTCAACCTGCAACAAGCCAACATTTTGACTTGGGAGGTTTTAATAAAATATTTTCACCACATATTTTCTTCCCAGCTGTCGCTGCATTCTCTCCCATTCCCTTTGAAACCTCCTCTGCTGATTTTTCACAAACATTCCTAAGGAAATGCAAACCCTGGTGTTTCCTGGGAGCTGGCAGCAGTGACATGCACATGCCAGTCCTGCTGGGGAACAAAGCCAGCCTGGACTTGGCATTTTGATACAGGGTATCTCCCCCCAGCCCCAAAAGGCGGCGGAGTTTGGGATCCTTGGCAGAGCCCCTGCAGCACCCTCCAGGCTGCAGCTTCTGAGAGACTCCTGGGATGTCTCCAGGACACCACGGGGCTCCCTGTGCTGTGACTCAGTCTTGGACAGCGATCAAAGGGAACTCTGAAAGCTTCCAATTCCCCTCTGCAGGGCACTGAGCCAGAGGCACAATTAAAATGGGACTGCTCCAGGGGCTGCCCATCCAAATACAGGAGAGACTAGAGAGGGAAAGAAAAGCCTGGCAAACTCAGTGTGCTCCAGGGATCCAGCTAAAGGGCAGCAACCCCCAGCACAGACACCCCAGCTCAAAGAAATCAGCCTTCAAAGCTGTCTGTGGAAGGTTAAAATCTGTGTAAGAGTGAGGAAGGGAGAACCTGAGGGCTCACAGATGGTTCCTGGGTGAGAGGGAAGGGGGTGAAGAAATGGAAAGTTTTAGGAAGCCTGGAGAATTGATGTCATGAAGACTTCAGAGAGGCAGGGGAAAGGCAGGAGAAAGGTGTGAAAAGATGGGGGAAAGGCAGGAAAGGGCAGGGGAAAAGGCAGGGAAGGAAAAGGCAGGCACACACACTGTCTGGTCTGTTTAAAACCCAGTTTAACCCAGTTCCAGCACTGGTCCAGGGAATCACAGCCCAACAGATTCGTGAAGGATTTTGCTCAGCCATGCTCAAATCCCACTGCACACCTCGGTGAAACCAGGGGTGAACTAGGCAAACCAGAAGTGTGAATTTCAGGCATGTGTGCAATGAACACCTGCACAAAGACTCTTTCAGATACAGAGAAACATTAAGGACATTACAAGGAAGGCTTCCACCAGATTAGCAGGTATTTGGTGTAATTTTCATTTAAATTTCTCAACTCAGAATCACTTCTCTGAGCACAGAGAAATCCTCTGATGGCTCTTAAGGCGTTTTTGCTACTTTGTGCATGTGTTTGAGGGTTTGCTCCTAATCATTTTTATGCTGACTGTGGGAATACTGCAATGTGTGCTGTTTGCGGGCTGTGCTTCCAGAGAGGGGGGATTTGGGAGGTGGGGGAAGCTCTCAGCTGCTCTGCAGCTGCAGCAGCCTTGCCAAAGGATCCTCTGGAGAGGGAGCTGCTCCACAGGCATATGACTCAGCCCTGCTCTGGATGAAGTCACTGTCAAGTGAAAGCAAACTCTATTTGTTTCTTCCAACATATATGGTGAACTCCAAATGCAAGTTCAAGACAAAGCTCCAGTAATTCTCCCCACCCACTCTGTCTTTTTTTTAAGATGCTGCAAAGGAGCTCAGTGGAGGTGACAGCGAGGAGATGCACAAAGCCACCGACATCACTGTCCAGCACTGTGCAAAAGCAGTTCCCTGCCCTCATGAACCAGAACTTCAAGGATTTTTCCCCTTACTCTCTTTCCCTGAGGTTTATAATTAGTATGCAGCCATCACCTCCAGGAATAAGGGATTATAGGATTGTATATAAGTTTTTCCCCTTCATTAAATCTGTTTTTAAATAATGAATCTAATTATGTAGTGACACATGATCAGGGAAATCTTTACACCTTTTTTGTGCTGCCTTTCCCTTAAAGGGAGCAGCAGCACTGCTGTGTGCCAGTTACCCAACACATCTGAAGCCACCCCACATGACCCCAGAGCAGAGTCCATGCTGGCAGCACCAGAGATGAGGAACAAAGCCTCTCAAAGCACGTTCTTTTTAACGAAGAGTTAAGCTAAAGGACAGCCCTGACATAGATCACGTCAAGCCTGTGTGCTGTCTTTGAAACAGCATCTAAATTAAGGCTGGCAATTCCTTTCATGGCTTCAAATGCTACACATTTTTCTAGGATAAGAGAGTGGGAGAGAGGATGAGCACAGAGCTGCAGGTGCCCTGCAGAGTGCAATATCAGAGTGGCTTTAAGTAGCTTCTGACATCAGATACTCTGATATTCCGGGGTGGCAGCAATAAGCTGCTCCTAACAAGCCAATTCATGAAAGCATTTTCATTTTTAATCAACACTGAAACATCCTCAAGGGAATGAATCATATACCAAAATACAGACCTATCTTGGCCAGAGATGGGCTCAAGCACATGATTCAACCTGTGCTGAAGCACAGTGCTGGAACTGTGAGTCCCAGCTGAAGGGTGGCAGAAACAACTCCAGCAAATCCCTGGCTTCAAACAGCCAGCCACCTTTCCCTTTGCTTATTCCACAGGGGTGGCTCATTACAAATGGCCCTAATTGTTCTGGAAGGGACTCGTGCCTCCTTTAGAGAGATCAAACTGATGAAAGAAAAATTGAAAACGACAAGAAATAATTTAAAAACGGTTTTGTTTGCCAAACAAGGCATTCCAATAAAACAGCCTTCACAAACTTGGCACTTGCTTTATGTTTTTTGAAATTCTCTCGTTTTAGCCAGAAGAGAGAAGACATTCTGGGAGGCCAATCTGCAGATTACAGCTGCCCTCGGTGCCAGTCACACATTTCCTCACCTTCTGCTTGATCTTTAATGCAATGCTAATGGTAACAATTTCTAGCCTGGGCTATTACCCACCAGCTGGCAGCAGCACAGCACGAAGCTTTCCCCCCTGGCGAAGGAAAATCTTCACTTTCACATGCTAAATCTGGAGTCACATGGGTTTATAATAATCCTGGAAGTAAAGCATGAGACGTTCACCCTGCAAAGCCCAGAGAATCTGACAGCGATTTGCTCATCTTACACTTTGATCTGCCACAGAAACACATCTCAGCACCCTCAGTGTTTGTATTTAGGAGGTACCAAAACCAGCCCTCAGGTGAGGGGTTCTGACCAAAATGCACTCGGTGTTACTGGCAAGAGAGCACTGAAATCTCATTTCCATGAATCACTGAATTACCAAACATTTCTTGGAGCAGGTTTTTGCCCCAGTCCCCCCAGTTTGCTTTATGCAATTTGCTGACACTTGGATAAACCAGGCTGCTGGTTTATAAACACATTACTGGAGGCATCAGCACCATTACCTTGCAGTAACTTTGTTTTATGAATATCCATGGGATGGGCAAAGTCCTGGTTACTGCAGGTGCTGCCAAATTCAAGGAACGGACTGAAAGTGTGGTTGGTGGGTTTCTCCCAATTTCTCCTTCCCCTGGCTGTGTTGACAGGACAAACCCCAGAGAAGCTCTCTCTGTACACATGGTGTCTGCCCTTGCCTTTAGAGGCATTTCTTTAGGGGTGCCACATGCCCAGCTTGCTATTCTGGAGCTGGATTTTTTACCCTCTATACATAAATAAACTTGAAAACCTGTCCGAGTTTTCCTTTCTCCCATCACCCAGGCTCAGTGTTTCCTTGCAGTGCCCCACCTGGCACTGCAGCCACAGCCCGGGAGGGGGAATGGCTCCTTTTCCTTGTCCTCCATCTCCCCCAAAGCTCTGGGGCCACCGCAAACCCCAACACAGCCTGCAAGGAATTCTCTTTGAGCCCTTGGATTTCATTTCCATGGAAGTGGACCCCAGAGCAAGATAAAATTTTACCAAAAATCAGAACTGTCCAGGCCAGGCAGCAGACCCAGAATCACTGAATCATTAAGGCTGGAAAAGCCCTCAAAGATTACTGAGTCCAACCATTTCCCCAGCACTGCCCAGGCCAGCCCTGACCCGTGTCCCCAGGTGCCACATCTGTGTGTTTTCTGAACACTTCCAGCAATGGGGACTCCATCACTGCCCTGTTCCAATGCTTGATGACTTCTTCCATGAAGAAATATTCCCAATATCCACCCTGATGCTCCCCTGGCCCAGCCTGAGGCCGTTCCCTCTCCTCCTGTCCCTGTTCCCTGGGAGCACAGCCCGATCCCCCTGGCTGTCCCCTCCTGGCAGGGAGTTTTGCAGAGCCACAAGGTCTCCCCTGAGCCTCCTTTGCTCCAGGCTGAGCCCCTTCCCAGCTCCCTCAGCCCCTTCCCCAGCTCCGTTCCCTTCTCTGGACAAAAGCCCACAAGAATTCCCTGAACAATAAAAGCTGGAAAACACAGTTGGACATCCCACCATGGAGCAGCAAGTCACAGCTTCTGAAGCAACCAGGAACATTTTCCACAGCTCTGAGCACTGACTGCGACTGAAAATCAGAGTCAGGCAGTGCACAGAAGGAAAGAGCATGGTCACTCCATGGAAATGTTACCCAAGTCCTGTTTTGGTTATCTGTTACCTCATTTTACACATAAAAACAGGACATATATACACAGGGCACACACAAAACCTCCCCATTGCCACCGGGCTCTTTTCCAAGAGCGTTTTAAACAATTTACAATCACTAATAAAAAGTAATTGAAAGTCTCCAGAAAGTTTTTTTCTTTCTTTTTCAGATGAACTTCCTTGCATTTAAGGTTTGTTATTCTGCAGCACCTGCTTTTCATACTTGTTTGTGCTTTAACCAAGAAATTATTTTGTTTCAAACGTGAGGAAGTCGCAACTTTCCTTCAATTTTCTTTTCTTCTCAAAAAGATGAGAACAAAGTGCCTCTATGTGATACTGAAGTGCCTAAGGCCTGGTTTTCGTGCTGCTCATGCAGACGGAAGATTCAAGCACATGCCATCCAGGTTTTGATGGCAAATTAATTCTCTGGAAGGAAATAAATGGGCAGCCCTATTGCAAGGTTTCCATCAGGAGATGTAGAATAACTCCCCAGTAATTCATTTGCCACAAAGCTGGGATTTCACCAGGAATCCAAGACAGAAAGCTCGAGTTTAGTATTTATCTGTGTCAAAACAGTCTAGCTACAATTCTATTATTTTATATGGTTTCTCAGCAAGGAAAACATCACAATGGGCTGGAACTAGGTTGGGAATTTTTTGGCTTGGCAGTGGAATCTGTGAAAAGCTGCAAGGAGAAAAGAATAAAGCTATCTTTTGAAACTTCACAAGCCAATGGTCACAGATGAGGGTCCCGTGTTAGTGCAGAAAGTGCGGGGCACCCCTGAAACCTTGAAAAAGATTGGAACAGCTCCCTTTTCCAGCCTTCAGTCGCTGCATGAAAAATTCAACTGCAATTAGCATTTAGTACAAAGCACTTTCTGTAGGCTGACAATAGGTAGCCAGGGCTGAAAGTGTACGTAACACGAACGGAATCCTATTTTAGAGAATCGCACGGGTTTTGTCCACAGTGAAGGATCCCCACTTTCCCCCCAGCAAATTCAAACCCATCCAATTCCCTCTGCTCAGCAGCGTAAATCAAGAGCAAGGAAAATGAAGTGTAGATTAGAAAGCATCAGGGTAGGTTCAGGGACGTGTTAAATGGAATTGCTTATTTTGCTGTTCCATTAAATAGGCAAGCTCAATGCATCTGACACCCAGACCTATTCTTTAGGATCACCATTCACCATCAATCATTTAAGCTGGGTGTCAGACCTGCCTAAGTGAAGTGCCCACTGCTCTGAATGACTCTGATGTGCACTTTGTGCTGGGAGGGAGAGGAAATATGAACTATTATATTGCTAAATATCTTGGGGAAATAAAGGCTCTTCTCTGCCTTACATAAATTCCCATGACATTTCAATTAATCTGCCAGTGTTGTGTACAGTGTGGACTCTACAGCATGAGCTACTGTCCCTAAGGATAAAATAGCAGGGAAGAAAAAGCCCTGGGTCTTAGGTGATATAACCTAAAGTAGAGGTTAAAACCAAACAGCACCCTCACCTTCACATCTGTACGAACAGAGACAACAGCAGCTGATAATTAATGCAATTAAATAAAAAAAAAAAACAAAAAAGAAAAGCAGCTTTACAGTCTTTGTCACAAGTTCTCACTAATTGCCTACCACTCCCTTCTCCCAGAGAGCAGAACAGCGAGGAAAAACCCTGGTGGCATCATGTGCTGAAGAGCATTGCAGAGTTAACGTTTTCTTACCTTTTATAGAAACCATGGAGAGGCTGGAGACATAAAAACTGCCAGTAATCCAAGCAGAAGGCCTTCAACTTCAGCATCTTCCAGCACTCCTGCCGCCGCGAGCGCGGTCTGCAGCGGGCTTTTAGCGACACAAGACTTTTTTGTTATGCTTTGAATGAGTCCAAGGCGGTGCAGCAGCCCCGTGTGCCCGTGGCTGCATCCCCGGGCTGCGGGATCGCCCCGGAGCCGAGGGCAGCCCCGCAGCCGGCTCGGCACCTGCAGCCCCTGCTCATACAAAGGGGCCGGCGCACAAAGGACACGAATTCATGGGCGCTCTTTGATCCCGCTTGCCGTTTATCTCTCCCAAAGCCCCCCGTCCTACCGAGATCACTGCTATTACACAGAAATCCCACTTCTCCTCTCGGCTAGTTTAGGCCATTCTGAAAGCCCCCTGGACAAGCAGCGTGGATAAATTCCAGCTGCGGGCTTTGATGGACCCTTGGAAAGCATCCTTAGAGCTCCCAGAACTTCGGACCATGCAGGCAAATATCTCGATGGGCTCTGACACCACAGCCCGGTACCCAGAGCAGAGCTGTGATCTCAGCACATGGGGCCGCAGGCGTTTGCCCTTTTCCTTTTTCCCCCTCTCCCGTTAATCAGCTCCTCCTGTACCAGCACATCAGCTCCATTGTCTGCGGCACCTCGGGAACTGGGGGCTTCTCGTGAGGGGAGGGGAAAGGAGCGGAAAAAAGGAGCAGGAAAAAAAAAATAAAAAAAGAAGGCAGGCAGGAGCTCAGAGCCTCCCGCTCACACACCAGATTGTGCTTATCTGGTTCCAACGCGCTTTGCCAGGGAGCGCAGGGGGGAGGATGGACCAACCCCGAACCGCGGGGCGGCAGCGGGACAGCCCCCGGGGCGCGGGCACGGACGGACGGACAGAGAGACAAACGGACAGAGAGACAGACAAGCGGACAGAGAGACAGCCAGAGAGACAGCCAGACTGCCGGCGGGGACGGGCAGCCCCTCCAGGGAATCCCGGCGGAGCATCCCGGGGGATCCCGGCAGCCGCAGCCGCTCCGGAGCCAGCCCCGAGCCGCGGGCAGCGGGCTGGGAGCTGCTGGGGCTGGGCATGTCAGAATCAGCAGCGTTTGCTACCGAAACCTCTGCTAGGCACCATAAAAGTGGGTTGCTTTTGTTCTGAGAAGACAGGAGCACAAATTAAAAAAAATTTCTATCTTTTACCATGGCCCAATTCTACCAACTCCCTCCCCTCCTCCTTCTTCCTTCCTCTCTATCCCAACGTGACCTGCCAAGGGTGAGAATCCTGGAATGGAATCACACAGGATAGGGTTAGATTAGAGATTAGGTGGGAATTGTTCCCTGTGAGGGTGGGCAGATCCTGGCACAGGTGCCCAGAGCAGCTGGGGCTGCCCCTGGATCCTTGGCAGTGCCCAAGGCCGGGCTGGACACTGGGGCTGGGAGCAGCCTGGGGCAGTGGGAGGTGTCCCTGCCATGGCAGGGCGTGGAATGGGATGGCTTTAAGGTCCCTCCCAACCCCAATCAGTCTGGGATCCTATACATTTCCTGAGATGGAAGAGACCCACCAGGATCATCCAGTCCAACCCCACCCTGTGCACCCCTGGCAGCTCTGGCAGCCTCGGGGCCAGGACCATTCCCTGGGGAGCCTGGGCAGAACCCTCTGGGGTAGGACTTTTCCCTGAGGTCTGACCTGATATTCCCTGGCACAGCTCCAGCTGCTCCCTCAGGTCCTGCTCCTGGTCAGACAGGAGAGATCTGTGCCCATCCCTCCTTCTCCAGTCTCACAGGATACTCTGAGTTAACAGCACAGAACTGCTCCATTGCAACAAACAGGACTGGCACACGAGAACTTCAAAGGCAATTTATCTTTAAAATAAAACAAAATATTGTTGCTGTTGTTAAATAAGAAGTGTCCTGATGGAGACCAATGCTTGTATCCAGTTTGCTGTAAGTTTACTCTTCCAGCAACCACAATTTGGCTGTTTCTCATTCTGTTTATTTTCTGAAAATCACCCACAGTAAACATCTAGGCTACAGCTTGCACTATGTCACACAGGTATAGAGGAACATAAGTGTTCAACAGTCACAACAACAAAACCAAAAGCAGAATCTGATTAAATGCTTCAAAACCACTCTGGCCCTTGGACAAGAGTTTAAAACAAAACCAAGAGACAAGCAACCAAACAAAAAACCCAAACAAATAAACAAACCATAAAACACCCTCACAATCCCCTCCCCAAAAAGCCACAAGAATTTTAATGCCATTTAAACAATATGCAAAGAAAACCAAACCCCTAAGCCTCAACCTGAGGCTCTTTTCCATGTGGACATATCTAGTTCCCCAAGTGCCTGGATAATAAGCTATATTTAGGGATCTATATAAGCTATATTTAGGGGTTCTGGTTTTACTCATTGCCACTGTGCAGTAACAAAAGTGCCTTGCATTTCCTCAGAAAACTGCTTTGTGTAAGTTTAATTAAATGAAATTATAAATATATTTGAGTAAGAACTGGCAGTTTCTTTGGTGATGTAAAGAAATCAGTGGGTTATGCTTAAGCAGGGTTACACTTTGTGTGGTATTTCCCTAAAAACACCTTGTACAGCCCAGGGCAGGTGGTGGGAATGACCAGATCATGAGAAAAGCAGCTTGCAGGAAACAAAAGTGTTTGATTTGGACCTTTATAAAAATAATGTCTTGTGAAGATTGTCTTTCAAGTACCCCTTTCCTTGTGCTGCCTGCACTTATTTGCTGGGATTTCTTTCAGAGCAGCACCAGAGCTGGTGACTCCTAAGCAAACACAACTGGATATCTGTGAGAAGCAACATCACCCCCCAACAACACAAAACACTGCCCAAATCCAAGCCTGTTTATCTTCCTGTACTCAGATTCCCTTGGGCTTCGTTAGCTTGGCAATTTGCAAGTCACTGATGCCATGACAGTGAGAATATTTAGATTTTCTTATCAAAAATCTTTCATCCCTGCTTTTCATCCCCTGTTCTCCAGGGTAGTTTCATCTAAAGAGGAACTGAGGGAAGGCCCTGGAGACCAGTGGCTGCTGGTGAGCCCCAACCTCCTGGCACTGCCTCCTGAATTGGGTTTGCTACTGCCAAGATGCTAACAGGAAACCCTTTTTCCTTTGTTTCCATAAAAAAACAGCAAAAGAAAGACAGTAAAGACAGAAAGAAAGAAAGAAAGAAAGAGAGAGAGAAAGAAAGAAAGAGAAGAGAAGAAATTGAGTTTTCCCTGTTGTAACATTTTTGTATCTGAAATTTTTTACATTCCAAGAAAAAAAGAAGGAAAAAAGAAAGAAAGAAATGGTTCCATCCCATAACCAAGGCCAGCTATTCCCAAGATCAAGGAAAAAGGGGAAAGCCAGCCCAAGACAAGTAAGCTCAGGAGACGCCAACCAAGGCCTTGATCCTGAAATGAGACTTGTCAGGAAACTTACCCTTTGTCTGTTCACATTGCAAAACAATCTCTTTCTCAGCATCATATCCTTTCCAGAAAAAAAAAAAAATCCTATTTATCACCTTAATTATCTATTTCTAAGCAGTGGGCTCAGAGCATTGGAGCCATGTATCCATGGATTTCCTGACAGCATCCAACACTGATTATCCCACCCTGCTGCACAGAAAATGCTAATGAGGACTTTTGCAAATGAAAAGCCCCACGCTCTCAACACGTTCTTCATTCTCACTTGTCTTCCAGAGGAAAACAACAAAGGAAATTAAGCTTCATATCACGCTCAGCCAGGATATAGAACTGGTTCTTTCAGAAAGGCATTTACCAAAACCTTTGACTTAGAATTCCCAGGCCTAACACAAGCAGGGATTTTTGGATGTGCTGCAGCTCCAGCACTGGAGCCGTGAGCAGTTTGCTGAGAATTTCTGCAGTCACTCTGAGTTCAGCCTCTGACAAGGCTTTCAAAAACAGCCACTAAAAAAGGGCCAAGTGGAAATCGAACGTTGCACCACCTCCTTTTTTAGGGGTGGTTTTCTTGCCAGCCCCTGGAGCTCTGAGGCTGAAGGAAAACAATCCACTGAGGGATAAAATAACCCCAGCATGAAGCCAATGCCTGCTGGAGTTCCTGGTGTACTGCTTTCAAAAGTTGAGCAGACCAGGAAAATTGACTTGTCTGGTGACAATCTTTCACAAAATACTAATATTGAACTTCTTCTATTTACTTAGTTGAACTTTTGGAGTGATATGCCAGGAACATTCCTGAAAAATATTTCACTTCCCCAGAAAAACAGCGTATCCCCTATTTAGGCGCAGCACAGAAATTGTAGTTTAAATTGTTTTCCACAAGTCTCTCAAGACTCCAGGGTGAAATACTCGACTGGCCACACAAAAAAGATTCATGGTAGCCATTAGTGTATTGTGGAGTTGGGGAATTTCACAGGACCCAGAGAGTGTGGATCCCATGATACCCTGCACACAGCATATTAAAAAGCGGGGGAGAAGAGAGCAGGGGTACAAACCAAGGGTTTGGGCCAGAAAGAGGTGCTGGAAGGTTTGAAGGTCTCGCTGCTCACAGGACACCACAGCACACAAAGCTCTGTGCTGGGTGGGCACTGAAGTGCAGGAACTGGCCTCCACATCAAAGCTGGAGGAAAAATTCCTGGGGTGCTCAAAGAATAAGGCAAATTTTGATGGTCAAGGCTCTGGCAAACCAGGTGTCCCTCTCTGCCCCTTGCAGACACTCCTGGGTACCACCCCTGGAGCATCCCTGCCCCACCAGGGCAGGTGGAAGAGCTCACACAGAGCCCTGGGGCTTGGGGACACCCTGGGGACACCCCAAGGTGTTGGTGACAAGCTCTGCAGAGATGCCCAGAGAGTCAGGACATCAATCAAGGTCTCCTCCTTCCACAGTGACTTGAAGGGCAGCTCTGCTGCCTAGAAACCTTCCAGAAACTCCAAACAAAGTTCTTTGGCTTCAGACAGCTCCCAGAGTTCTGCACTTCTCCACAGATGAATTCTAATCACCATTTGACCCTACCCTTTATTTTTGGTTATTAAGCCACTCAGCTGCCAAAGTATCCATGGAGGGAGAAGGGCAGGAAGAACTTTGCTGTTCTCTTAATCCTGACTGTCCTTTCTGCACATCTGTTCCCTGGGCTCTCACAACCACTGCCTGATCAATTTGCTACAGAGGATGACAAATCCACCCCAAATGGATCTGCAGAGCTCAAACATTTAAATTTCCAGCTCGTTTGGAATAGGCCTGGCAATTCAACCCTCCAGAAGGGCCACATTAAAATTTAGATATTAGGAAACAAAATATTTTCAGATGCCAGCTGAAAGCTGACAGAGGCCAACTCAAAATATCCAGAATAAATCCTGTGCAGCCTATGAAAGAAATTGTGGTAACCAATATATGCACACATAAAATATGCCAATTTTTACATATTTCCCTTTTCATAATGGACATAAGCAAATTTTTCACATTAACCTTTCCTCTTTCCAGCACTGAGTGGTTCACTGAGAGGAAATGTCCCTTATAATGGGGACAGGAAATTTGTGAGCAAAATGCAAAAAGAATACCCTGACTAGGAAATACTTGACAGGACACTGGGTGGGACCACGTTAATTGGTACATCCCATTTTCTGGGTTGTTCAAAGGCCAGTTTACTCAACGAGTTCATGAGAACACATCCAGTAACAAGAAGTCTTCCATTATCTTTCACTGTACTTAAAAAAGAATGGCCTTAATTCTGTGTAATTACAGTAATTACAGCTCCAGAACAGGCTTATTTGACCTGCTGAAGTGGACTAGATATCACATGCTCTTCCCTCTATAACTATTTAACACTAAGAAAAATGCACAGTTTTATTTGATAAAATCTCAACAGTTTTGTTTAGTTTCTCCTCTGTGATTGTTTCCCTCTAGATTGTTTAAGCTTCACAAAATTATTTGACTTGTAGTTAAAGAGTGGTGTTTTTACATCCTTATCAGGTATTACTTCAGCCCAGTCCTCAGAAGGATTTACTGCATGGATCTAATTCTTCCATATTCCTCACTGATACCCTCCTCCCATGAAAAAAAAACCTCAGGGGAAGAAAAATCATTGTAATAAAATCTATTTCCAGTCTGCAATAAAGGTGGCAGCAATACCTGGCTCTGGTAAATCACACACTAGCAACACAAAGCTCTTGTTAAAATAAATTTGCAGAGGAGCAGAGCAGGGGGAAGTTGGGATTTTTCCTGCATTGTCCTGCCAGACAAAGGCCCAGTGTTCCCATCTCACTGGGAATGGGACAAAAGTACAGTGGGGACTGAACGTGGTGCAGTGTTGCTGTGCTGAGGACAAAGGGAATATCACAGCAGAGGGGGTGGCTGCTAGGAAATGGTAACAAGGCAAATGCTTCACTTTCAGAAGACTTTACACTGGATAATAATGGAAGATTAATTACAGAGGGGCCTTAATTTGAATAAGGTTAAAAAGAACAGCTCCCACCGTTGTGCTCAAGTAAGGTTCAAATGACATCATGTGGGAAAAAGTCACATCCTCAACCCAGAACATCCCCAAAGGAAGACTTGTACCAAACCAGCTGCCAATGTGAGAGGGAGGGACTCTGCCCCAGCTTTATCAAAGGAAGTCTGTGCCTTTGATGCACTTTTCAGAGTGCAGGGATGAGAATAAAAAATGCAAGGTACCCATCTGATATGCAGTGTTAACAGGGCCAAGCATTTCTTTCTAAATGGAGTGATCAAAGTAAAATCCCAGTTCTGGCAGTGCCTCCTGTGACAGAGCTCTCTGAAGGGTGGGTGCTTTTATCAAAATGCTGAGCAACAGAAACACAAGTGATATCTCTACACAAGCGTTCCCCCAAAGCAGCTCAGACCTGCCAGGACAGGGGGACAGGCCAAATACTGGCAGCATGAAAGTTATAAAAATCTGAGAGAGAGGTGGTTTGTGCACAAGACACACCTTCTGTCCCTCCCCTTTGTGCTCCTCCGAGAACAAACCCAGCGTTTGAAGCTAGAACTGAATTTCAAGTCGGAAATCCTGGAAAAGAGCAAATTATCCACTCTTAGGAATATCCAGCTCTTAGGTCAGTGCCTCTGCTGGCTGTGCACTGCAAGATGAAGCTGTGTGATGTGCAGCTGATGCAGAACAGGGCATTTTTGTCAGTTCAATCCTACAATTACCAGCTGTGATTGCTACAGTACCTGAGTGGGTCAGTTGAGACGCTGCTTCCCGTTTCCAGAGAAGTCCTGAGGTGACAGCAAAAGAATAAAATTATAAAGCATTAAAGTATCAACCAAATCAAAAGCATGAACTATTCAAAAATTCTATGTCCTTAAATATCAACAATTTTACATTCTCCTCCTTCATACTGACATTTCAGAGTACTTAGCATGCCATTAAACATGAGAATAAATAAAAAGGCCCAAACAAATAGCCCTTCCTAGATCAGAGAAGGGGGAATTAGAGAAACATTTGTCTGCATAAGTCACCACCTGATCAATTTTCAATATTCTAGAAGCATCCTTTTGCATCTAAGTGTGTGACTTTTACACTCTGGGTCTTTCTGCTCTCTACCCAAAAAGGCAACTGTGGAGTTGTCCTGCAGAATCAGTGCAGCACAAAGTTCAGGTAATTGTAAGGACTGAGGAAGTTCTCTAAGTTTGCTGAATTTTGAGCAGCAATGTTTAACATGCAGTGTGGTGTAATTACCCTTGCTCTCTCTGAGCATGACTCCAGGTTTATTATAATAATATATATATAATATAGAGGTGTATTTTTAGGGTGAAGGCTGTTTTTTCACAGGCTGTAATAAAACATCAGCCAAAGCCACATCATTTTTAAATGGTTGCTTGCACTTATCCATTTCCATCCCTTACAAAAATGGCCACAGATCAGCCTTTGCTCACAGAGCCATAAACATGTACAGTCTGTGGAGGTACATAAAATTCACATTAGAACTGCATTAATTATATTTACAGTGGCCATTCATAAATCAATGGCAAATCTTTACTTTGAATCCCAAGATTCCTAATTTGTTTACAAAAATAAACAGGGTGGTGTGAAGGGAGGAGGCCATAAAAGCATCAAGAATTAGCTGTACAGAAATGGAAACAAACCATATTGTCCAAATAGCTTTTAACTAAAGCACCAAAGCTTTAAAATAGCTTTGGGGAGCTTATGCCACCCTGTAATTTGTTGGCTTCCCCAGTTCAGGATTTGTGAATAGTGCTGAATTTTGAGGGGGTGGCTCACATATGCCAGCTTTGTGGCTGGGTGTTGGTTTAACAACGGAAAAGGGTGAACTTAATTTACTTATAATTAAGTTTTCTGCTTCCCTCCGCGTGCTGTGGAGGTGCCAGCCTGCTCACTCAGTGGGGCTTTTGCCTTGCTTTTAACCCAGACTTGCAGAAAAAATCAGCTCTGAGCAGTTTTGGCCCTTGTGCTTTGGATAAATATTTCTCAGACACTGTCTTTGTGCAGTAGGCATGTGCTGTGCATACTGAGGAGATGCTAATGAGCAGTGATTAGCCCCAACCCCGGCACACCCCTGATGACACTGATCACTCCTGACCTCGGGGACTCCTTGCACAGGAGTGGGATTACAGCTTCATTAGGAATCCTGGTTCTCCTTCCTGCAGTCAGGCATCCCAGGTACTCCCCAGCACCCTCAGTCAGGAGAGGCACAGGTATTCCTGTATAAATACACCTGGGAAAAGCACAGCTCTCAGCAAAAATACCCTCTTGGAGCCATGAACCACAGGCTCATCAAGGCTGGGCAAGACCTCCAGGATGAGTCCAAGTGTTACCGACACTGCCAGGTCCATCAAGCCACGTCCCCTCAGCACCACACCCAAATGTTTTGTGAGCACTTCCAGGGGTGCTGATCCAGCACTGCCCTGGGCAGCCTGTGCCACTGCTTGTCAACTCTGTCAGGGAAGAAATCTTTCTTTTTCTTTTTTCTTTTTTTTTTAATATCCAACCTAAATCTCCCCTGGTGCAACTTCTATATGTTTTTTTAGGTGAAGATCAGGTACAGGAACAGTGGCAAAGATAGGAAAAGCCTCTGGAGCTGATGTGGAGAAATTCCCTGGATGAGACAAATATCCACACTGTGGGGAGAAAGATGGAAAACAAGCCCTACAAAGGAGGACTACACCCCCAGAATTATTATAGCCCAGCCTTTTTACCTGGCCACCCATCCCCAGACTCAACCTGGCACTGTGGAAAATCTCAGGTGTAGTCTGACAACATGAAAACCAACATTTAGTGTCCACAAAAACCACCAGTAGAAACAGGAGAAATCAAGTTTAAATTCTACTGAAAGATCTGGATTTAGGGTACAGAAAGTTAGTTAATTTTTTTTGAATTTACAGAATAGTATAATCACATCATCACTCCCCTTCTTTCTTTCCAGCTAAAATCCCATTTAAGTATTTTGGTTTCTTTCCAAACTGCTAAAAGATGGAAAGTTAATTTAAAACACAAAAATAACCCAGATTCTGAACACAATGTCCTTAAAGCTGCAGCAAACCAAATATCTCATTGCACCCAGGGTCACTTCAGGAATGATAAAAATATATTTCTTTCAGGTTACTTCAGAATAAGGTTTGTTCATTTTATTTTGTTTTTTAACTAATTAACTGGACAGGAAAATAAAATACTGCACTGCTGTGAAGAAAGTAAGCAGGAAGGTCTAACAATCCTGTGTATTCCTAATGGGCACTGGCTGGGGACATTTGTAGCCCAGAAAGAAGCACAGACAGTATCTAATAATGAAGCCATTAAAAAGATATTGTTAAATATCACAGACTTGTCTATATATGTATAATTTCCATTAGTATTAATAAAGATATTTTTAAAAATTCCCAAAGTACCGTTAACTGCAGAACCATGCCCAAGGCTTTGAGTGAAAATTGAGCTGAGACAGAGCACAAACTGCAGAACTGCCTGGAATTATCAGGGAATGCTCCAAACCACCCTGGGGGCTGTTTTGTATCTCCAGTTTGTTTCCATGGAGTTTGCAAGGTCCTTCCAGGTGGGCAGTAGAGGAAATGTGCCCCAGTTTCACTCTGACTCAGCTGAAGGACATCTCCTCGTCATGCACATTCCTGACATTTCAGGGAAAAGGCAGAGGAATGGTGGCATGAACTGTAACTAAACAGTGGCATTATTTACTGCTAACGTGGTCAGCATGAAACATGAAGAATGCGTGTAATTGTTGGTAGTAACAACTGCTTTCAAGGCTAAAAAGGATTATCCAAGTATGGATATCCACAGCTCCTGGATGAGGAGCTTGCCTAGAGCTTCCATCAGCACAGGAATCATGACCAGCCCAATTCTGCAGTGCATGATGCAGGAGAAAATACAAATACTTCCAAGAAATCATTGGTCTAAAATTCAGACAGTAGGCTTTGGGTATCCACAGACAAAAAACTATAAACACAATTCTAGTCAGGGGTTCTGTCCTGGAGCACAAACAAGGCCACGGGCTCCAACTCGTGTTATTGGCACTGTGTGGTGAGCAGAGAGCATTCCCAGTAACTGGATGTCTAAAAGATCTTATTCCACAATGTTTTAGCAGATTGAAGGGAAACACACAATTAGCTCTTGGCATCTTGAGCCATGATACAAAGCTCTGGTTTATTTTGTTTTTTTTGGTGAGGAAATAAACGGTTTTTGTAAATACAAAAATCAGTATAACTGAAGATAATTTTGGAGATAGTCTAAGATGGAGCTCCTTATACTGTGTGACACAGAGAGGGTAGGGAGGGAAAAACCTCCAGTGGTGTTTTGCTCAGTTGTGGCAGCAGACAGGGAGTGTTACTGATCTGGGACTGCTACAGAGTCCTTCAACTCCTGCCTCTCCGTGTGGAACAGTGACAGTGGGAATCACTGAGGATTTGGAAGATGTCCCTGTGACTGCAGCAAGCCCCAGTGTGACAGAGCCACCCAGAACTGTGCTCTGGCTGAGGTGGATGAACAGGGACAGTCACTCCACAGCCCAGCCCCTTGTCCCTGCATCAGCCTTGGTTTTACATCTCCTGATGGCGGGCAAAGTTCTGAGGAGGTTCTTACTTGGCTGAGTGGGTAATCCTGGGGGAGTCCCCACACTGATGGCTCAGTCCAGGCTGCCTCCTCTCCTCAGGGTCCCCTGGGCAGCCTCCACCCTCCGGGTTCAATTTGCCTGGGTAATGCTGGGCTAGGGCAGGAAAGTCCCTTCCCATTAGTGCAGATGGCTGCAACTGCTTCATTAGCTGCTCACCAGAGGACAGAGGAGACCCCAGCACTACCCTTTTACTGCTGGCAGAGCCTACAAATAACCACACAGCACAAGCACACATCGTGCAAGCAGCCAGAAAAATATCCAGTTTGAGAAAAGCCAAGATATTCTTCTGGCATGAAAATGCACAGTGGTGACAGATGAAATAATTGAAGTTGAAGCAAACCCCCAGCTTGATCCCAAATAAAGACTGCTTAAATGTATCATCTTTTGGCTAAGAAGGGAGATTCACTTGGAGCATCAGAGTACAAAGATGTGCTGTCTTCAGACAGCAGCTCAGAGGGGTATGAGGGGAAAAGGCAGCTCTGAGCACTGTCAGACCCCGGTGCTTGCAGCACTGTGGTGCTGCATCCCTCTCACACTGAGGGAAGGAATGCAGAATAATACATTAAATATTTAAGACCATGTCTGGGGTGTTGCTCAGCGAATAATTGCTGCTGCTTGGCACAATTTCTTCCTAGGAGCTGGCAGCTCACGGAGGAAAGGGAAACCTGCTCACTGCAGGCTGCTGCTGTGATGCTCCACATGCTCACATACAAAGGAGGACTAAATTATTTCTTTATACTCCAAAGTGCAGCTTCACCAAATGGAAATCTTTACCCTTTGCTTGAGGTTGGTCTGGCATACCATGGATCCCAGTCTCAGTGCTGCATTTGAAGGAAAGCCCAAAGCATCCAATCCCAACAGGCAGAAAGAAGAGGACAGAAGGATCCTCCTCAGCCAGGACAATCCATCCCTCAGAAACAAAACTGGAAATGATAATCCAGCCATTCAAAGAAAATCATCCCTTCACATCCCTTGGCAGAGCTCTGCCAAGCCATCAGGGAGGGCTCATTCCTAAAAAACCTCAAAGTGCCCTTAGCTCAAGACACCCCGGCCTGGCAGTCCAGCTCCTGTCACACTCCTTCACCTGATCTCCCCAACAAATGGCCCTGAAGGAACAAGCTGTGGGAAATTCTCATTTGAATATCATGGAGCAGAAAGTGAAGAAGAGCTTGATCTCCTCCCAGAACTCTGTGATGGAGCTGTGCTGGAGCCCTGCAGCCGTGTCGCTCTGTCTGGAGCATCCTTCCTCACCCGTGGCCTGCATTAATTAATTCACTCACATTAACAATTTGAGTGAGCCAGGCACTTCCAGGCACTGAGGGCAGGGCAGTGCCTGCCTTCCTCCTGTGCCCTGGCCTTGGCAGTGCCATGGGCCACTGCTAGCCACGGTGGCCCAGATGGACGCTCCGGGGCACGTGCACCCTCCCCGCCGCGGCAACGTCCCCTTCCCTGGGACACACACTGCACTGACAAAGCAGGGATGGAGCACAGGCAGGAGCTCCCAGGAAAGATGGAATGGCTTTGGCAGCTGCATTCCAATTCAGCAAACCTGTCTCACTGTAGATCTAAAAGTGGAACAGCCCCACTCCAGAGGATTCCGCAGGATAGCGTGGGTGAGTAGGGCAGAGGGAAACAGCACTCCATTGGCAGCAGGCATTGGAACACAACCTAAAAGTACACTTCAAATTTAGCCTTTCTGTTGGACAGACAATTTAATAACTGTGCTTAAAGAACTGGCACTGCTGACCTATGGAAAGGCAGCTTTCAGAGGGAAGGGCCTTAAAGGATACCATGGAAATTCCTGCTTCTCATTTTCTCTGGTCATACATTTTGTTCCAAATATTTAATTGAACCATTTAGACAAGGAAGTATTTAAACACGTGCTTAATGCTGCTCTTAAAAATAAAAAGCTTTCCTTGCTTGGGGCTCAAGTGAATTCCATTCCCAAAACTGGGAATGTGCAGGACCCCTTGTTGGGTATGAAGTGCTCCCAGCACTGGAAATGGAAACCAGCTCTGAGCTGGAAAGCTCCCACTGCCTGTCCTCAGAGCACAGCTTGTTTGCCCAGGTCACTCACACACAAGTGTGCCCAAACACTCATTTTTACGACATACTTTCCGAATCAAAATACAACCGCAGTATATCAAAAGAGATTTTAGATCTGTAAGAAAAGCAGTGTCTAGGAAACAAAGCCCAACATGACCCTGAAAGCCAGGAGGAAATGGCCAGACTAGCAAGGCTCAGCTGGCTTCATTAATTTCAGAACACTGTGCAAAAGTGAAATTGAATTTCTGTGCAGGGACACCAGAATTACATTAAATAAAACCCATTTGTGCTTGCAAACTTGGGATCTGCATTCCTAGAGCAGTCTGCAGGAGTAACAACGGGGGCCCTGGAGAAGCAGAAATGCTGTAATTTCTGTTTTGTAGTTGCACACACACTGTACAGTGAAAATGTTACTTGAAAAATTCACTTCCGAAAACTGCCATGAGCTAAATTAACTCCAACAACAACACCTAGAGGTTAATGGCCCCGAAGTTTAGGATTTCACTGCTGTGGCTGCCAGGTATTCAGGCAGCCCAGCCTTTTGCTGGGTTTTCCAAAGGAGCTGCAAACCCCAAAGCCCTGAACTCTGAGAAAAAAAAACAACAACTTTATCAGAGACACATCCCAATGACAAGAAGCAGTTTAGAATTTATTATCTGCTGAACATCTACCCAGCATTGTTTTTCAGGGCGCTATCTTGCTAGAGGAACTGATTTCATACTAAAATATTGCAGTGATGTGGTTTTGGCTTTGTTGGAACTGAAGCCCATCATTTAAATTGCATTTATTCCCAGAGTTACACAAAGATCAGATGTTTATTAACAAGCTTCACTACTATTTGCAGCTCAAATTTAGAACCCTGAAAATGAAACCAACTCGTACATGCGACGTGGGAATTGAGGTTTTCCAAAGAAGGAAGAGAGGGAGCATTGTGATAGCAGCAGCCAACTGTATAGAGCTCAGTTTGAAGATAGTAAAGCTTCCAGATCTGTGTTTAATTCCCTGTGAGGCCGAGGTCCAGCCTGCTAATGTAACCTGAGAGCTGAAGTGTTTGAAAATGTCTTGTTCAACAACATGGTTGGACAACCTTGCTCTCCACCAGGAGTCTTCACTGGTGTCCCTGGCCAGCAGCAGCTTTCCCCTTTTGTTTGTGCATCATCTGCACAGAAAGTGATGCTGGTGAGAGCCACAAATCCCAAAGCACTTTCACATTATGTGAAAGGTTCCTTGATGACTGTCAGTGGAGCACTGGGAGTACCTGAGTTAGGCAAACTGCTCTACTCTGGGGGAGCAAAATCCCAGCAAACGGCCCAGAGAGACACCCTGCCCAATTCCCCACAGCAGGACCCACCCAGGGAGCACAAACATCCCAGTCCTCCAAGTATCCTCCCCTGGCATTTCAGATAACCTCACTGAAAAACAACAGAAAGCAAAGGCTGGTGAGTGAACCTGAGCTGGAGGTGTAATTTGTGTTTGAAGCTCACATGTCATTTTGCCAGCTCTACCACTGTCCTCCAAAACCAGCTCCCAGCAGCTCTGTGCAAGAGATGCAGTGGAGGATAAAAACCTCACCAAGGTGAATACACAATGAACACACCCCAAACTGGCCACATTCCATCACATCCTCAGGCAGAGGCTTACAGCAGCACCACTCAAACTGAGCCTGCTCCTGTTGGTGCAAGTGCTGCAGGTGAATTTAAGCACACTGTGACAGCTCCTGCTGGCACTCGGGGGTGGCTCAGGGACACATTCCACTCCACTTTTCCCCTGGTTTTTAGGCCAAAGGTTTGTTTCTCACCTTCCCATCAGCAGCCCTACATGCCCAGCTCAGGGTGGGAGCTGGGCCATGTCTGCAGCTGGAGCAGTTCCCTGCACTCTGCACCCCACAGGGACAGGAGCACAGCGGGGTTGGGCAGGAGCCTGTTAGCCCTCCCAGATCCACAGGCAGCAGGAGCCCAGCCTGCACTGCCAGGGCTCATTTATCACCTGCCATGACAAAGTCATTCGTTCCTGCAGCTCTCCAGAACCATCAGCATTGCCATTTCAGAATGCACATGACTTCCAACCTATTTCAGTACATCCACTCCCAATCAATGAATATTCCCCTGCACGCCAGTGCTGCTCTTCTGTGATCACCCAGCATTTCACAGAAGCAGCACATTACAAGATACTGTGAATCAATGAGCATCCCTCTTTTGTTTCCCAGGAACTGTGCAGAATTACACACGCTGATAAGTGGATTCAAAGACCTACAATCCATATGCTGCTTCCCTATTATTCAGCAAAGCTGCATTTATTATCTTAATCTCATCATTTCTCAACAGGCAAATCGACAGAGATATTTCAGATAAGCAGATTCAATGGCTTAAATTCTAGTCCACTCTATCAGTCTGTGAGAGGTTATGATGCTTCTTTTTAAAGACAGAAAACAACCTCTTTATCATTCCACATGCATAGATAATGTTTCAGTGATCCTACTCCTCTGCAGGCTCAAACCTACAGGCTGAAAGCAGGAGTAGATTTTTTTTAAAGCATCATTGCTTTCTGGAAGCAAAGGCTTACAAACCTAAGTTAAATAACATGCAATTAGCAAGCTAGCACAGAATCCAACCCCAAACCCAGCTGGAGCTACGTCAGCAGGTCTGTGGCCAAACAACAAAACGTAGGGTTAGTGGTGTGTGTGCTGGGAAAGGGATGGGCAACTACAGAGCAGCTCCTCAACTGAAAGGAAACAGGATTTTCCAGCCAACTGGCAGTTTACTTTTATCAGTTTACAGTAATGATAATTTTCACGGCCCTGAATTTTGATACTAAAAGGAGCCAGTTGAAACCACAATAAAATGACCAGGTGATTTACACAATTCAAGAGCTCCCAAGTGCTCCCCATACTCATCCTAAATTCCAGTATTTACAGTTCAGGGTGCCCTTGCACCCATGAGAACTCGTGCAGCTTCAGTGCAAACTCAGAAATCAGGATGTGCAGTCCCAGATGTACCCAAAGGTTCTGGCTGCCCTCTGCATGCAGCTGGATGTGCTTGGAGCCAACCATACCTGGAAAATGCTCCATGTTTATACACACACAGTGCTGGAATTCTTTGGGAAAGCCCTCAAAACACAAAGAACGTGGAAGGAAAACGTCAAAGTAAGCTTTAAATGAGTCTTCCCCATTCCTCAGTTTTACTCAAAGACCATTTCATCATTTAACTTTTCCACATCAGAGAATCAGATGGAAGAAACAGCTGGCAGAAACCTGCACATCTGCCTGGACGAGGCATCACTTCACCTCCAGTTTTAACCTCCACAGCCCCACGTTCTCCCACTCCAGGTTACAGATAAAGCATCTTACATGGGCACTAACAAAAACTGCCTCCCAAAATGTTCCTGCTCCTGACTAAGGTAACTGTGGGCTTTCTGCAGGGGGACTGAGTGCTGTGGCCAAGACAGGGCCCTACATGAAACTTGAAAGCCAAGTTCAGCATTCATTTGGCCTCACCTGGAATAAAGTCACAGACTTCCTGCTGCTCCACTCCACACCTGAACTTTTGCCTCCCTTCACAGCTCTTTGATCATCCTTCAGTCTTTGATGAAAAACATCACATGAGTTGATAATGCCTATTTGTTGTTTTCAGCTTTACTTCTAAAAGCAGTGGCTGTTTCCTTGCCTTGGCCCTGGCTATTTCCCTCCCTCCAGGCACTGAAGTAACTGACCCAAGGACAACTCCTGTCTCCATCTCCCCTGGAATCCACCATAAAATTAAACACAAAACTTCCAGTGAGCTCCCTCAAATCAAAAAGAAGAACTGTTTGAAAAGATCATTCAATACTAAAGTTAAAAAGAATGTCCTGGGGGCTCCTGAAGAGCTCTAGGCACATGGAGAGCACTTCAAACCCAGGCTGGATGCTGGAGGCACCTCCAGCACTCTGCGAAGCTGAGAGTGGTGGGCACAGCTGAGAGTCACCTCACAAAGAATGAAAGTGGCTTTAATCAGACCACCATGACCCCAGCAAACAAACTGGTTTGTCAGGGCCATCTGCCACGGCCAGGGCTGGCGCTGGCAGAGGGAGACAGCTCCTGATTAATAACACCCCTCCTTGGGTGACAGGAAAATGATTTGAGCAACATTTCCTGATCGAGATTAATTATCTCTCCTCCCCAGCCCCTGGCAAAAGCGTGTCGTAAAGCAGCAATTACAACTAATTGAATCCTCCGTAAAAATGAATTTAATTGAAGAGAGCAAGATGGATTTCAACGCTATCTCATTTTCAGGTGTGCAATGCTCCAGTGATTGGCTTGAAAAAAAAAATTCAGAGGTGAATGAGATGTGACATACTTTCTTTAGGATAAAATGCTTACATTAACGGGTCATAAACTGGGTTGATTTTATGCATTTGTTCTAGACAAGGATCATTAAAGGCCAAAGAGCATACAAATAACCAAAAAAAAAAGCTAAATACTTGAATGGGTATGGAACAGGAAGGACTTGCTTGAAGCACTAGAAATTAGAAAGGGACATATTTTCATTATATTGTTTTGCACATTTTCACTTGAATATGGGAAGTAAACACAAATCAAAGAAACAGCTTTTGGTTATTTGAAATTCCAGCTTCCCAGCTTGTTTAGCAAATAAAGATAATTATTTTCAAATCTTCTCAAATCTCAGGTCTAAAGGGAAAACAGCAACACCTGCTTTTTACAGAAATGACTGAGATAAAACATGAATGGCACATAAAGGTGAGGGCCCTGCTCACCAGGGTCTGTGGAACCCTCCCATATCAGCACCTTTACTTCATAGAAATTTCAACACCAAATGTTTGCCTGGCACTCACTATGGAACCAAAATATTTTGGGTGGGGCCTGAGCAACCTGGTCTAGGGAAGGTGTCCCTGCCCATGTCAGAGGATGATTTTTACAGCCCTTCCAGCCCAAGCCAGCCTGTGATTCTGTTTCATTCACATCAGCTGCACTGCTGCTCTCTCCTTCTGACCCTCTAGCATTCTGCTGCTAAAACCAAAACTGACTGGCTCTGATGAGTGCCTCCCATCCCCAGGAAGGTCCCTGAGGTCCCTTTGGAGGGTCAGGGACTGGACATCCCTGGGTCATGGGAGGGAGCCGTGCGGCGGCAGGGCTGGGGCACACAGGGTCAGCTCGCAGCCGGGAGCACGAGGCTGGAGTGGATCCAGACACGGCCAGAAAAACTCTCCCTGAACTCATTCATGGCATTTCTCCTCGTGGATGGACTCGGTGCAGTTCTGTCTTTCCTCACCCATCCATTTGTGGAGGCTCAGCACGAGAAGTGATCCCTGATTCCAGGGAGGAACTGGGCCCTGAGCTCCCTGCCTGCATCCTGGGCTCATCTGGAACCCCAGAGCCCCTTCCCTCTGCCAGAAGGGTGAGCAAGGGGAGGGAGGGGGATAAACACCCAGGGAAAGGGGATAAACACCCAGGGAAGGGGGATAAACACCCAGGGAATGGGGATAAACAGCCAGGGAACGGGGATAAACACCCAGGGCAGGGGGATAAACACGCAGGGAATGGGATAAAACATCCAGAGAAGGGGGATAAAACACCTAGGGAAGGGGGATAAACACCCAGGGCAGGGGGATAAACACGCAGGGAATGGGATAAAACATCCAGAGAAGGGGGATAAAACACCTAGGGAAGGGGGATAAACACCCAGGGCAGGGGAATAAACCCCCAGGGCAGGGGGACAAGCCCTAGAGAATGGGGATAAACACCCAGGGATTGGGGATAAACACCCAGGGAATGGGGATAAACACCCAGGGATTGGGGATAAACACCCAGGGAATGGGGATAAACACCCAGGGATTGGGGATAAACACCCAGGGAATGGGGATAAACACCCAGTGCTGCTCAGCCCAGCCTCTCCAGGACAGGGCCCTCCCAGCCCCGAGCAGCTGCTGCAGTTTGGGGAGTTACAAGAAAATGGGAAACCTACCTGAACCACAGAATCACTGAGGTTGGAAAAAACCTCCTAAGATCCTAAGTCCAACTTTCAGCTGAACACCCCCATGCCACTAAACCATGTCACGAAAAATGAGAGGAAAGGTTCAGAATGCCAAACACCTTGTAAATACAGATGTGATACCATTAACTATTATAAATTACTTCAGTAGAGGTAGAGTAATAAACCTGGGTTTTCTGCTGATTTATCATCAGATATGTTTATCTAGCAGCAATACAATCTACAGAATCATATTGTTTCATACCTTTTAATAATCAATTTCTTTATTTGGAAACCTAGTAGCCTAGGAGGGCTCCTTGTTCTCACAGCCCTTCCTAGACAACCACCAGTGACAGTGGGATGTGAAACACCTCCTGGGGCTTTTCCTGTGCTGTTAAACACAAACCTTCCCTGGAACATATTCTGCATTGCACTCCAGAAAGGTGGGGCCACAAACAAACAGTGCATTTAGAGTAATAATTATAACAGTTATAGACAACATTTATGATAATAGTTATAAAATATTTAAGTGACATTGACTGTAGGGCATCCTGGCATATATATATATATATATATATATATCCAGATATATCCATGTATATCCATATACATCCCCTGCCTAGTGTTCACAGGGTGCAGAAGTACATGGAGCTAGTTTCCTCCCTCCTTTGCAGCTCCATGGACTAAGGCAGGCAGGAATGATTTACCGGGAAAGCTTTGGGTAGGCTGCATTGGAGCTCCCTCTAGCCCCCACGCCAGGAAATAGTCAATTACTGCAAAAAACCCACAAAAAAACCCCAAAAATTCTACCACCACCCGCACACAATCCTGGCACCACACAAAGACAGCGAGTACTCCCACAGATGTTTGGATGTGTATTTTTGGGGTTGGATTTTCTGAGAACTCCCTGCTCCATTTCAGCATTCGAGGTGAAAAAGGAATTTAGTGCTGCACGTCAAAACGGTCCATTTGGTAAATAAAAATTCCAGAATACAAAAATCCCCCTTGCAAAACTGAGGCTCGGGGGTTCAGAGGGGGTCAGCCTTTCCAAACAGGGAATTCCAAGTCCCCACCTCTTGCCAGTGACCTCAGGTGCTGTCCCAGTGCTGCTTCCCCACGGTGGCATTGCCATCCCTGGGCACCTGCCCAAGGAAGGAGCTGTCTTGGCCATAAATTACTTTATAATTCAAACTTCTCACGAATCCTGAGTTGTCTGGTCTGGTGGCAATCTCTATTCCATGACACAGCTGCTGGCTTGGCTAAGGGAGCATCTTAAAACCTTGACTGCAGCTGTGTCGAGTCCTACACTCTGCTGCATTTTTCAGGGGATAATTTCTTCTCCTACATTACACGGTGTTTTCCTTCAGCTAGTTAAAATCTACTTTGGGAGATGAATCTCTTAATTTATCTCAGTTGAACTGCTTTGGTTTTGTTTTTTGGGAGGTTTTTTTTTGGTTTTTTTTTTTGTTTGGTTGGTTGGTTGGTTTTGTTGTGTTTGTTTTTTTTTTTTTGCTCCGACTAGTGGTGCACAAAAATCCATCCAATTCCAGCCCAGGGTGTCCACACACTGCTCTGAGCTTCTTTAGTGACCTCCCACAGTTGTTAACGGAGAGAAAATAAAACAAGTGGAGAAAATAACTGCAGTAAGGCAGTGGTTAGTCTGCAAAGCTGCACGCTTATCCACCTATTTCAGGCAAAAACACAGAAGAGCTGAATATGTTTGCAAAGGAGGACTCTACACTGCAGAAAAAAACCAAACCAGCCTGATCCTAAACAGTGTAAGTGCCTAAAGGTGCCAAAGCAGAAATTCCCCATCTGAACTCCCCCAAAGCAGCAGCTTTTTTTCAGCCCTCTGAGTTCATGGAAGGAGAAAATTAGAAAAAGTAAGAAAAATGCTATTTCTACTTTGCCTTCCATCCCAAAATGCACAATAAGATAGCCTTCACTCTTCACAGAAACAGTGCAAATTCACTCAGGAATGGGAATTTTTCTGCTGGTACTTTTCCTGTTTTATAATAACATAGAGCATTTTAGGTCATCTACTTCTAACTCTGGCTAACTAAGAGAGCCCCTACCAGCCTCTGCTGCTAAACCCAGGGATGCACAACATGTTTTATTCAGCCAGCCATGATTTATTCAAAGAGGGAAATGTTTACTCCTGCATTTCTGGCTTCCACTGCACCAGGGAAGGTCAGCTCTCTGTATGCTCCTGAAGAGAAAACGCCACAATTCAGGGATACTACAGCTACAAACTCACACTGTTCCAAATCCCAGCAACCCTTAATGACCCTATTTCCCCTTAATTGGAAAATTACTGGATAGAAACACCCCATGCCAGTGTCCTGTGACAGCCAATAATGCTGGTCAGGCTTTGCCTTCATTTTCTCCTGAGACTCATCATTAACTGCAGCCACTTTGAGGATAATCACCCCCTGGCTCTTCGGGTTGGGGGGTTTAATTTGCAAGGTTAAATCAGTTTTGCCTCTCTGTTTTCCTTTGCACAAATAGATAAAAGCTACTCATTGAAAGATTGGACAAACCTTCCCCTCTGCAAGGGAATAATTACAGTGCTCCAGAGTTCAGCTCACTGAGGAGAGAGTGGTAATCACTGTTTCCATCTGGGAGGGAGATAAGCAAGTCAAAATATCAGAAATTCCTACTGTTTCAATCTTTGGGAAGCAACTCTGAGAAACTCTTAATTATAGGGTAGAAGACCCAAATGGTGAGCAGTGTTCAAACATTTCAGTGTTTTACCCTGCCCAGTAAACATCAGAGCACTCACAGGGATATAATAAACTGCAGTCATCCACTGCATTGTTTTTTGCATATATTATTTTGAAATTTTACAGAGGGAATGAGTGTTCTTTCTCTACATTATAGTGAAAAGTGATTAAGAAATGTGTGAGACTAAGAACATTCAATACCAAAGAACAGCAGCAGCCACAGAGTGTGAGCACCAAGCAGAAATTATGCAGAAAAATTTGCAGAATCATGAAGGCAGATGATTCTTGTGCCAGCAAATCCCTCCCCAGGCCTGGGACACTGCACAGTCACAGCAAGCACAAAGAAACATTTCACAGCAAGGATCAAACCTCACAGAAAAGCAAATAACCTGTATTCTGGTTTTACAGAGATTCCTTTGGGGGGGAAAAGCACATCGTAAAGATGAGAGAGCCTCAAGCTGCCTTCACAGTTCTTCCCTCCTTGATCCTGGTGATTCTCCTTTTATCCCATCCTCAAAGCCACACACAAGTACAAATAAATACCTGCTTTTCACCCCACATCAAGCCACTTCTGCTTTTACATGAGCCCTAGAGAGTGGGGAGCAATATTTTACCTCATGATAGCAACTACAGACGTAAGAATTTTTTTTCCCCTCTCCTAG
This sequence comes from Phainopepla nitens, assembly GCA_013400175.1. Lineage (NCBI taxonomy): Eukaryota > Metazoa > Chordata > Aves > Passeriformes > Bombycillidae > Phainopepla > Phainopepla nitens. Next base: position 176,480 of record VXBQ01012578.1, read on the forward strand.
TCCTTTTTTCCCACTATTTTCAGAGTAGTAAATGCCACTGCAGAGAAAGTCTGTTCCCTGGTGTATCTGCTTGCACTGGTTATGTTTGGAAGACCCAACCAACAGAAATTCTCTTGTTATTTTAGAGCCACAGGATGTCTGGAAAGGTGTAACCAACTAAGAGCCTCATGGGCAGTGGGAACTTGCACATCCATGGACACAATCTCATTTGTCCAGCTTCAATCATGGGGCTGTTCAGCTGCAAGTTCATTCCTTCAGTGACAACCTCGTGCAAAGCTTTGAGAGAAATATTTTCACTGATGAGGCAACAGAAGCACATGAGCAGTGATCTGGTCCTTTGGTTGATCCAAGGCTTGCACAGGGGCCAAGGAAAGGAGAAGACAGAGCTCAAAGCAGCTTAGGATGGAAGCAGACATGGAGAGAGGATCTGCTGCCACAACAAAAATGTGCTGGCTCCTGGAATCAGCACCAAGGAAAAGAAGAAGGGTTCATGTCTGTGCAGTAACATCCATAAAACGTCACATGCTGGCGTTTGCCCAACCTTGAAACAAACTTAAAACAGCCTTAATAGAGACTCTTAGAACAGCTGCCCTCCCACTCCACTTCTGGGAGGGAAAAAATCCCCTTGGGCTGTGCCCTCCACACCACACAGCCACATCCAGACAGCAACAAAACTCACACTACACCTCAGGACTTATGGTACCGTTTATTTTAGTTCAAAATAAACTGTGCACTTTAGGAATCTGTTTACAGCTGGCGTGTGTTCTCAGCACGGGGCAGGAGGAGAGAGCTGTGGGGAGGCCTGGGCAGGAGGCATTACTCAAACTGGCAGCACGGGGATCCCACAGCAGCCGTGCAGTGCCAGTCCATGCACACCAGAGAGGGAGGAGAGGAGAGATGGGCTGGACAGGTGGAGCACTGACTGCACCCAGCGACCCCCAGCTTCGCTGTCATCTTGAGGATGGGCTACTAGACCCCGAAGGTGGACAGCAGAACTGGTGCAGGACATTATCTTCCCTGCCGAGGAAGGGGTGGGGCAAGAAAGAAAGAGACAGAGGAAGAGAATCACAGGGAACAGCATTAGGAAAATTCAGCTTGAAATCTGTTTGCTTTTGTTTTCAAATCCACAAATACTGTGAGTTGTTTGTAAGCACCACCCAGTTAACCCATTTCCATCTCAGAGACAGGACTCTCCACAAAGGGAAGAACAGCTCAACGAGCCAAGGCCAATGCTGATGACTTAAAACTCTGAGAACAACACTGCTTTGAAAGGGCCACTTCTGATTTTCCCATTAGAAAAATTACATTAGGTACTCATATATGTACCCAGCCTAATGTGGCCATGGCTCCTTTATTTTTAACGTGCTTACAACTTCCCAAAGGTATTTTCACTGCCCACGTTCTGCTGGAAAGGCAGAACAGATGCATCACCCTTCTGCAGGTGGCTCACACACAGAAATCCTGGTGATGACCAGGGCTGCTCTCCACTCCCCCACCCTCCCAAGGTGCAAGGAAGAGCTCTGTCTCCAGGAGGAGTTGCCAGCATCATGAATGGTGCCATGAGGCAGGAGCAGTTTGGAATACCCACATCTGTAATGCTAAAAGTGCTTTATGGCAGGGAAGGAGATGCTGGCGTAGCAGGAGGCTCCAGCAAGGCCACTTCTGAACCAGTGACACAACCACAAGGGGCCATTTCCTTTAAAGTAAAGAACAGGCTAAAGGAGGAGGATGGAAAGGAACACAATGAAGGAAGAAAAACAAGAAAATCCAAAACCAAATTTCAGGCTATTCTGCCAGTTCTCCCGATTCTGATTCTCTCAGGAACACAATCTACCATTTGCACTCCCTGCATCACGTAGGCATCAAGTGGAAAATTACAAGTATTACTCTAATTATGCCAGCTTTCCTTTGCCATAGGGTGTGAGCACAGATGCCTTATGTAATCAGCTGAACCTCACACTGACTTAGGGCAGAATTTGGTCACAGTTTGGATCTGGTTTGCTCTGTCCATCTGCATCCTGCCTCTTTGGGCGACGTGCTGCTGGTCTGGGCGATGCTGCTCTCACTCAGTTTGAAAATTAAAATATCATCAAGCTTTTACATCTCTGCATATTCTAGAGAGTGCTTGAACATGCTGAGGTATACAGCTAGGCAACTGCAGTTAGAAATTAGATCCCTATTCAACAAATGTCAATGAAGAGTCATATCAGCACTAAAAAGAATTCTGAAGTGCAGCTCCTTCAGATATGTCTTCCCCAGGGACTAAGCATTGACTGGAAGCTACCAGGGACTCTGCTGCATGGTGTGGGATGTCTCTAGAGGTGCTTGTAGGGAGGACACAAGAAGTATTTGCTTTGTGTCTCAGGGAAGAGTACAGTGCCCAGCAGCAGGAAAAAGATAAACTGAGAGTTGCAAAGTACATTTATCTCCAAAGTGATATTTTTCATTTTGGGGGTATAAGCAATTTCTCAGTTTTCCCTGGCTGTGCTAGTGTGCAAGAATTCCCACTGTGCTCTTGAGAAGAGTTAAGGAAAACCAAACCACTCCAGTACATGATAGAAGCATCTGAAAGCTCAGCATCATTGCAGGGGGAGCCTTTGTGTTAACCAGTTACGGTGGCAAAACAGCTCCAAAGCCTCCCAGGGGCTCAGACAGAAAGAAATAGCACAATCAATCCTTCTATCATCGTCCACACAGTGGTTTGTTGCATGTAAGCCAACATTACCTGGTGAAACAAAGATTCCACATTAAAATTTCACACAAGTACAGTATTTTCAGAATGATGGTTTTACCTCCCAGAGGTGCTGATTAAACATTAAGCAGGCAGAGACTGCAAGAAAATGATGGGATTTCTTTGGTACTATAACATCCTTTGCATTATCATTTTGTTTTCACAGGTCCCACTGGGGAAAAAAAAAGAAAAGAAAAGAAAAATCTCTAGCTTCACGATTTAAAAAATGGTCTTTGGACATGATAAGGGCATCAAATTTGAGATTAGAAGGATGGAAGATAGAGTGGATGGAGACAGGAATGAGTGACAGCCAACATTTCATGCAAATTGGAATGAGGAAATCACAGTTATGAATAAACACATCAGAGGGAAAGATGCTCAGACATTAGTGGTAAGCAAATCTGTCCACAGTTGCAGTTTGCATACATCAGCCTATCCCATACCCACACAGGGAATGCAGAGAGGAACAGGGCTGGATATCCCCAGCATGGGCACTTCTGTACTTGGAATTTTGCTGTGTGTGAGGTGCCTGCACAGAAGGGCTGAGGGCCTGGCTGAAGTTTGCTTAAAGATGTGTCACAGAATCTCAGACTGGCTTGGGTTGGAGGGACCTTAAAGCTCATCCAGTGCCACCCCTGCCATGGGCAGGGACACCTCCCACTGTCCCAGGCTGCTCCAAGCCTGGCCTTGGGCACTGCCAGGGATCCAGGGGCAGCCACAGCTGCTCTGGGCACCCTGGGCCAGGGCCTCACCTCCCTCACAGGGAACAATTTCTGGCCCATATCTATTCTAAACCTACTCTCTGTCAGTTCAAAGCCACAGAAAGTGTGTTTAGAAGATGCTGGGAACTTCCTCAGACAAGACACAGAGCTGATTCAATTCCCTTTCTCCGGATGCCATTTTTTCTCTGGGCTTTGCTGAGCTCAGGTTCCACCTGCGAGGCCTCAGAGATGATGATGCAGCTGGATCAAGCCACAGGCTCAGCAGCTGAAGTGCAGGACTACCTGGATTTCTACTTCTGGAAGCCTCTCCGGGTGTCCCACGTTTCCTTTACTTTGCCCTTCGCACAAGATATAAAACCTGCATTCCAATAATCCCAAACAAATCCAGAGCAGCTCCTGGAACCTGCGGCTTCCAAAGAGAGGCCATTGTTTTCAGGGCTCTACTCAGGAGGCAGGAAGGAAAAGGGAGTCAGAGAAGCCAAGCTACAGACATTGCTGGTCTATTTTTTAATTCCCAAACAGAAATAACCCAAAAAGAGCAAGCAGAGGAGGCATATGGGATAACTGGAACCCAGACAAGTATCTAGCTGAAAGGACACGATGTGCTCAGGCTTCCAAAGACTTCCCTTGCAATAGGAGAATGCAAGATAACTTGTATTATTTCTGCCTCTTTTGAGCATTGTAAAATGAGCAAGGGATCACTGCAATAGCTGCAGTTATTAAAAATGCATTATTTCCCTATTAACAATTCAAAACAGATGCCAAAGATCGTCTCGACTAGAAATAAAACTGCTGGAGTGAATAAAACATCCAGCAATTAGCTCACAGCAAATCAGAGATGCTCCAGATTTCACTGTAGTGCATTCATTAATTGCTTCTTTCAGAGCAAATTTAATTTTTAATTCTGGGCTACAAAATTAATCCCTCTGTGTATTTTCTAAATAAAGCCTCAAAACTGAAGCCAGACCAAAGCATTCATGTCTGTTAGTTTTGTTTCTAATGATTTCTATTTATAAATTGATAAATGGGAAGACTAAAAGCTAAATTTAATACCATTAAGTGTATGTAGAAATGCAAAGCCCAATCCTGTTAGAGCTCTAGCAGCTCATTTTCATTCACAGCAATGGGATCCCCATGTACAGGTCCTCTACAAAAACAGGTGCATCATTTGCACTTGACTCAGAGATTACAGTTGTGGGGATGGCAGTTGGGATATAACAACTTCAGAAGCTGAAATTATGGGTAAACCAAACCAATTCCTGCCATGAGGACGACTGTAACAGCCTGGCTCCAGCACAGCAGCACATCTGTGAGCAGGGACAGCATTAACATCGCTGTGTGATTTGAAATTAAATTCTATGGACTAAAACATTCTATTTTGCAGCTCTTTTTATCCTTCCCAAGAGCAGAGTGCTGTGGGATGAAGGATAATTTGTGTTGGAAGGGACTTGTGGAGGTGTGGACAGTCCAGCCTTTGCTCAGAGCAGGGCACAGCCAGTGGTGTCCCACTGAACTGAGCATGGCTGAGGGCACAGACCCCATTTACTCTGCTGGCCTCTGTTCCAACGTTTTACCAAGCTCATGCTGAAATACCCTCTCTCCCTACCTTGTATCTAACTGAAACTTTCCTTACTGCAATTTGTTTGGTTGCCTCTTGTCCCTGGAGAGACTGGCTGCAGCTTTTCCATATTCTCCTCCTCACAGAAGCCCACTCCAGCTCTGGGTTGGAAGGACCACGGGCAGGGACACCTCCCACAGTCCCTCCAAGCCCCATCCAACCCGGCCTTGGACACTTCCAGAGATCCAGGGGCAGCCACAGCTTCTCTGAGCACCTCTGCCAGGATTTGGCAACTCTTGGAGTGAAGAACTTTTCTGTGATATTCAACCTGAGCCTCCCCTGACCCAGCCTGAGGCCATTCCCTCTCCTCCTGTCCCTGTTCCCTGGGAGCAGAGCCCCTTTCCCCCTGCATGTCCCCTCCTGTCAGGGAGTTGTGCAGAGCAGAAAGTCCTCCCGAGCCTGAATTTCCTTGAGAGCAAACAAGGCCAGGGATGAGCTCCTTCCCACCCCTCAGTCCTGAGCCATCAGCTGAAGGTCTCACAGCACACGCTTGGGCACTCGGGAAACTGCACAGCCTTTACACATCCAGAGCAGGGAATTCCTGTTTTCACTGCACAAAAAAAGCTGAAGAAATTCAGATTTTTCAAGCACAAAGTTATACTGCTCTAAGCTTTAATTCCAGAAGAAATATCACTGATAAAAATAATACCCTACATGAAGCAAGGCACTGAGACATTCAAGGAACAGCTGGTTTTCCCATCAACATCCCTACAGGAAGATCCTTACAATTAAAGCACTCTCAACTAAGGACATAGGAAAACTAAAAACCTCACTAAAAAGCAAGCAGGGAATCTAAGAGTTTTCTGGCCCTGCTCCTCACCAAAGGAATACTGAGCTGTCTTACAACTCAACTATGGACTCACTACCACCAAATAAACAAAGGGCTCTGATGGGAGAAAAAAACCAAACACACAAACAGATGCTGCAACATAAACCAACAGGGTGAATCCAAGCATGCATGGTTAGAGGTAACTACAGGATGAAATATTCAAACCAGAAATATGTTTATGCATTTACAGATTTAGGATTCATTGTTTGCTTTTGTCTTTCCTTATTACTCGTGCAAAGTGATTTTGATTTTTCAGCACCAGGCTTCCAATATTTTGATATTAATATTATTCATGAGCTGGCAATTATCACTAAGTTGATCGCTAATAGCAGAAGTAAAAATTAAAGACAATACTTTCCATGGCATGCACAGTTTTTTAACAGTTTTCACATTTCCAATGACTTAGATTAGCTGCCCTTTGATGCTCCTCTAAGATGTTACAATAAACACTGGCTCTGACAATGAATTGTACTATGGGATGTAATTGCTGCTCTCCACACTGGATCAAAGAGAACACATAGATAGTAAAGGCATCTGTGTTAAAAGAAGCATTATGAGCTGGAAAATACGTATTTTTGAGGTATTCAGGGCAGACTCTGCTTGGCATTGAGGGCCTGGATGTGTTTAAAACCTCTTTATTTCGTTCAAATCCAAGGCAGTGCTGAGCCCTGGGCAGGTCCATGCCTTTAACCTTCAGGGGGTTAAACATTTGGATGAATTCCTCAGCTACAGGCATGGAATAGGCAGGGGTGAAAAAAAAAGTGTTGCTAAGAACAACTCTGTAAATTATATAAATATTTCAGCATATTTGTCATGTGAGAGCTAAGCCTGTACCTTCCTTCTCCCTACCTTTGCAAGCCCAGGGGGGTGTGCCTCTCAAAGCACATGACACTCATTTTACTGAGTAATTCCAGAGTGCCTGAGAGCAGGACTCGCTGCAGTGATGCTTCTATCCTAGAGCTACCCTACAAGATGTCAAAAATACTGGATATTTATTCCAATATTCTTTTTTCTTTTGAAACTTAAGCAACTATTGCTTGCCTCGTGTCAAATGGCAACATCAGATCTGTCTCCAGAAAGCAGCAGTGGGTGGAGCATGTCTACTCTTACCTGTACTCTGAGTGTGTGGCAGGGACAGCTAGCTGGGAATGGTACAATGGAGCTGGACAGCAAAACTGGTGCAGAGTATTTAAAGACCTACGACACAAGGAAAAACACAAAGTCAAACCACCAGGTGTTGAGAAAGGGGCTTTTGAGGGGAAGGCAGGTGCTGACAGGAATATTGAAAACTCACGAGAACGGTGACTGAAATTTGAGGCACAGCTGTCAGTTCTGGATCCCAGGGGACAGAGGGGAATAGTCCCAGGTTTAAATGCACACATCAAAATGACGGTGAGGAGCTGTTGCAATGAAGAATCAATCAAAGGTTTGTTGCAGGATTAAGTTCAAATGCCAATTTAAGGATTGGGGTTTGCCTTGCCATGCGGAAGGAAGGCAAAAGCTGAAACACTGAGGGTTAAAATCCCTATGGAAATGAAGCTTTAGGCTTGCATCTTACTCTGCACCAGTCAGGCTGTTCTCTGTTCATGGAATTAAAGCACAGTGCTCTGAATGAGGAGGGAGAATGCAATGGACATGGACACAAAGCTTTCTTCAAGCCCAGCAATTACAAACATATTGCAAAATAAACCATTTGAAAATGTGAAAGAACCCAAGTTTCACCCGTGTTTTAAACAATATTCGGAACTGAGCAATAGCAGTTTAATTGCTATCATTTGTTCAAAGCGTAGAAAGAAAACAAAAAAAAACCTTTACAGCACAAAGATATTTTGCACCCCAGATCATTATATTGGTATTGTTTCACTAAAACAAAACCAGACAAGGGGCTACATCTGAAGGAAAGCTTGGAAAATGTTTAAGCACCACACAGCACACATCCCTGCATTCCTGGTGTTTGTGCCAGGAAACATTAAACAAGGCTCAGCACAGCAAGTCCTCTGTGATAAATCCACCTAATCAAATTTCTCAGGACACTGCGTTCTTCTAGGAAATCATAAAAAAAAAAATCAATATCTCCTAGCTCTTTGAGTGGGCACCTGTGGAAGAGGGAGCCATTAAACTGAAAATCCTCATTTAACTTGTGAGCATCCAACCTGACAGGTAACAGAGTGTGTGTGTTTGTGTACACAAATGCACTTCTTAACACCCCATCTTTCTCTGGTGTTTTGACAGAAGTCTCAGGAGATTGATTTTGATTCTTCTGCATCCCTGAGGCTTAAAGTGGATCCTGTGAGGTCACTTTCTTACGAGATCAAACAGAGTGGTTAAGCAAAAGGAAGTCAGGCTTTGTTCAGGAAGGAGTAAGTTACTAATCCTTAGGAAGAAAGACAAGGTCTGCCTGTTCTTATTCCTGCTGCCAACACTGCATCAGAGGATCAGTTGGATTTTCTGTTTAAAGGTGGTAACTCCTGTAAAATACTCGAGCTCTTGGAAATACAGCACAATCCAGATACAAGGCACCTGCCCAGTGTGGGATGTACCCTGCTAACACCTCACAGGGCACAGACATGAGGGCACCTTCAAACCCCTTGAAAGACAAGAAATTCTAAAGAAAGATGGAGAACAACATTGAAAACATCGATGAGCCATATCAAAGCAGGCAGGACATGCCAAAGCTGGATTTTCTGACAGGAAAAACACACAGTATTCCACACAAGTTGCTCCATTCAGGCCTGGGGCAGTAGGTTGTGAGGGTAAGGTACGAGTCTCACTCTGGGCAGGGAACTGCTCACATGGAGGAACTGCTTCCTCCTGCCTTGGGATACCTGGTTTTGCCCAGTAGAAGCAAAAGAAGGAAATGGAGGAAATCAGCAGGAGAGTGTTCCAGATTCCATTCCCACCACTTGTTTTTTTCCACACAGATGTCTCTTTCTTCAGAGAATTAACCAGTGAAATAAGAAATAATATGAAAGAATCTCTCTGGATTCAGTTCTGTTCAACAAAGCTTGTAGAACAGAGCTTGCTCCTAGCTCTTCCAAAACGATTCTGCCCAAAAGGTTCCACAAATCTGTCCTACTCCAACCTTCCCGGGTTCCAAAAGGACCTGAAGACAGGACAGTAAAGAAGAAAGCTCTCCCAGTGCTCTTGTCAGGGTTTGTACTCACCCATGGCACAGGCCTGGAGCTCACCTCCCCAAGGTGCAGCAGAAACACAACAGACCAGCCCCATGAGAGCAGTGGGAACTGCCAAAGGTTTGGAGGAGCTCCCTGCACTGCCACAGGGGTGCAGGAGTGACACGGGTGACAGGGCTCAGCTGCAGGCTGGGACTGAGGTGCCAGCAGCACACCAGGCTGGATGCTCAGACAGGATCTGTGTCCCACCACACACAGAGGAAACACGAGGTCTGGGCTCTTCTCTGAAGTTTAAAATCCAGGAATAGCTCAACTCTGTTAGGGTTCCTCCAGATCCCACTGACTAATGTCAGCCTGACAATGATGAGGCTCAGGCTTTACGGCCCCTGACTAATACTAATTCTACCCAAAGCAATCTGCTTTGGGGTAAATCTGCTGATGCAATTTAAGATTCATATGTGGCATTTTGTGCCTTCAATCACCTGCCAAAACTTGCAATCATTTACCTCTCTGCAATATACCAGAGAATGTTTAAGGTTTGTTACAATCACTTTTTTTTGTTTGGTTTGATTGGAGTTTTAATTATTTTTTAAACTTCATAGCTATATGTTGCAATCAGCCTTCAACACAAGTTTGCATGCAAGCTAGAATTCATTCACTAATTTTTAACACCTAAAGACATCAGAAGAAATCCATTTCAATCATTTGGAGGAGAATTAATCACTTCTCCTGTTCACAGTCTCACAGTTACTCAGCCCTGTGAAGTAAAGTTTCCACATCTGTAGCTGATGTTCTTCAAAGGATGATTTAGGATTATAAAGAGAGCACAGATACTTCAGCACCAACACAAGACAGATGACTGAGCTGACAAATGCTGCTTCTGGTAATTTCAGTTTCTGGCTCACTGCTGCAACATCCCAGTGCACGTGGAAGTGTGGCCATTCCCCACTTCCAGGCCAAGTTCCTTCCAGCTCTCCCCTTGTGAGAGCAACCCCTTGTGAGTCCCTACACGAGGTTCTTGTGAGAGCAGATGAGTCTGCCAGTACAACCAGAGCCAAATCTGACCCAAACCCTTAACATCTCATTCCCCAGCAGAACAGGAGAAACCCAGCTCCTCATGGAGCACACAGACCCCAGGCAGGTGTGGCTGTGCCTCTCACTCCTGTGTAAATCCCATTAGTTTGCCATTAGAATCCACTCATTTTTTACAGCACTTTCCTGTCTATCAGCAAACAGAAATGACCATTTTTTTTAATCTTCCCATTTTGGAGCCTTGCTCTGACGTACAAATAAAAAGAAATCTATTACTGGTCATCACAAAAAGCCACGACTATTTTTATTTTTTCTTTCATTTTCTCTCGCAATCCCCAACAAGCCTCCCGAATTCAGCAGACCATTTTCTCAATATTGGCTTTTAAACAACCTGAGAGTACAGAACACAAGGCCATTAACCTGGAATTGCTTTTGCTCTAACAGGTTATCCTGTGCTTTCACAATGTGCTCGCAGCCAGCAGATGCTCCTGGCAGGACTGGCAGCCCGAGGCAGCTTGTCCCCTCTTCCCTGCACAGGACACCGTGGTGAGCACAGGACATCCACCCACCCTTGCTTATTCTACTGCTCTTGAATTTTCAGCAAACTTGTGAGCGGGTCAGAATTATTAAACCATCATTGTCTGAGAGCTTCCTCCTACAAAAGCTTCCAAACAGAAAGCCTGAGACTGAGGGAAATTGGAGCAGGAGCACAGCTGGAAGGAGACTTCTTGGAGTTAATGATGTGGCTGATGAGAGGAGCTGCTCAGAACCTTCACTGCCCTTCGCTGCTGCCCTCTCCCAGAGCCACGACTTCATTCACCATTCCTCCTCTGGTGTGAAACAACAATCTGTTCCTCTCCATCTGCCAGGATGCTGGGATATACAGGACACAGAATATTGTGGATTTAATTAGCATATCCAGTCTGATAACCAGGATGCCTTGGCAAAAGCAAACAGAGCTTTGAAGATTACAAGTTGAGTGGATCAAGCCTGGCATCAGGAAGAGATTTTTGTAAAATGCATGAGTTTTTCTGTGTAATGTTTAACATAATGCTTGCAGTGAAAGATTACTAACCCTAGAATAGTATATAAGCATTTGGAAACCTCAGTAAAATTCAAATTCTGATCCCAAATCTGTCTTCCCATCTCTCTAAATTGCCAACACCAGGATTCTTCCCTTTCTTCTGGCACATTTTTCCATAAAGTGCATGTTGCAACAAGTATGTGGAAAAAATAATCTCAGCACAGGCTGCTGTCCTGCCTCAGGCCCCTGGATACCTGTGTGCACCCATCCTTCTAAAATCAGCAGGAGGGGCAGACAAATTCATCCCCTATTTCAGCCCAGTCACTCCATGTCAGCTGAGGTAGCCAAGAATGGTTTGTTTGATTGGAACTATTAAAAGGAATATTTGAATTTCTCAGTGTTATATCCCGTTGAAGAGTAATATTATTTTATAAGTTGAAATTTTCTTTCTCACGTCAATCTAGAGTATGGCAACAGCTGGCATTAGAAAAGACTGCAATTAAAAACTAATAAAGTCTGTCCTGTTCTTGTTTAATAAATCCAACCATTACTTTCATGAGGAACAACATTTGAAATACAATGAAAAGGATATCCAAAGAGTTGATGAACAGTAAAAGTCATAATAATACAGAGTCATATCAACCCAGCTAAATGCAGGCTAATGAGCAAGTTTATAAACCTGCTAGAAGGGTTTCCAGAATGCAAACCCTGACCCAGGCCACAGGACAGCTTTTTGGAAAGCAGAGAAAGCAGCAGAAGCTTTCCATGGCAGCTCCTGTTGTCCCAGCCCAGGTCTGACTGCAGCTGGCTGCAGTGGCCACTTCAAGGTGATTAAGCACATGACACATTCCCATTTCCAAGGACAAATTCCTACTGTTCTTTACCCAAAATACACAGTGCAGTATGATTTTGGCTTTTGAAGCAGCACTGAAAATCCTTCTCTTTTTTCCTGTTCATTTCACCCCCTGTATGTCCAGCCCTCTGCAGCCAAGCATGTCAAGGAGAGGCTGTGCTGGCACACTGAAAATATTATGGTTTTTCACAGTGTTGTTATTATTAATTAATTTCCTGGCACACACTCTTTTGGATGGCAATCCCACAACATTAAAAACCAATTTTATTTAAAAGCTATTGCTTTTATGGTTGCATACATGAAAGCCTTACAGCTCACAGCAGAGACCAGCACATACTGTAGGAGAACCACAACTCCTCCCTTCGTTCCCTGTGCACAAGATGGCTCTTTGGGCACAGCTTCTTGGACACCAGGTCCCAAGGAAGCAACAGGACAGCTCCTGCTCCTGGCAGGTAAACACCAGTGTAATTACTCAGCATGGAGTTTGAGAGTCAAAAAACTCACCCACATATCAGAAACAGCACAGCCATATGTTGCAGAGCTGCTCTGCTGACATCTCCCTCCTTCCATTTCTGCCTCCCCTTCCATGCAATAGTCAGAACCTGGGTAAAATATTCTAGAATTCCATTTCCTTTTCACAGAAATGAAAGATATTTTCACCAGCTCCAAGGATGCCCAATAAAACCTGCAGTTCCAAACCAGCAGCTCACAAAATCCAGAGTACAGACCACTGAATTTTGTTCCAGAATTCATCAAATTTGGTTGTCATGAAAATGATTTAATAGCAGCATTTATACACGGCGCAGCAGAAATGCAGACTGGGAGTTCTTGTTTGGAATAATGCTTCCCTTTGTGTGTTCCCAACTCAAGTGCCCACAGCTGGATTTTTCAATGGAATCATCAGGCACACTCTCACTGACCTCTCCTCCACCAAAGGGCCTGCAAATAATTATCATCTCCTGGGAGAATGGAACCACCACAGGCCCAGCATACTAAACACGGAACAGCCATTATTTTGTCCCATCCTAGAGCACAACACTTATTAGCATAACAGAGAATTATAAATAATTATTATAAACTTTTCTTGGTTTCATGAAAATGCAGTACCAGCCTACACAAACAGGCAGGAGGGGTCCTCCTGCATCCCTGCACAGTTTGCTCCAATCATGGGTTAGCTGGAACTAGGGTGAATTTAATTAAGACTATTAATATGTAGACGCTTGTAATTAGAAAAACTTCCTTTTAGGACTTACTAGAGCCTCATCTATGGTGCAGAGTGATGTAGAATACCTCACAGGACTCCTAAGATTGCATTTGTGTCAGTTGTGCTTACTGGGAGCTGGCAAAATCTGTAGAAAAGACCCCACACAGTCCAAACCCAGAAATTAAGAGCAAAGAGACACATGAGAGAAGGACAATATCTTCTAGATTAAATCAGAGAGTGGATATATTCACCACATCTTTTCTGTATGTCCCACACCATTAAATCAGGTCCTAGAAATCCTCAAGAAACTACAACTCCCATTAGAGAACACAGCCATAATCTCACAGAGCAATAACCATAGCAAACCCAAAGCTGAGCAGTGCCAGTTATACATATTGGATTTGCAGCTGGTGAAAGAGGCAAAATAGCAAAGTACAAAGAATGAAATTACCCAGATACAGCATGAGAGATTTACAGCAAGGCAAATCCTGTTACTTAAAACAATGCTCCAGTGACATATGTTCTATTCTGTGCAGCAGCTGAAAAAAGTGCTTTCACTAATCCAAGTAGTGTGACACTGTTGTTCAGCTTTTTTTAGGACAGCAACAACCAAGCTTTCTACACTTTAAGATGAAAAACATATTTTTATCTTTAAAAAGATACTTTCAATGGCAAAGATCTTTGGTGTATATATATTACAAGAACATTGACAGAGATATTATATGTAAGGTTTTATTTGAAAACTTACTCAAGCACTGAAGAACTGATGTGTAACAGTTTAATATACATTTTCAGTATTGAGAACCCATTAGTTTTTAAGAACATGAAGATTTTCTGTATACATGTGTTCTTAAGAGTAAATTCTTAAAAAGAAATCCCAGCTTACATTTTCCTCTTTCCAACAATCAGCATCAGCTCTCTTATTCAGGAGTTAAAACACAGAATTATAGTAGGAGGCAGAATCCACATCTTGTTTTCTACAGCAGCGTGGTGAGGTGGCTACAAGATACCAAAGGTGTAAGCAGCAAAACAAGAAAATCCTGCACAAGATGGGTCTATAAATAAGACTGCAACCTCACTGTTAAAGACAGCAGCATATAGGGATTAAATATCCCTCACCCCACATGATAACTGTATGAAATCCATTCCCTGCTGAGAGTTACAGAATCCCCAAATCCCAGGACCCAAATTAAAATGGAGTCCAACACAACCAGAACTATTCTCCCCCATGGATAAACACACAGCAGGATGTTTCAAGCTGATCCATGCATACTTGGGAGGCTGCAACCTGTTCTCCAAGTTTACTTTTCTTATTTCAACTTCCTCCAAAAGGTTTCACGTTTATTTTGATTTTAAAATGTTACAACTTAACCCCTTCAGCACAACACAAAAAGCTCAAGAAAACTTTAAGACAGATTCTAATATTCTTTTGTTATGCTATTCGAGGACTTTGGCTTTGTATAGTTTTATTTACTCTGCCTGTGTGTGGATGGTGCTGCTGAACACGTAGCAGATTTACTCAAATCAGGGTGCTCAGAGGGACTGTTAAAATAACTGGAAAGGGCTGGGGATGACAATTACATGAGTTTCATGCAGGATCCTCTGGAAACCCCGAATTTAACCCTAAAGGGAGCGGATGGTTAACCAGGCTTCAGAACTGCAAACAGAGGTACAGCCTCTGGACTGGGAGTGAAGACAAATCCAAGGGCCCATCCCTGCCTGGTCTGTGCCTGTTTTGGAGCACAGCTCCTGTGTGTTCCATCCATCCATCCCTGCCTGGTCTGTGCCTGTTTTGGAGCACAGCACCTATGTGTTCCATCCCTCCCACCACCACCATCGTCCTCCAGAGTGGCCGTGCCCTGAGCCCCTAGCCACGGGCTCAGCTCCCACCAGGGACTCCTCAGCCCACAGGAGAATCAGCTCCTGTGTCTGACCTCAACCCTCCAGAAACTGCTCCAGGCAATAATAATCAGTGAATGCACCTTTATGTTTTGATCAGCACAAACATAACAACAAAATCCCAGCGACGTTTTGCCTCCTGGATATGACACTGCTCAAGGCTGCACTGCATGTCCTGCTGTTTGTATTTCTGTACTGAAAAGACAGATTGCACTTTAATATGACAAAGCATTCGAACAAAATGGAAGAGAGATCCTTGACTCATCACACACAGAATTCCTAGCACCCTGCATTGCTGCTTGGATGCAAAGTGAAGAGTTTTCTCTTTTTTTTTTTCCCTGCTAAACATAGACTACTCACTTTATTACACTGTGTTTTTAAATACCCATATGCACAATCATCATCATCATCATCATCTAAACATGTTTAATATACAGAGCATTCATCTGCCAATAAAGGTAACACCCTAAAAATGGTTCGTGGAAAGAAACCTACCCAACAATAAACTGATCACTACTCCCACTTCTGGAATCCTCAACACAGATATCAGAGACGTGACGACAGATGAAGAAGGAAAAGGTACTCACAAATAACACCTTCTGCAAGCCATCCTTGAATGGGGGGTGGCCTTGGTATTTATATTTTCTTTCACGCAATCTGAGGTAGAAAAGCTCTTTCTCAAGGAAAAAAAAAGTAAAAAAAAAAAAAATCACATTCACAGCTTTTGCACGCTCATTCAGGCTCAGCCACGGTGGAACATCACGGATAAGTAAGCTGGTGATGTAACCAGCATCAAACACTGCATCAGATAAACCCAAAGGCTCTACAGGGTTATATTTTGCAAAGCCAAAAGGTTTTTCCCAGAGAGGAGGTTTAGCAAGCATAAACCAGCCACGCTGTCCTCACATTCCTGGTGGGCTCGCTTTCTGCTTCCAGATAAAGTCCCAAAGCTGTATTTATTATTCAACTTCATCACCAAGAAGAAACAATATGCTTTCTCATTTGATATTTAGACGGAAATATCAAAGCACCAAATGTTGCATTTTCGAATGCACCATCTCTGCCTGCTCACTGTAGTACAGTCCAAACCAAGAAAAGGCCATTGGTCCTTTTATCTCCATGGAAACAGCAGCATCTGTGAAGACGAACGTATTCCCTCCTCACTGCAAAGTCAATTTATAGTCACATACTATGACATAAACTGATAAGACAGCAAAGCTAATCAGCAACTAGGAGAAACAGCAACCTAAACACGAGATTAAGTTCTTGCTCAGGAGAATATTTCTCTGTGTACAGCATTTCTCCTGTGAAAATTGCAGAATTAAGAAGCAAATCAAGCTGCTCCTGAGAGCTGCTGCAGGTTGGGGATTTGTGAACTTCCCATTTTGGCTAACGAGAAGAGTGGCTGAATATTTTATACAATTAGCTTCTGGCTTGAATCTCTAGTTATCCTACTAAATGAGAAAAGATTGAAACAAAGTTACTCCTTGCAAAAAAAAAAAAATTACTGAAGAATTATTACTCCAGTGTTAGCTTTCCCCTGCAGAAGAGCTGTCATCTTTAATAGCAACAGCAGAGTGAGAAGTTTCATAACTCTACAGGCAACTGCCTCCCCATCTCCCCCCTTTTTAGCACCACCAGTGGTGCAAACACCTCAGCACCATCCTGCTTGTGCTCTAGGAGCCTCCTCTAGAGGGAAATTATAATTTCTACAGACCTGATGAGTCACCTCTTCTTGGTTTTATTCGGTTGTACTTTGTAAAAGAGAAAACCAAACGAAAAATTAAACCAAAAGACCTCAGAAAGCACAAAAATGTGCTTCTTTCCTCCTCTCCCCTGCATCCTGCCCAGCTCTGATGCTCAGCACTCAGCCCTGACGTTCCCAAGCCAAGCTTCCTCCCTTCCTTCATGAATCAATATACTGACCATCTGCTCACATTATTAAGTTAAATATACACCAGAACACGCTGATGAGGGCAGCTCATTTGCCATGGTCAAGTGATCAGCTCCATGGCCAGTTGTCCCATTTCCAGAGGATCAGGCGGCAGTGGGCAGCCAAATCCTACTGATGCACCTACACAGCTCCCGGGGCTCAAGGGGAGCAGGAACTGCCAAAGATGCTGCAAAACTTTAAAAAAAAAAAAAAAAAAAAAAAAAGGGGGGGAAGAAGGCCC
>VXBQ01012578.1:193966-299725 GCA_013400175.1 Phainopepla nitens
AAAAAAAGGGGGGAGGCAGGAGTTCTTTGTCCAAACTGATTTGCAAATGAATTAGGGTGACCTAATTGCAGCCTCTCTGTACTTGAAGGTGCCAAAAAGAAAGATGGAGAAGAACTATTTTAAAGGGCCTGGAGCAACAGGACAAAGGGGAATGGCTTCAGACTGACAGAGAGGAGGGATAGAGGGGGTGTTGGGAAAGAATTCTTCCCTGTGAGGGTGGGGAACCCCTGGCACAGATTCCCAGAGCAGCTGTGGCTGCCCCTGGATCCCTGGCACTGTCCAAGGCCAGGTTGGACATTGGGGCTTGGAGCAACCTGGGATGGTGGAAGGGGTCCCTGCCTGTAGCAGGGTTAAAACAAGGTGATTTTTTAAGGTCCCTTCCAACCCAAACCACCCTCTGATTCCATGATTCTGTCTAGCAGAGGTGCACTTTGGTTTACAAAAGTAAATTTGATGCTAATTTGTAAAATTGTCAGAGCAGCCACAGCCCTCAAGTCACATCAGCATGTGCTGGTGCTGTGGAATGCAATAAGAAACCAGAGGGGAAGCAAAGGCCTCCAAATTCCCCATCCCCCCACAAAACTGGCCTTAGGGCTTGGATCCAGCATCAACTGGTGCTCCAGCAGGATTCATCTTAGGAAAACTACAACTAAATAAATATCCACTTGATGTGGTGCTGCCCCACCCAGCAAAGTGAGCTCCAATGAATCCAGCCTGGTGTGGCTATCCCCAAAACTCTTTGTTGACACGGTTCCCAAAACCTTCCCTGGGAGCTTGATCCTGTAACTCCAACCCGTATGGTCTCATGGCACGGGTCAGGCTCCTGAGCAAAGTGTCCCCATGCCACACTGGAGGCCTGGATTGGAGCATCCACACTTTAAACATAAACATGCTACCCTGAGAGGCACTGACATGATTACAGGTATCTGTCAGCTTTGAAAGTTGAATTATCTTTTGCACAAATTAAGAGAAATTAATTAATTCAGAGAAATACAGATTTAGATGGGTGGTTTTTCCTGCTGCACAGCCTAAAGGTATCTTGCCTTTTATAATTTTATAATGATCCAATCATTTTATAATAATTCAAATACTACTTCATTTTTAGTAGGTACCAAATAGAGAGCACTGGAAAAGCAGAATTGCAAAAGGTGCTTGTGTGTCCTGAACTTGCACGTACAGCCACCAGCACATCACATAAATGACAAATGCCTGCTAAGGAAACAACACCATTCCATAAAGAATCCCATAAAACAGCTTTCCAAGCTATTGCAAGGTCAAGTAGCTCAATCACCAGAGGCATATGAGGAAGAGAATATACAGGCTTAGCAGCTTGGTGCAGTTTCCTGGTTTTAATTCCAGCTTCTGCAGATGTCTGACAGTGCCCAGGTCAAATGGAAAGTGAGGAATGACTTCCCCAGGTATTCAGAAACGTGCTCCCTGGATGATAATCAATCCAGATCCAGGAGAACAGGATAATGGGAAGCTTTTCAGTGCATGGCATTGTTGACTGTGTATGGGACAAGCTTTCAATTCAGTTCTAGTTTTTGGTTTGATGTGTCTGGATAAAATAACTGAGGAAACAACTATCTGGCTCTAAAGTCACCTAAGCTCCACAGTTTTATTCAAGATAATGGACTCATTTGCATAATTTCTGTTAAATTGGTTTAGCCAATAGATCTTCAGTTCAGTCTCCCTCAGCTCTCCCCTGGAACAATGGGAGTTGGGCTGATGAGTAAGTGTGGGATAAAGTCTGCCCACGTCTGTGTCTTAGCAGAATGAACGCAAATATTTCACAATGGATTGAATACTACAAAGTGAGGAGTTAGTAACTGCACAGGCTATTTAGCCTTCACTTTTAACTTTAAAAAAGGCTTTTCTTTATCAGAAAAATGCAGTAATTTGGGCAGAACTGGGGACACCGGGGCTGAGTCCTCCTCAGCACTACAAAGTCAGCTCAGCAAGACACTTGTACAGTCACTTGATGTCACTATGTGAAAAGAACTGGACATAAAATGCCCAAGTCATTATCCTACCCACTGTACAACCCAGAAGTATTAAAGACAAGGACTCTGATCCCACTGCAGTGCCTGGGAAGAACTCCACAGGCCTCAGCACAGACAGGCTGTCACAATAAATGTCCAGTGGCACTGAGAGCTCTGAACACTGATAACCTGCCAGCATCAGTGACCTGCACAGCCACAGAACCAGCTGTCCCCAAAACCCAGCTTTCTCTGCTGAGATTCCTGTTCTGTCCATGGCTGAAAGGAACACACAGATCACCTGAGCAATACCAAACACAGTACATTGTTTGTTTTCAATGAGGGCCTGAATTTATCTTCAAGGTTTTGAGACAGACTATCAGGCAAAGCCATTTGCTACCAGTTAGTGTATTTTCACATTTATTATTAACATGTTGGTCTCTGCAGGATTGAGCAGCTTCACTGCAGATTCATTCTAGAAAACCAGAGTGGCTCAATGAGTGTTACCCTCACATATGGACACACACAGAACACATAGCTGACCACCATGGTGCTCACACAAGCAACTTGTGTCCTGAGAGACCATTTTTATAGGAAAAACTTCCATTAAAGGCTAAAAACTTCCACATATTCACTCTCCCACCTGAGACTGAGCCATGTCTTGGAGCAACCTGGCCTGAAGAAAGCTGTCCCTGCCCTTGGCAGGGAGTGGGACTGGATGGGCTTTAACATCCTTTCAGGCCCAAACCATTCCATGACTCCATGTCTGAAATCCTGTGCCTGTGGAGGCTCCAGGCAGCTCCTGAGGAGGAAGGCCACCACAGGGATCCAAATCACATCTGTGGCCCCTCCTCATCAAGGCTGGTTCCAGCCCCCTGAGCCCCAATTATGTAATTATATACTGTTTCTTCTCCAGACACTTGTACTTTTAACGCACAAAAAGTGTCTCAGAGTAAGAGAGAACTACAATGGCAGCAACAGAGATGCTGGTGCTTGGGATATGATGGGAAGGATCCAGCTCTGTGCTCCCTTCCCTGCAGGCATGTGTGCCCCTTCATGGAATATTCACTGCCGTGATAAAATATTGAAGCTCAAAGCAAAAGTAACCAGTTGTAGAATAACTGCCAAAAATGTCTCAGGCCAGAGTACAGTATTTCCATTTTCAATCACATTTTGAAATATTTCTCATGAGTGTTTGTAGCTCTGTCTGAAGCCTCTGAGTAATTTTTTCCTACTGTTTATTTTAGCAAGATGCCCCAAAGCTTTCACTGGAAACTGCTTCTAATTTTCAGCTTGGTTGTTACTGATGAGTTGATACACAGTTGCTTGTGTTGAATTTCCTCTGCGATAATTTTATTCCTGTATGTTGTGAGCTTTATATAGATGCTAAATGCATTTATCTATTATATCTTATATCTTACATACTTTCCATTTACCCTTAATATAGTTAGAAGTAGTTATTAAATCTACTCCTTGACCAAAATGAGGCCTCAGCTAAACATAATTTCAATAGCTGCTGAATTAATTTCACTGTCTCTCATCACACACACAAAAAAAAAACCCTTGCAAGTATTAAACAATGCTGGCAGCAGTTAGAGTTGTGGAAAAATCTGTGTTATCACTCACAATAAATTGTTTTTCAGCTTGTACCCTGACATTTCTATTAAAACATCCTTTGTTTCCTGCTAAACAACTTGAGCCCCAAGTAACAACTTCCTTTTAGGCTACACTTAAGAACTCTGCTAAAACAAGGCTCTAAACAAGTATTTATACCTCCTCCCATCACGCAGAACAACTGCTTTTAAAAGGAAGCCTTTAAAAAATAAAAATCTTTCCCACTCAAATTCAAATAATTTTGCAGCCTTCAGTCAGCCCTAACACAAACTTCCACTGAAAATGCTAAAATGCTTCGTATTAAATTGATCACCTTTAAAAATCTCTGTTAAGATTTAAGTGACAGCTCTCAAGACCCCTTTTGGCACCTCTGGTTTGAGCAGTTTTGCTCTGGTCCTGGTCATCCAAGCTCCTCAAGCTCCTTTGCACTGTGTGTGACTGGAAAAAGGATCACCTCTTTAAAGTAACCTGAACACTCAATTAAGAAATTGGTACATTTTAAGGTAAAATATTAAACCCTCACGTTCTCGAGACCCTTAGAACACTCCTGACCATTCACTGGGTGATACCTTAACTGACCTAAACTTAAAGGCATCCCATAGATTTTTTTCTCCAAGATATTTGGTTCTCTAGCGATGGTAGGAGGTGGAACAAGATGGGTTTTAAGGTCCTTTCCAACCCAAACCGGTTTGGGATTCCATGAAAATGCCAAGAACCGAGAACAAATGCAGAAGAAATCTATAAACTTACAGTTTATGCATGACTGAACAACAAAATATTGAGGAAAAATCTAGGACTGGACTATTTCAGGCAAAGGGAGTGGCAGCAGCAGCAGCAGGAATCCCTGGAACACAGCCTGGGAACAGCGTGGACAAGGAGCCAGGATGGGGTTTGGGCCTCAGTGACCAGTGGGCACCTGGCTGCTGTAAAACCCCACTGCTGGGGAGCCACACTGCAGTGGGGACTTGGGAAGCAATCCCAAGTCTGGGAAAGGTTTTTAATTGCTTGGGTTAATTTGATATATATTTCTTCCCCTATTCATCAGAGAAGTACAAAATATTTGTTGATATTTATTCCTTCATCCTCTGGACAATGGAGCTGAAAATGCAAAATCCAGGATGGATCCTCCTGCATGGACCTTTCAGCTGTGAGGTGATGCAGGTACAGCACCCAAAAAAGGGCCAGCAGCAGAACAAATCCTAATGAGCAGGATGTAATTAACTAAGTGAAGCCATACCTGCCACCAGAAGAGGTTTTACAAACATTAGCAAATTAATGGGCAGTATAATCATTAATCACTGCAGAAGAGGTAAGAGAAGAAGTCTCCAGGCCAGGATACCACGTGTCACTGACAATGCAGATGTTTTTATCCTTCAATGTGTTTTTCTGACCTAACCCAGAATTACAAAGTCATTTACCCAACAATTGGCTAAGCCAGAAAAGGAGTCAACTGGACTGCAAATGGATAAAAGAAGTTCAGAAGTGTTTCCTACATCCTTGGTGCATATTAATAATGTATTTTATTCCTAGCTTTAAACTCTTGATTGCAGCTGCTGTTCAATGGGTCTTACATAACACATCAACATTAAATTTATTTGTTTCATCTTTTCTACATAAAAATAAGCTGGGATTTTATGATTATTCCTTTGCATTTATTTTCTGTGAAGGCAGTTTAACTATTTTGTTCTTAATTGTTGCAATAAAAATCCAGCTTAAGCATTTTAGATGAAGCAAAACCCACAAATTAACGATCATTAAATTATTTTGGCAACCAGACTCATGGCAGATTCCACAATAAGAGGCTGAAACTTCATTTTAGTAACAAGACTAGCAGGAATATTTGCACCAGAATTATTAGCTAGATGTTCAGTGGATCAATTTTATTAATTAAACAGGCAAGACTGAAGACAACTGATGTCAGTAAGTCTGTCAATATGTTAATACAGACACCAGTGCCACCTCTGTCCAAACCCCAGCTGGATATTCCATGGATACAGTGCTGACTGGAGCAGGAAGTTATCATGGGATTTAAATTCCCTACAAGCTTATAGGAGAATATGAGGATGAGATAAAGAAATCCCAGCTGAGGTCTCGAGTCACCTAGTTCCCGTGCCCCAGGGGACGTCTCTAAGTCATGGCATTTGCTGCATTTGTTTTTAAAATGTATTTTAAACTTAGAGGAAGATCAGCAAAGGGATTTTCTGAAACGTTCAGCAGCTCCTAAAACATGGAGTGACACCAGTTTGGTGCTGTTTGCTGATGTAGGGTCATCCAGTCAGTAATTTTAAATAAGAACTTTTCAGTGGAATAATCACAGAATTACAGGATGGTTTGGGTTGGAAAGGACTTTAAAGCCCATCCAGTTCCACCGTGGGCAGTGGCACTTCCCAGTGTCCCAGGTGGCTCCAACCTGGCCTTGGACACTTCCAGGGATCCAGGGGCAACCACAGCTGCTCTGGGCAACGAGGAATGAATTTCAGTACTGGCAGAATGGAGGGAGAGAACAGCTCCCAGTAAGGCTGCACTTGAAGTTATAACTTACAGAAACAGAGCAATGGGAACCCAAAGGGGATTTCTCAGCAGAAAAAGCCCTGTCAACCAATACATGACACACCTATGTTAGAACTTGTGTGATGGGAAAGAAAACCTCTGGAGCAGCTGCACATGGAAAAGCACCTGGAATATTCTCCTCATCTGTTACCTGCAGAAAAAGCAGGGGACAAATGCTTCACAGCTGAATCTGCAAAATTACGGCAGATTTAAGACAGGAACTTTTTGACAGTTCTAAGACAATGGAAGTTTAAAAAACCCCACTTCCATTGCCTTAAACACTAGAAAGCTCTGCTATTCAGTGTATGCTCTCAGTCCCTGCATTCTCCTGCAGCCAGAGTGATTGGAGATGAGTCAGCTGAACACGAGAATCCAAACAACATGTGCCTCAGCACGTGCTGCTCGGAGCTGCAACAACAAACCCACAGCGCTCTGCTTTGAGACAGCCATCCAAACACCTTCCCCCCGGGAGCCCATCCCACATCCCACCACACCAACAGGCCAGGCTGCCCCCTCTCCCTCCCCAGCCAGCTCTCCTGGGTAACACACACCCACACACAGAACTCATCCTGTACTTCAGAGGCAGTGGGAGACAACGACAGCCCATGCTTAATGCAGCTCAAATCTAAAGGCATTTAAGTCTCAAAGTTTCTTTCCACCAGCACTTCTTCACTACACACCAATACATTTTTAAAAAAATTATTTAAATTCACTAACACCCTTTTGGCTCCAAATTATACAGAACAGTAGACAGTGAGAACTGTTGGAATATTTTGGGTTTTCCCACTCTGGTAGAGGATTCCCTCTGCCAACTCTCTTGCTCTTCCCCAACTTTTGTTCATTTTTATAATGCAAGTTATGATTGGGATAATATCTTCATGCAAACCATAACTTCCAGCACTACCTGAAACATGATTTTTTTTTCCACTAGAACTCTTCAGTTTAGTAATAATTTTAATATTAGTTTAACAATAAGTTTAGTTCTAAACCAGGTATGTAGTGCTGGTTCTCTGGAGCTTCTAATACAGAATTAGGGGGCAGGAAGAGACCGCCAAGATCAAGTCCAACCTTTGACCAAAAAGCCCCACGCCCACTAAGCCACATGTTCCAGGGCAACATATGCTCCTTTTTTGAGCTCTTCCAGGGATGAGGATTGAACTGCTGCCTAGAAAGGCTGCCCTGGAAACAGAGACTAGGTAGAGTAAAAGAATAAAAAGGTATTTATTGAAAGGATCCAGCTTGGCCCATGCAAGAACCCCTTGGGGCTACACCCAAGCAACCCAGCAATGATCCCAAAATGGACTCTCAGTCACAAGGTCTCACACTTTTATCAGCTCTGGTCCATCAGCACATTGGAGTTAATTGTCCAATTACAGCCTCAGGTTATGAAGCTCCATCCTCTTTGTTCTTTCTTTCTTCTTCATGTTGTTTCCTCTCTTGGGCCTAAAATTTGTCCTTGGTCCCCCGCTAGAAAGGAATTGTTTTGTCTATCCATCCTGTGAAGAGAGCTCACCAACCCTTAATATATAAACCCAGAACTACACATTAAAACAGCACCGAGTCCAAAAAAATAGAAAAGCTAAAACTTTAGGCATCATTTTAAGTGTCACAGGCACTAAAGCTTTTGCCAATGTTTAACTCCTCTCTCAGTGAAGAAATGTTTCCGGATATCCAACCTGAACTCCCACTGGCACAATTTGAGGCTGTTTCCTCTTGTTCTCTTGTTCCCTGGGAGCAGAGCCCAACTCTTCCCCGGCTGCCCTCTCCTGTCAAGGAGTTGTGCAGAGCCACAAGGTCCTCCTTGAGCCTCCTTCTCTCCAGGCTGAACAACCCCAGGCAGATTATTTTGGCGAATTAAGAGCAAATGAAAAATCAACTCTCCATCCTCTCAAGGTCCTCCTGCAAAAGCCTGCACAAAGAAGCCCTTGTGCACACGGAGCTCAAGGCGGGAGAGGCAGCAGCACTCGAGCCTGCACTCAGCAGACTCTGTGGCTCACAGAGGAGTACAGAACACACTCGCACAGACACAAAAAAGCCCTCGAGTGCCCTTTGCCAGCTCTGTTTGCTGGCAGCAGCCCCGGGCTGGCCAGCAGCTGCTCCCAGAGCACGGCCACCCCTCATCCGAGGGCCTGCTGGACGCCGGCCACGCTCAGGCCTCGTGGGCAGCAGCAGTGCTGGGGACTGGGGACCTTGGGAGTGCAGGGCCTTCGAGCTGGGCTCCGCCAGAACAATCCTAAAAACCTCTCCACGTCAGGCTTTTTTAGTACAGCATCCCTTGCATCTCTTTTTATTCATAGTTGCACAGCCCTCCTTGGTTATAAATATTAAAAGCATATTTAAGTGATTTAAATTACCTTTCAGGCCAACAAAAGCAAATAGGACAGCTCCTAGCAAGCCTCTGTTGTTAAGTCCCCAGAAATGGGACAGCTGCCACAGACTTTCCCATTTCAAACCAAAATTTGAGATATTGAGTGGTTCAACCAAGGGCAGCATCTTGAAAAGTTTGCAGGTAGAGGGTCAAGCCATGGAACTTGTTATTATTCTTTTATATGCAGAAATGGCTTGAAACAGTGCCAGAAATTCTGACACTATGCCAGAATAATTAATACAGGAGCAATCATAGGTGCTTAACCCATTTCAATTCTACTCCACAGAGAGCAGCTACCAACAGCCCATACTACAAGAAGTGATTTTGGGAATGAAATATAAAGTACATACCAAATTTTGAGTTTAGTATACACATTAGAACTTTTTTAGGGCATAATTAATAACACAATCAGAATATATTACTGTGATGTTTATTCTACTTGTCATGAAATTCAAAATAAAAACACTTTCAAAGCAAATCTATAGTGCACAGTTCTATAGGAGTAGAAACCATAGAAATATTATAATGAATTCTAACCATAAGCTTCTTGAACAGCAGTTTGTCTAAAGCAATTAGTCTCTTTCCTGTGCAAATATGTGAAAATAGAACGGCGGGTTATGGAACAATTTGTTGTATATTTGTGTTGTGGATCACCAGAGAACACCCTTAGCAGGAACCACACCATGGGGACATACTTCAGTTTGGTGATTTGAAAATCCATGCACAAAATACCAGAACAGTACTCAACTTCACTATCTATTATTATTAAAACAATCAGCCAGAAAAAACAAAACAAAACAAAACAAAAACAAACTAACAAAAACCCAACCAACCAAAACCCCTCAAACAAACAAAAAACCTCACCAAAAATTCCAGCAAGAACTTGAACAATTTTTTAAAAAAGCAATGAAAATACAAAGTTCTTGACCTTTGTTTCTGACATGGGCTCCCAGAATAAAAGCCTTGATAAAACAGCAATTCCTGAGGAGAACTCACACTTGGCAAGGGCAGTTTTGTCCAGCAGACCCCACCTCTCCCAGACCTCACCAGGGAATGGGACAGAAAGGGAGGAAATTGGGGCTGTTTGGCCTGGAGGCAGCAGCAGCTTTGGGGTACCTGAGAGGAGGTGACTGAGGATGGGGACTGGAACAGAAGCCAGACTGGGAAAGGGAATTCATGACTAAAAAAGTCCTTTTTTCCCTCTGAGGATGACAAAACAGCTGAACAGAGCCCCAGGGCAGTTATGAAACCTTCAGCTTTGGGGGTTTTCAAGATGTCACTGGACAGCCCCTGAGGAAACTGATCCAGTTCCAGGCTGATCTGACCTCGAGCACAAGGCTGGAGTAGATGCTGTGCAAGGTCCCTTACACTGAACAGTTCTGCAATTTAATCACATTCTGATACTTCCCTGTTTCCAGGAACTTACAGCTCACTGAGTCCTCAACCAGGGGAGCATCTTAGAAGTTAATACACCTGGGTACATTTTTCATCCATGACTGTCTTTGAAATCTGAATGGACTCAGTATCAACCACCTTCTGGGACAGAGAATTACAAAGTTCCACTCTGCTTTACAAGAAAAAATATTTCTATTTTCTTAAGCAGCCTCCTTTTGAGCTCAATAGCTATGATCCTAGGAGACAGTGAATGGCTGTTTCTCATTCCCTCTCTAAAATCCTCAAGTCTTTTGAGAGCCTTGCCCCACACAGTTGCCCTTTTCAAAACAAAAAAAGAAAGACCAAACAAAATTGTTTTTCATGGCAGGTTCAATGTTTTTCTTCCTCACAGGAGGAGGATGACTGAAGGTCTGTTAATAAAAATGCTGAAAGGAACTTTACCAAGCAGATTATTGGGATGCAACTTGCAGACATAAATACCTTTGGGGTTTTAAGTGTTCCCCTGGGCACAGGGAGCAGGGCAATGTGGCACTGTCACCAGTCAAGAGGGAAACAGATGGCACTGGAGGCAGCATCAAAGCTGCAGCAGGTAAATCTGTTCTGTTTGCAGAGCTGGGGGATTTCAGCTGAACTTCAGAAAATCATCCCTATTAATCCCAGTTCTGCCAGCCACAGTAGGGCAGGGTTTTTTCTTTTTAAAAATGTATTTAAAGATGTTTCAAAGAATAGTTTTGCTGCTGGAAAAGAAAGTAAATTGGCTTCCAATTTATTAAATAATAAACTAGACCTTTCTTGTAATGTTTGCTCCAGCAAAAAAATACTAATTTTAGCCTAACTTAGAATGCAATCCAATCAAAATTAAGATCTACAACCAGCTGCAAATATATCAGGCCAACCAGCAGTAGTTTTCTAACAGTGCTAATACAATCATGATGGACTATCCAGCTGGTTCCTAGACATGTGGCTACTCAGCCTCATCAGAAAGCTATTTCTTAGTGCTAGCTTTTCTTTATGCCTAAAAACTAATGGGAAGAAAAGAATTCTTCATATTTCATATTTCATAATTCTTCTTATATTTCAGATAATAAAGTGGAGCTGTGGCCTTCTAGGCTGCAGGCTTTGCAAGAGAAGCACATCTCTCTGCCTTTGGACGGGCCCAAACTGAGAGCTGACACACTTAGGATGGGAATGTTCAACTCAATGTCTTTTAATGTCTGCAAGACAGTCTAAATCTTTCAGTGCTGAGGCAGATTACTAAGATACATGTGGATTGCTTATATAGGACAAAATCAGCATTTCCTAAGGCTGCTGGGAGAAATCCATGGGCAGAACAAAGGCGGCAGCTCCCGAGGCAGCTCAGCAAGCTGAGAGATCCTACAAAAAGCCCTGCTTAGTGCTACAGCACAGGGGAAAGGGCTGAAGGTCATGCCTTGAGATGGATGGCAAAGGAGGAGAGTGGGGTTTTTCTTTTCAATCAGCACTGCATGCCTTTCCTCTGAGGGGGCTGCCCAAACTGGGACACAAAATCCCAAGTAAACATGGAAAGAAAGTTTCATCAGCCCAAGCTAATGGGGTCAGCTTAGGCACAATAAATGCTTTACATCTGAAAAGTTTCTCAGCCCAGTTTGGAGTTTAATAGGCATGGGTAACACATGAATTTTTTATTTTTTAAGCAAATAGCTGTATATCTAAACCGACAGACTCAAACCCAAGCTGTTGCAGGCAAGGGAAGCCTTCTTGAGTGTTTGGTGCAGAGTCCAAAGCCTCACTGCTCAAACCCTCACTTAGTGTAAGTATTTTGGATTAATGGTTGGACTCGATCCTAGATGTTTTTCCGACCTTAATGATACTGTGATTTCCTTAGTGATCTGTCATGACATCTTTTCTACATTTCATAGAAAGGAAAAATCTTGCTGGGGTTGGGACTAAATTTACAAGCAATCCATCCACCCTCCCTAAGCCACACCAGGTTTTCCTCTGTGAGACCAAAAGGGGAGCTGAATGCTGTCTGAAGCACAGCCATCCACTCTGGGAGAAGACACAACCTGATCAGTTTGGGGAAGCAAGGCAAAAGGAGAAATAAAGGCAGTGCCATCAAACCTGAGGTAGCTACTAAACGTTCTGCCTGCTTGAGTTTGGGCAAGGATGGTTTTGGCAAATGAGGAAACTTAAATGCCAAGAGTGAGTCATCCCTCGTAAGCAGAACACAACAGACTTGCCAGCAGCTCTGAGCTGATCTCTACTTTCTCAGTGTCTGGTGAACACTTCATTACCAGTCTGGGGAGCTTCTCCAGAAGATATAATTGGAGGCACGGATATAAGGGAGGCTTTAAAAATAAAAATAGAACAGCAGAAAGTTATTAATGTAGATGGCTCAGATTTTAGTCTTTAATTTAAACTCAAGGTTAGTGTATGTGAAATAATAAGTCTTGGAACTCCCTATAGTGCTTTTGTTATTCCATGACAATAAAGTGGGAAAAACAGAGAGCTGCATTTTAATCCAGGGCAACCTGTGTTCCAGGAATAGTCATGTTGCAGTAATATATATTTGTGTTGAGAGAGCGGGTCTGCACAAAAGAA
Organism: Phainopepla nitens; assembly: GCA_013400175.1. Taxonomy (NCBI): domain Eukaryota; kingdom Metazoa; phylum Chordata; class Aves; order Passeriformes; family Bombycillidae; genus Phainopepla; species Phainopepla nitens. Next base: position 206,453 of record VXBQ01012578.1, read on the forward strand.
AAAATGATTCAGAGCGCTCTGCTTTGTCACAGTCAAAGAGGAATCACCCCGTTGCTGTATCAACAGGAACTGCCTTGGTGGGAAAACCCAACTGCTGGCCTGGGGCAACTCTGGAGCACCACAGGCACTGCCAAGACCCAGGGAAGTCCAGGTTCCTCCTCTCAGGAGGATGGATTTCAACCCTAATTCTTCCTGAAGCAAGTGAAGGGATGAGTTCAGCACCTCAGGAAGGAAGCGCCAGATGGCCACAGGACAACTCGAGGACAAAAACAGGCTCAGAAATGATCTCTGCTGCAGACAAACCACAGCATCCTCAAAACCACAGCATCCCCTGCTCCCAAAACACCACAGCATTCCCTGCTCCTGATAGACCACAGCATCCTCTGCTCCCTAAAAACCAGAGCATCCTCCACTCCCAAAAAACCAGAGCATCTCCTGCTCCTGAAAACCACAGCATGCCCTGTTCCTGACAGACCCCAGCATCCCCTGCTCCTGACAAACCACAGCATTCCCAGTTCCTGACAGAGCCCAGCATTCCCAGCTCCTGACAGACCCCAGCATCCCCTGCTCCCAAAAAACCACAGCATCCCCTGTTCCTGACAGACCATAGCATCCCCTGCTCCCAAAAAACCACAGCATCCCCTGTTCCTGACAGACCATCGCATCCCCTGCTCCCAAAAAACCACAGCATCCCCTGTTCCTGACAGACCATCGCATCCCCTGCTCCCAAAAAACCACAGCATCCCCTGTTCCTGACAGACCATCGCATCCCCTGCTCCCAAAAAACCACAGCATCCCCTGTTCCTGACAGACCATCGCATCCCCTGCTCCCAAAAAACCACAGCATTCCCAGCTCCTGCCAGAGCCCAGCATCCCTAGCTCCTTCCAGAGCCCAGCATTCCCAGCTCCTGGCAGAGCTGCTGCCCTGGTCCCTGCAGCCTGCCCAGCCCCGCACCCCTCCGGCAGATCGGATCCTGCGGAGCGCAGCGCCAGCTCTGCCGTGAGTCACCAAAATGAGTCAGTTCTCACCCGCTCCCTTCAGACACTGATACAATATGGCACAAGTCTGCCTGGGCTGAGGGGTATTTATAGCAGCCTGACTCACTGGCTAATGAGAGCTGCCTCGCTCAAATTAAACATTTGTTATGAAGGCCGTGCACAGCATCCCAGCTCGGTGCTCCACAGGCAGCGTGAGCATCTCACATCCGAATCCACACACGTGACCCAGAACTTATTCAGCGCTTCTTATTAATGAGATGTGGCTTTCCTTCCTCAGGGCCACGTCTTTTGATGTGTGTTTGGATGACTTTAGATAAAACTTAAGAGCTTTCACTATTTCTCATTGCTCTTCAAGCAGTTATTGCCCAGAATCCTGATTTTGGGAATACAATCTATTAACAACACCAGACCTGGTTTAGGATCAACCCTCTATCCTGACTTCTTGGAGGCAGGAAAGGTGCAAAACAAAAACAAAACGAGAAATTTTAAACAAACGTAAAAGGATGAAAAGGACCAAACTTTAGGCAGGAACTCATCCTTTTTTCTCAGTGCTTTCTACCCAGAAATATCACAGCCCAGACTGATGTAAAAACCTGATGGTAACAATATTTCCCTGCATAGGGTTACAAAGCATTCTGATAAACAAACAAGCAAAAAGTGGAACCTGTTATAACTTGTATGGGATCATTTTCTAGGAAAATATATATATAGGAAATAGGAAAATTAATATAGGAAAATATGGAAAATATATAGGAAAATAATATCTGTAAATGGCAAAAATGCAGTTTAAAAATTTGCTTCTAAATAAAAACTAGTTGCATAGCATGCGTCTGTCTAAATCTTAGGGGTTCAGTGAATGTATTAGGTAACTCAAATGTAGAATTTATGGCAAGGTTTCAAAGTTTTCAATGGCAATATGTCCACTGATATAATGCAGGACCATTCATTCATGATGATCCTTGCTACAAGAGGTTAATAAAAATCAGTGACTCCATTTTAGAAAGAATTGCTGTACATAAAACTGTGAAAGCTCATAGATTAAGAGGTGAATGAGTTGTCTAGAGACAGAGAAATCCAGCATGATGATACTGCAACTGCCTGGCCAAAAATGCTGCCTTTAAGGAGGTGCAGTCTCTGCAGATGGGCAGTGCAAGGAGAGAGGTTTGCAGCAAATAGAATACACATAAAATCCATCTGGATGCAAAGGTAGAAGGTTTTGGAGTTCACCTTCGGGTTTGTTTGGTTTGTTTCATTGGTTTGGGGTTTTTTTTTAATGGCTTAGAGATGTCCAGTACAAAGACTATCTCCCCATGTCCTCCATGTAGTTATTTTTGGTGGTCTCAGTATTAGAAATGTGCTTATGAAGGGGTTTATTGCTTCCACTCTACTCCCACCCTCCCTTCTCCCACTGCTTGGAGCAGGATCAGGTGTGGGAGCATTTTGTTCTGACAGAAGCAATTCCAATTCCTATACCAAAGTGTCTGTGGAGGTTTTTACAAGTACTCACTTTGCACTACTTAAGAAATTATGAAAATGTCAGTCATACTTTCAAACCAGAATGGAGCAAACCAGTGAGATCCCACTGTATCAGAATAAACTTCTATCCCTGGTACCAGAGATCTTGAACAAAACAGACACAGCTTCTCAGGAGACTCAGGGAACTGCTGAACTGCTATTTTCCCCCTTTTCAGTACAAAAAAGCTGCCATTAAAGCAGTTATTTTGTTCAGCTGCTGATTGAAGGCTATTCACCAAGCCCATGTTCTTCAGAAGCTAAACAACCTGGCAGGTTTCAATAACAGATTCTTCAGAGGAATATTGTCATCATTTTCTAAACATTTCTCTTACCTATAGAAAATTTTTTTTCTCCTCCAAAGAAAGAGATCCTAACACAGTCAATAGCAAATATTTTAGTCCGCTAGTTAAAGTTCATTCTAAAAAAGAAAGCTAGATATTCAGTAAAACATCCAAAATGTGAAGCTTCAAAGCCCAGCCTGTTTAACTGAAAGGTATTTATAGTGTGCATATGCTCCACGATCCCAAGGATCCTATGAAACTTTTTTTTAAGTTCAGTATTCTCTCACACGAAGCATCTGCTGAAGGGAGGCAGATGAGCAGGTTGTTTTCTGCTAAAAACTATGTTGCTTGAAACACCACTCCATTAAAAATAACCCTGCTGGCAAGTCAGCAGATGAGTCCCTTGTTTGAGGAGTTTTGCTAAGACACCACTTTGAATTAAATCATTCTGTCACCCCAAACCGCCATTCTCTCACCAGACGCCTTCCATTAAATTCCTGTGGCTCATCACAGCTGAGAAGTGATGCAGGCAGGCACACAAAGGGATGGCTTTGGGAGGCTGGCACTGCCCTTGTTGGATGGCTGTGTACAGAGACAGTGGGACAGGGCTGCTGGCAGGCACTCCTTGAGCTTTTATTGCAGCATCAGTCTCATCACAAGTGTGAGACACAAAAGATGTTGACAGCTCATGCTATAACAGCAGACAAAATTTTCTAGGTTACAAGGCTTTTTTAAAAACTTTCTAGCCAATGGAATAAAGCTGACAAGCACATGCTTGAGCCAATTAGTAAAGCTGCAAGCACATCTTGTCCTGAACAATGCTTGCTTCTAATAGCTTAAAAACAATGGATAAAGCTTCATTATTCAACTTACATTTCTCTATTATCTTGCTTACCAGAGGCCTATCTCTGCACAGTTCACTAACACTGTCTTAATGTTTTTCGTCCTTGCATCTTCAGCATTCTTGCATTCTCCCCGCCTGAGATTTGCTTTCACACAGCTTTCTAGAGTTTTCTACCTTCTCTATTTCCCACAATAGATTTACACCTTTTCTATTTCCCACACCCCTGCCGGGGATCGCGTTTTCCACGGTTCATGCAGGATCCAGGAGAGGGCAATGTCTGCCTTCGGAAGCGATCCCTGCTCCGCCGCGGGAGCTGTGTGCCAGAGGGAATAAATAGCAGCGCTATTAGGAAAATCACAACCAACCCCTCCGAACGGAAGCTGGGGGCGAGATTCATTCAGCTCCTCCTGCTCATTTCCAGCCGGAGTTACGGCATCGGAACGTCCCACGGCACGACACAAAGGGCAAAATCCACCTAGCAGGGCAGCGCCTCATCCTTCCTCCCGAGCAGATGACCAGAGCCCGGCCACCAACACCCTCCAAACCCAAATTTTAGTTAACCTGACGCAAAACCTTCTGGAAGTTATCCCAAATTGCTACCCCAGCACTCCAGCGTTTCTCAGGGCTTCTCCTGAGCAGATGACCAGAGACCATCTACCAACACCCTCCAAACCCAAATTTTAGTTAACCTGACGCAAAACCTTCTGGAAGTTATCCCAAATCGCTACCCCAGTGCTCCTCTGAGCCCTTCTGGCAATTGGAGGCTCTCGCCAATGCCCAGAGAAGCACAAGGAAATTATTCTTCCTGTTCATCAGAAACCAGCAGGGAACAAGCAACAGTATCTGCTTTAAAACTCAAATCTTTTCAAACAACACATCCTACAAGCTCCTCGTGGTCAGGTAGGACAGACCCAGAAAGCCAACACAGGTGAATTAAGCACATTCCTTCATCTCTCACCATTCTCCAGGACCAGTTTGGGCCTTCTCAGACACCCAGAAACGTTTTTAGCATGGCAAAAATAGGTACATCAAAACATTAACTACTCGAGTATTTATGAAAACACCTAGAAATTCAGGGGATTTTTGAGTTTTAAAGATGAAAATATTTTCTAAATTCATACAACTACAGGACTCCATCAGTAAACCTAAGATGAGAACCAGCTGTGGGAGATCCAAAGGAAACTGTTCAAACTTTCATTAAAATAAAGAAGAGCAGCAGACCCAGTTTTGACCTGATGGATGCCAAGAGCTGCAGTGTTGGTCCAATTCCTGATTAAGCTCTGTAAGCCAACACTTATGCTGCCTTTTCCTTATAGAAGAATAGTCCATACATCGAGACCACCAGATTTTGTCAGTCAGGATGGATTGTTTGGGGTTTTTGTTTGGTTTGGAGTGGGGTGTTTTTTCTTTTGTAGGGTTATTTTGGGTTGGGTTATTTTGTTTTGTTTTTTAAAGCCTCCAAAACCCAAACTCTCCAATGTGTGACTGCAATAGAGTGCTGAGAGCTGCCTTGAGACACCCCAATTGCTGTAACTGCATTATAAAAATCGATCCCTTTTCACAGCACAATAAACCACCACTGTGGTGCCCTTGATGCATTTCAGAGGCTGAAAAAAGTGTTGTAAAGAGTGATGAACTTCAGCTCCTTGAGGTAATAAGTTGTTGAATGCAGCTACAATGTCCAAAAATGCAGAAAAACTTCATGCATCAAATGTGTCAACATCACATATATCAAGTGTCCATCTTCATCTTCACTCACTTATTTGTAATGGCATAAAATGTATCAGTGTGATTTTTAAAATCTGTTTCCCAGGACAGAGAAAATGCTACTGCAGTGGAAAAGCATAATTTCATTAGCAGAAATAAGTATGAAGTTCTAAGACAGCCTTGGCACAGGGAACAACGCTTGTGAGCTCCAGCCAGGAGCAGGGAACAGGGAAATGGGACTTCACACTTAGTCCTTAGCTCGAGTTAATGGATATGAAACAATCTGAGTGAGCCATGCCTTGTTTCCTTTCTTTGGAAAAGGAGCCTTAATCCATTACCAGCCTTGGAACTGCTCACAGATGCTCTGCAGCCGTGGTGAGCAGCAGAAAACACTCATTGCCTGAAATTTATAATGAGCATTCACTCGTGTTCTGGCAGCAGGACCTCCCAAACTTCTGCCACAGGAATATGTGTGCTGGATCATCTAAAGATGTCAGTTCCCTTTTACATTAATGTTTTCCATAAAACACCATTTCTTGACCAAGAAATGGCTTTATTTAGTGCCATTGACTCAAACTCCAGTTCTTAAAAAATTTCAGTAAAGCTTCTATGCAGCTGAACATAATTTAGAATTCATCAGTCACTTCAAGTATTTAAATCAACTGTGTGAAAGCAATGAAGCTGAAGTGTTTATTTTAATGGCAAGTTAGACAATATGAATATTCCTTTGAGGGTTTTCTGTGCAGGGAGATAAAAGATTGAGAGCAAACTGAACAAGAACTGACCTAAGGTGCACGTAACTTGAACATGTGTTTTTGACATGTCTCAAGTATGTAGAGCTTCCTGCAATGACACTTAGAGGAGCAATAAGCAAAGGGAAAGAACAAGGAATTTAATTTGACAGAAACCTTCACCACTCCATTGGCTGCAGTTGTGGGAAGTGTGGGCTTCTGACCCAGCTCAACATCCATCGTAATGAGACAGTAAAAGATAAAATAACATCAAAAAGAAATTACTTTGTACCATCTTTTCCCAAAAGCATCACAGTGCCTCAAAGCCCCTCCCAGCCCTCTCAGGGGTTTGCTGGTTTTACTCATCTCTAGGAACTCAGAATTTCATCTCCCCAGCTGATACACAAGGGGAAAAAAGAGATACCAGTGTGTAAGCCAGATAGGATCACTGCTCCTACAGAACCTTTCAAAAGCAGGGTGAGCCCTGCAGTAAGATGTGTTCCTGCTGCCCAGAAAGAGAGATGTTTTATACACGAGATTATAAATTGCTTGGAAAAGAGAGGTGTGGGATCGCTGACCTTCATATGTCCATACAGCACACACAGTAAAGTGCTGGGAGAAGCGTGGCTGATACCACGAGGTTTTTCTCCAATTTTAAGTTTTTCCCCAAATCATGCTGGATATGGCTCACAGGGGGAAAGAATTCACCTAAAAATAGGAAAAAGTTCTTTTATCCTGCTGTTTTCCAGCCAATTCCTTTGGAGTGTGGCCATCTCCCTGCACTAAGAAATAAAAGAGCTCAGCTCAGAGCATACTCAGCTCTCCAAATGTGCTGCTGGGACAGGTGATTGACTTGAAATACTAATGCTACCTCTGGCAAAGATTTCTATGGGTAAGAGAAATAGAGATCTGAGAAATATAGATCGTTCAATTACTCACCTCTTGTACTATTAGTTTTTTATACCAATTTATATAACACTGAACTACAGAGAAACATTACCATATGAGATACAATAGCTATACAAATACCTGAACTTCTATGTAGGATTAGAAATCCAGTGCTTTTTTATGACAAGCTCAGCCTAACGAGGTATGAAATAACAAAGCATCAGGAGTGTTTAATTTTATGTTTTAATTATTTACATTATGGGGTTTTTGTACACATGCTGATTTTTGCTGCCTTCACAAGTGCTTGCAGTGGGTTCTCCAATTTTTACAGCACAGAAAAGAAATCCCCACAGCCTGCAGATGGCTCAGGCAGCAGTACTTTATGGTCTGTGGCTCTCCTAGTCCATATGGACCAAACTCCAACTGTCTTCCCTGCTTTCCCTGGGTCACTACTCTGACAGCTTGGAAGTGTCAAGCTCTTAATGCTTCTTTTCTTAAGCCAAGTGTTCCTGCATTGTTTGGATTTTCAACAACGGTAATTAGCTCACATAGTGCTACAAATTACACTTTTCTACAGAAATATTCCTTATAAATAAGGGTTTTACTGCCTTCTCTCTGGAACTGGCTGGTAACGAGCTAGTTGGATAATAGCTCTCACAATGCTTGGACAGCATGTGGGCCTCCTACTTCCCTTTTAGCCCAGTTTCCATCATCCAAGTGCACAGGGAATCCAGCAGTCCTCTGGAGGCATGGAAGACATGACTCCCATCAGTTTTTTTGCCATACCATTAATAAGCTGATATTAAAGCATCAAGGTGACAAACAGTTTTTTTAAAATCAACACGAGAGAAACATTTTCCCAGATTCTTTCTTTGAACATTACCAGCATGATCAAGGTCTAGAACTGGAAGATGTTGTTTAGTTAGATGATCCCACACTCCACCTGCAGTAGGACAAGGTGCCAACAAAAATGTTCAAATGATCACCTTCACATCACCACCTTTTATTTGCTTCTCTCTCCAGACAAGCAACAAACTCTTTTAAGACTGGGTCCAGGGGAGGGCTGCAGTCACTACCCTGTGCCAGGGAACAGCAGCCAGTGTCTGAGGGGTTTTCCCCACTGGTAGTGAAACCTCTCCCTATTAATGCCATTAATTAGGTGACTGCTTCAAGTGAAACATAGATCTGGCTCACCCAGACAAAAATCTGCTCTGAGCAAATTATCTGCAGGCAGATTTGTTACAGACCGGTGCTGGACTATTGCACCCCAGCTCATTAGCGGATGCTGATCCCACTAAGTAATTAGCAGGTTTCTTTAGCTCTTAATCCTCCCTTGACACATAGCAGAGGGAAACATCCATGGGAAAGACAGGGCAGTGGTGGGGATGGGGAGCTCTGTGGGGGGATGAGCCCTACATTTGACCCTCATTAGCTGAGCTCAGTGGAAATGCTGGGTCCGTCTGCCAGCACTGGAGATCAGGACCCAGCAGGGCCTGGGAAGGACATTCCTGTCAGGGGTCAGTGTTGAGAGGTCTGCAAATCCAGCAGTTCATAAACACCTTGGCACTAAAGACCGAGGGCCTGGAAGGGGCTGGTTTGGTTCATTAGGAATGAAGGGATTGTGGCCTTCCAGTACCTGAAGGAGCCAACAAGAAAGATGGGCAGAGCCTTGGGACAAGGGCCTGGCGCGACAGGACAAGGGGGAATGGCTTTAATGTGACAAAGAGTAGGGTTGGATTGGATATTGAGAAGGAATTGTTCAGAGCCTTGGGACAAGGGCCTGGCGCGACAGGACAAGGGGGAATGGCTTTAATGTGACAAAGAGTAGGGTTGGATTGGATATTGAGAAGGAATTGTTCCCTGTGAGGGAGGTGAGGCCCTGGCACAGGTGCCCAGAGCAGCTGTGGCTGCCCCTGGATCTCTGGCAGTGTCCCAGGCCAGGTTGGACATTGGGGCTTGGAGCAGCCTGGGACAGTGAGAGGTGTCCCTGCCCATGGCAGAGGTGGCACTGGAGGGGCTTGAGGTCCCTTGAGGTCCCTTCCAACCCAAACCATTCCAGGATTCTACAATCACCACAGCAACAAGTTGCTTTGCAACTGCTCCAAAACTGAGATTTTCAGAACTGCAAAAAATTATATCAGCTCTGTCTGGGAATACTCAGAAAATTTACAAGTCAAAACTGAAGGCAAAATTGCTCGGCAAACATCCTAGGTGCTCTACAAAATCCAACATCCTGCTTTAAAGGAAAAAGCACATTTAAGAAGCCTAAAGCAGCCACAGGAGCTGCAGGACTGGAAGGGAGTTTTTCCCTGTTATCCAAGGGAAAGCAGCCAGGCTCTTGACAGTGATGGAAACTCAGAAGTCTAACGAGGCCTGGAGGATACAGCTCCCCAGGGCAGCTGGAAACCTGCAGGAAGAATTCCTCTGGGGTGCGACAAGAACAATCCCTGGCCCCTGGCTTGAAATGCTTACAACCCTTGGGAGTTTTCCACACCATGACACAAAGCTGACACTCCTGAGCCAGCCCCTTAAGCACTGTAGGCTCAGAGAACTGGCTAAACACATCTGCAATTAATTAATTACAGCTAAAGGCATGTAGGTTAAAATTCCTGCTATAAATGCAAAATCAACTGAAAACCAAGCAACCCCATTCATTGTTGTGACTTGTTGGATATTCACAGAATCACTAGGTTGGAAGAGACCTTCAAGACTGAGTCCAACCTGTGCTGTAACTCCTCACCTAAACCATGGCATTGAGTGCCACGTGCATATTGATCAAGAGTTCCCTGCTATTATCATGTATTCATTCTAAATGGCCCCAACCCCAGTAATTTGTGATAAAATCAGATTCCTGTCCTCAGCTGCAACATCCAGTCCTGAACTGATCGTTGCCAAGAACAAACTTTTATTATTTTAAAGGGACAATATTTACAGACACCATTACGGACGTCCCAAAGCAGAAGGCAAGTGAGAATTGTTCCCATCAGTCCTAAACCAGGTTACCTCGCTTGCACAGATAACTAAATTTTTCCTCCTCAAATGATGCTGGTGAATTGATTTTTTTTTTAATTTTAAAAGCAGTCAATTGGTGGTACTTGAAACCAGTTTCATTTAGACAAAACGAGTTCCTATAAATATTAATGCTGTTGATTTTATACTCCATGTAAAACAAAGGTGTTATTTGTGCTTTAAAAAGCACTTCATTCAATCAAGTCTGTTGTAATTGAATAATTCAGCTTTAATAAAGTCTCTCTGAAGTGTACAGAGTAATATAAATCTCAGTGCCCCATTCTCTCTGTGGAAAGAGATTGTGAGTCTTTCCTACCTCCCTCTCTGCTTTCCATCAATGTTATCAGCTCTCCATTAAAGGGATCTATAACTTCCTCCAGTCAATTTTTTTTCCCATCAACTTCTCTTTCAAGAGCCGTAGAAATTCCTGGAAGCAGTACAATAATTCCTTCCATTTTCACAGGCACAGACGAAACAACCACGTGAGCGTTTATCTTGGAGTTACACTGAAAATTAACTGAGGAGCTTGTAGCAGGAAGGCTTGAGGTAGGAGATAATCAATGCAAAGCCACTGGAAGTTTAATAATTTGTTGTTATCTGTGTCCTGTCCACACTGATGAATGAAAACAGGTGAACAGGACCAAGGTGTGTTTTCCAAAACAATACGAAAAAGTTGTTGAGCAATTAATTGTAAAAACACCCAGGCACCCCTCACCCCTAGCTGCCACCCCTTTCCAGCAATTTTAAATGTTAATTGCTTTTCAGAAGATGGCAATCTTACAATCATTGACAAGTTTTAGATACTTGTCACTGCAGTCTTTTCATTGATTTGAAGCACAGTCGGCGCCAATTATTTATTGAGTTCTACTACTCACCTAAAGCATTAACCACAGGGTTCAAAGAGCTGCATTCTTGAGGAAAGCAAGAAAAAAACCTGAGCAACAATGATCTGACATTATTTATTCATAGATTTGCACTCACACACACACACTGTAAGGCCCCACTGATCTCCAGAGTCAGGTTTAAGTGGAGTCATCTTTGCCTAACCTTGTGCAGAGTCAGGGAAACAGCAGGAATCAGTCAGGGTGCAAAATAGCAGGAAAAGAGCAAAGTGATGTGCAATGCTTTATCTTACACCATCTCCAGAAGAGACAGGAATGCAGTCTGGGGGTAAAAGGGAAGGGCAGGTCCTGCCCAGGGAAAGCTAAACCACTGTGCACAAATCAGTGACAGGAAAACAGAACTGTGTATTTTCCAAGCAAAGGAGAAAAAGTCAGAGCTGCTTATTACAATAGCAGACAAGGAATTAGAAGCGCACCATCTTAGACTAAGAGATAACAAAAGGGAAAAGCAAGAATTTGAGTGTCTGGAAAGCTTCAGAGGCTAACAGACACCTTCAGAAATCTGGAAACATTCAAGAGTATTTTAAAGATATGGTACGGGTCAAACTGCAGTGAGTTTTCCCTGTCCTTTTATAAAGTTAAAAACCATGATATTTTCAAAGAATACTACTTTTATACACACCAAATGGATTTTAAAGTATTCCAGGAAAATGAAGTTTGCTCTTATGTTCAAATGTATTTGTTCAAGACTCTGAGAGGCAAAACCATACCAGTTCTTATAAAGTAAGTTTTTTCCTCTACTTGATGTTTCCCACCTTCCCCATCCCCACATGAAACCCACGTGAACTCACATCTGGCTGTTCATTTCCAGCTGGTACCCTTGGATCTTTAGGAGGAGGGAGTGCTCCAGACCTGCATCTCCTCTAGAAAGCAGCACAGCTCAGCGCTTGCCCTGATGAAATGCTGCGAGGCCGTGCTTAGGGAGAGCAGGGATTTGCCTGGGACAGTGACACAGGGGACAGGTATCAGCTGCCACCACTGCTGTGTCACACTGAACTACAGTCACGAGATGAACTGATACCCCAACGGTGCCAGGCAGGGATTATCCAGCTGGTTCGGAAGCCCTGGTTCATCCATTTTGCCAAATCCAGGCAGGCAAAGCAGATCTCCAAGGGAAGCCAGGTCACTTGGACCCTGCTGCCTTAGGCTCATGCCGCTGTTTAGTGGCAGACAGGGTGTCCACACTGACTCCAGCAGTGCAGACTAAAACCAGTCTGCCCAGTTGGACTGTTTACCAGTGGGGCAGCCTGGGATCAGCATTTTGAGTTGCTCCTGCAGAGCTACAAACAGCCCTTTGCCTTTGGCAGCTCACCTTTACCATGGCATCAACAGGAAGGCAAAACCCCTGCATGTTTTAATCAGTATGTTGGTAACACTAAAGCAAAATTCAGAGTTTACCAGGCCCTTTTCATATCTAAAACTTGTACTTGTCATATTATACACAGTAGGAGAGGCTTCCAGCCTTTCCATATTCTAATGTGATGAATCACACTGCGTTACTGAGCTACTCTCAGTAAGTAATCAGAAGTAATCTAAGCTTTACAATAAAATCACTGACTACAGCAGCCTTAAGAAGAAGAGAAAAAAGATCAATAAAAAGATTCACTGAAAAATAAGCCTCTGTGAATGAGGGGGAAACAATTTTGTGTCAAAAGCAGCAGGTCTTTCATGTGTTATGTGTCTTTGTAACAGGTTACTTTAAACTGAGGCCTTTCTAGGAAGGCATCAGTAGCAGAACTGAGGAACTTCAGTGACCCCATGATAGGCTGACAGGGTCCCCACTCGTAGGGAAGCCTGTCAGCTTCTCCAGCAAGTGAGGAATCCAGCCTGACCACACCTGGAGGTGCTGGAACAGGCAGGATTGGATCTGGGACACAACCAGCAGGGCTCTTTTGACTCAGGATCAGGGCTGCACTGCATCCCTGCCTCCATCCCCACATTCCCATGGAATCACCACACATGGACAAGGCTCACCTGTCCCTGTAAACCCACCAAGGCTGCCACTGTGTGAAAATCAGACTTGACAGGGACAATTCTTCTTTGGCAGAAGCTGAAAACCAAAGGGGGGAAAAAAACCCAAACCAGCTTTGATCACTTGATTCTGCAGGGCCGAGGTCTGATGTGCCCTGTGGGAGGCATCCCTGGATGTCAGGGGGCAGTGCAGGTACCACCTTGGAGGTAACAAACAGCAGGAGTGACACAAAGGAACGAGGGTCCTGCAAGGTGAAGAACCCAACTCCCAGACTGAGCCATTGGGAAGGAGAGACAGTGATGATCCATCAGAAACAAACAGAATTCAATGCAATTGTTCCTGCTTCAACCCTCTGAAGGACAAATGGAGTGAGAATAACCCATCAAAACCCACAGCAGGAGGGGCCAAGGCTCAGGTCTGAGATGTAGCTCAGCCCAGAACATGGTCAGGCCTGGATTTGCCAGATCCATGCTGGAGTCTCAGGCCCACTGCCACTCCTCCATCCGAGCAGCTTCTGACCCTGGGTTAGTTTCCTTGGAGGCAGTAAAAGTGCAACAGCCACCTCCTCACTTCCAAGGGATGCACGTGCCCGTGTCCCTTGGACAGCACAGACGAGGCTGGGACTCTGAGGAAGGATTTTATGCTGGGGGCATGAGATGCTTCACATTTTTGCCTCCTGCTCTTCAAGTCCACCTCACTACTGCCAGGTAACAGAGAGCAGATTCCCAAAGCAGATTTGTCTTGGGCAGGGCTAAAGCTCAGTGCTGGAATTCAAATTATGGAGGAGCCCATTATTCTCTGAGTGGGATGAGGCACAGGCCAACCAGAAAACGAAAATTAGTCTAATGGCAGGAAAAGTGTTTTTATTAGAGAAATGCTTCTAGGAAAGAAGATGGGCTAAAATGAGCTGGATGATTTAAAAGCCTGTTTCAAATTTATTCAAGTTTCTTGGATGGCTTATTTTTTCAGCTCTCTCACATCACTAGAACAGTGGGGCTTAATTTTCTTTCTTTCTTTCTTTTTTTAATGTTATTTTCTTACTTATTTCCCTGACTTTTATGAAATTGGTTCTGTAGCTGAGTATGGCAAGTCACTTTCTTCCCTTGGCAACCAGCACAGGACTGGACTCTGTACATGTTTTATGCTGAGGAGGTGTCTGTGCCCAGTTTTCATCCCAGCACTTCTCTCCCAGCCACTTCTCCAGCACTGACGCCAGAGCTCCCTATTGAACACTGCATCCATGGTAATTAATTCTAATTTTAGTGCCACCTCTTTTTGACCACCAATAAATCCATGTTGCTTTGTAATCCAGGGCTGGGATATGTTCCAGCATGACAGAATTTGGCATTTTAAAACCATTTCTGTACCTCCACCCCAGCTGTCAGTGGCCTCAATGGTTTGCAGATGAAAAGAAGTCTACCGGTGTGCTTTAGGGTTCGGTAAAGCCTGAGGGATGGCAATTCCAGCAGCAATTCCCTTCCTGGAACTGCAGGCACTACAGCCCATCAATGGCATTTGCTGTGGTAATGGCTCTCTGAGGAGAAGAAACACGAGCTGGGTATCATCACAATGAGCTGGAATTCTTCAAGGGATCAGCCACTGGAAATGGCAATTCTGCTTCAAATAAACACCCTCACTGAAAATCCTTCCCTTGTTCCTTATGTGGCTTTTATACCAAGACAAAATTTTAATTCTAATAACTAAACACCCCTTCTTTTCTTCGTGGGAGCCTTTTGGAGATCAGTAGTACAGAAAGACTGTTTTATTAGTCTGCAGGCTGTTGTCCAGCTATTCCTCAGACATTTTCAAATCTAATTGTATTTCGAAGAGCTGCCAAAAATATGAATTTTATTTAATTCAAGCAACAGATCTATGGATCCTAAACTATGCCTTGCTCTGAATCCTTCTGTGATGACAGCTATTACCTGCTGCATTCATGGTAGGCAGCACCCACCTGAAATTCCTGAGGAAATTGTTACAGCTGGTGTCAGACCGAGCTGACATGGTTTCAGCTTCCATACCCTCAGGCATCTTCCAATTAGAGTCAGGCAGAGAAGACCTGCACTAATTTGAAATACAAACCAATAAATAACTGGGTCTGAGTGGGGGAGCTCAGCCTACTTACAGCAGGAGCACTTGTCATGCTCAGCTCATCTAAAGGCTGCACAGCCCCGTGTCCCTGCCCTGGGACAGCGGGGGGTCCCAGCCTCTCCTGCTGCCCTGCTCCAGCTGGAATTCTCCAGGGCAGAGGAAGGATGCTGTCTGCTACCTCAGAAGCAGTGGAATCTGGATAATACAGTAATAACAGAAAGCACAGTAACAGTATAATTGTATTAAACACTTAAGACAGACTTAGAGCATGATACTTGTCCCACTTACACACATTTCCAACCTAAGTCACTACTCTGTAAACAGAATTTTGATTAATCCCACTGAGGATTCTCTCCCTCTGATATGTATTCTGCAGCTCTCTATGACATTCCAAAGAAACACTCAGAGCTGTTATATTTATATGGGGAAAGCTCAATTATTTATCATGCTCAGCCCCTACCTTACCTACTTTGGTAAATGAAAACCCAAAATATCTGGCACTACAAACTCCTCCTTTTTTGAGCTGCACATTCCAGAGCAGCTGTTGAACTTGTCACGCCTGACACGCATAATGATGAACATGCAAATCTTTCTCTGCTTTGTCTTTTCCATCCAAAATATCAGCATGTGACAAGGACAGGAGTGAGAAACGCTGCTGATAATTGGTACAGGATTTGCAAAGAGAGCTTTGTTCAGTTTCCCCCCCCCATGCTGCCCTGAGGAGATGACATGAACTGTGTGCTCAGTGTGCACACACTCCTAAGTTTGGTTCCAGCTCTGAGGATCTTCCTGGGGAGGAAGTACCTGAAAGTTATCCTGCTCCTCCCCAGGGCACCTGGAACAAAGGAATTCCACAGAGATCATCTACCTCACAGAATCCCAGCGGTGGGGCAGGCTGAAGGGAGCACAGAGGGCATCTGGTGCCACCTCCCTGCTCCAGCAGGGCCATCCCAGAGCACAGGGCACAGGATTGTGGCCACACAGCTCTGGAATATCGCCAGGGAGGAGACTCCACAGCCCCTCTGGTCTCTGTTCAGAGCTGGCCACTGCCCAGGGCAGGAGTTCTGCTTCCTGTGCAGGTGAATTCCTGGGATCAGTCCCTGCTCATTGCTCTGGTGCCATTCCCACATGCTGCATTCTCCTGGCAGCATGAGGAGAATATTGCCTACAACATTATAAAGAAAAGCCTTTGTTTCCAGAGTACAATCAAAACTGACACATCTGCAAATTAATAAATGTTCTAATTAATAAGCTTTTAAATCACTGCATGCTGAGCTATTCTAATCTTTGCATTATGGGAGGTTAGTCAGGCAGGTCTCATTACAGTGGAAATCAAACCTTCATCTCCAACCTGCCACCACAGCATCACCCTCTCTCTGATTTAGCTATTTATGGGACAAAACCCTTCCTTTTGAACACCAGGCAAGACATTTTCTTTGAACCTGTTTGCAGTTTCTTGTAAACTGAAGAACATTCAATCCCTCCTGAGTGTTTTCTGAGAAAGAACAGCACTTCATGCCATGAGAGAAATGGAGGAGACCAGGGTTAACAAACACTCGGGTGATAGAATAAAATTAATCAGGGGCAGGCTTTTGTCACTATCAAAAGCAATCTGATCTTTCTGCAAAAGGACAACAGCTTTATTTGAAGCAGGTTTTTTTTTGTACAGAAATTATCCAGATATGCTCAAAGTCTCCTTCTTCCCAAACTTCTTTTTCCAAGTAAAAAGGGGTTAGGATGATGCTGGGCCACAGTTTTAGAAGTCTAAATTGAGGTAAGTATTTCAATTTATTCTGCTTTTAGGTAAAAGTGCAATTTGCAGTGTAAGCTGTGCTCCCAATCCTTACCTGGAGGAAATGTTCTGGCACAAGTCTTGAGGGGAAAAAATACACATTGCTGTGAATTTGAGATTAAATATGGGTTTAGCAAAGAAAACTAGAGAGGAAGACTCATGGAGCAAGAGAGCTTCCAGAGCCAAGCACTTTTTTCCTAAGTTGGAACTTGGGCATCCTGAACTGACACCAATCTCAGCTTCCCTGTGTGCCATAAAGGATCCCAGAACCATTTCCTCAGATTCCTCCTCCCTCGTAAAATGCGGAAACCCTGCCTCAGTTTTATAAAGCCATGAACAATGCATGGAGAAAGGTCCACAGTGCTGGTAGCGAAGTACTCACAGAGTTATTTTAAGGTATTATTTTAAAGAAAGCATTTTTAACAATATTCACTGTCCCCTGGATGGAAATTGTCAGACAGTTTCAGCCCAGTGAATCTGGTTCTTTGCTGAGCCTTCTCCAAGGCCTGATTTATGCAGTGGACCATGCAGACAGGGGATGGCTCGTTCCACTGCACTAAATCCCTCATGGTTTTGAAATGAGCCACAGAATTTGGGACTGCAGGACGAAACCAGGGTGAGGGTCCCAGTTCCCCAAGAGATTTGAGCATGCACAGGAATTATGTGTTTGCATGAAATCTTCATGCACCTAATTTTGCAGAAAATATCTGTATTTTTACCAGCATTGCTAAAAAGTAAATAAATACTGTGACCACACTGTAATACCAGAGGCTTTAGATACTTAGTGGCACAGCTGTGAGCTGACCCATTTTCAGTCCTCTAAAGCTAAAACTGCTTGGCAAAGAGGCAGAAATGTGTGCAGACATATCCTGCAGCAAAGAAACAGAGTGACCCTGGTAAAAAAATATCTGAAACCCAGGGGAACAGGCTGAGATGCAGCCCTGGTGGCAAGGGACAAGTGGGTTCAGCAGCACAGTCAGCACAGGTGTTGTGACAACAGGCTGCAAAGGCTCAACACTCCTTACCTTGTTGGAAGTGCCCAGGGCAGGGGTGGAATCACTGTCCCTGGAAGTGCCCAAAGCCACGTGGATGTGGCACCCAGGGACAAGGGTTAGTGGTGGCCTTGGCAGTGCAGGGGAATGGTTGGACTCTATCCTTGAACCATTACAGTTGGGAAAGCCCTCTGTGATTATGCTTCTCCTGCAGCTTGGGTTTTCTTTGTGAGCTCTGACAAAGACCTCTGCTGCAGGGTCACACAGTCCAGGATACTGCACCAAAACCCTTCCCTCTCCCTGGGGTTCAGTGCTAGGAACTGAAATCCCAGCGATTCTAAACCAGTCCTTCCTGCTGGATCACATCAGGGTCCTTGGCCTTGCAGAAACACAAAGTTCCTGGGCCAAGGAGCTTCAGCTGGAACGTGAAAAACACAGTTGTGAACAGAACTCCCTTGTGGAGCTGTCCCACTCGTTGGAAGCCAAGATAAAATTTCCATTGGTTTGTGTGGGGCCAGGGATTGGACTTGATGATCCTTGTGGGTCCCTTCTATTTCAGGGCATTCTGTGAGATATATAGATGTAGGTAGATATAGACATATATTTAATGTCCAGTGGAGAATCATCAATGGAAAAAGTCTGAGCCAGCATGATTAAAGCATCTGCTGCAGCTGGACACCAGGATGGCCCAGGAGCCGGCCCATTGGGAAGCAGGATCCTCGTCCCTGCTGGACAGCTCCGGGTGCTGACAGCGCTGCCCAGGAGCAGGTCTGCTGATCCCGAGTCCCACAGGGCCAGCAGCTCTCGTCCCCCTGCTGGATTCAGCTCACTGAGCTCTTCCTTCCACGCACACTTAATCCACTAAGCCTCCTGTGAATACGTGCTTAGAGTCTAATGACTCTTCCTGATCTGGCCTCTTTCATTACTCGAGCTGGGAATTAATGAACAGGAGCCTCTGCCACCGTCACCGTGTGCTCTGCGGGAGCTCATCCCAGCACAGAACCACAGGCAGCTCCTTGGAAAATGGACACAGGAGTGGTGGAACTTACCCCGAGCGTCCCACCTGCTCTGTGCACAGTGAACACAACTCATCAGAACAAGGCAGACTGAGGGACTGGCTCCCCCAGACCCCGCTGAGCATCGCTGAGCCACAGCCCGGGGAGACCAAATAGTCCTTCCTGGTCCCTCCCAGGAAGACTAAATACTCCTCATGGATTGCACTGAGGAAGCAGCTGCCCTTCCTCCCCCCGAAGCTATTCCCATTTGGAGAGGGCTGCCAGCAGAACCAGGCTGTGAGGAGACAGCTGCTTTAAGGAGCTTTATCAGAGAGCAGCACTGAAGGGGCTCTTGGGAAAAGGACTTTTCAGAGGAATTGGGAGGATACAGGTGGCAAAGGTGTCCATCACACAGCTCCCTGCCAACAGAGAAGGCCATTCCAACCTCTGCCCATTCCCAGGAGGCAAGGGTTTGGTCACCAGTGGGAAGTGCTCATGAGACACTCACAAAAGGCAGCCTGGGAAAGAGGACATGGCTTTTGGGGTTAATCCAGGAAAAACACAGGAATTGGATCATCCTCTTTGAGTAAAATGGAGAGGGGACAGTTTAAAGCCTCTCTGAGGTGAGGCAGCAGTTTTTAAGGCTGAGTCATCAAAGTGACAGCCCCTGGGCCCACATCCAGCCTCAAATCCTCCTTGCACAGGGAAGCAAAAGCCCTGGAATGCACCAGAGATGCAGCAGCTCCTGCCCTGTCCTGGAGACACTCAGCTTGACACACCAGTACTGAGGGAATCCCCTTTCCATCCTGCAGCAATCCCAGCTCTTTCTCCCCAGTTTCACCCAGGAACTCTTCCATCAGGGAGCATGATGCCAGGCGTGCTCTTGCACACATCCCTGGGCCGGGAGGGAGCATTCTTTGGAAATCAGATTGCTGCTGTTTGTTCTGCTTTCCCACGAGCGGCTCAGTTGTATCCCAGAGAGACAAATATTTTGTTCCAACCTCAAGGTTTTTCTCAGCAGTCTTTCACAAACAGTTCAGACCCCAGCAGGGCTGCCTGGTCCTTGCAAACAAACCCTTATCCCAGGAGGGATAAGGGAGTCACTGATTTCACAGGACCATATGCATTTTCCTCACAGATCACACCAGGAATGCAGGATTTCCTTGGAATCACAGCCCCACTTCTGCCTCACATACAGGCAAGCTGTGGCACCATTCCTTAGACTCACTACATTGAAATATTAATTTTGAAGCTGAAAAGCAGAAGGTCCTTGGAGGTCTGAGGCTTTACCTGGACCATGACCAATGCTGCTGTTAATATCACTCAGAGGAGCCCAGAACATATCCAGGTGATCCCTGTGGCTTCCAACACTCTCAGAATACCTGAATGAGTCTTGCTCCCCTTGGCAGCAATCTCAAAATCCCATCCAGGCAGATAAGTGTTTAGCACAGTGGCCACATCCTGGTCCCAGTGGCTCAGGAATTGCTTCCATGAAAGCAGAACTAATTCAGCAAAGCCATTCAAGCCCCACACACACTTATTTAGACAGATGTGGCAATGTCCATGCAAGGCCACAAAGCTGGTCCTGCCTAACACAGGGGCAAAATTGCAAATGAACATCCTCTAATTTAATACAGGCACTCCAAGGCACAGGGACTCAATCAAACAATCCTCACTCACTAAGGAAAATATCCTGGCTGGTTCCTCCATCACAAGGCTTATATTTCCCAGCACTACAGATTGCTGCATCCAGAGAGAGAAATGTTTTTCTTATTTCAGTGATAGACTATCTACAAACCCACATTCACAGTGCTCAGGTGGCTCTGAGAAAACACAGGAAGACGTGACAGAGACAGGAGAAACACAGTTTTTCCCCCAACTATAACTGGAATATTCCCCATGAGCAAAACTTGAACTTCCCCCCCTCATATTTTAAATGTTTGTGAATATGTAACAAAAAGTATTCTTGAGAAAATTTCACTGATTTTTTACATCATTTTTCTTTTAATCCCTATGTTACAACAGCAAGAAAAAAATTTAAATATTAAATTCTTTTCTTTGTTTTGCCTTTGTTGAAGGATGGGAGAGAGAGAGACTCCTCCAGTAACATTCCAGGTTATTGCAAAGCTAATCCCAGGCATAAGCAGCAGGTAGACGAGGCTGCACGTTGCTGGACAAGAGCTGCAGGAAAATTCCTTAGAGATTTTTGCTATCAGCCAAAAACACAGTGAAAAATGCTTCTCCTACATTGGATGAACTTGGTATCTAAATGTTTTTCTTCATCCTAAAATTACTGATTTTTTGCATCAGGGTTTAGATTGCTGGGGTTTTGTCTACCTATTTTTCAGCCTCAAAATTAACATTTTCATATACTGAGTTTGGGCAATGGCACACAGGACTAAAGAAAAGCAGTGACACTGAAGGACTCTGGAGCTCCAAATCCCTGTAATCTTAAAATGACTCATTCCAAGTGCCAGAGCTTCTCAAAATCCTTCAGAACCTCTGAGCTCGGCAGCTCCTCCTCTGGATGGATGGAAGATTTATGGCAGTGGGATTGACAACACTTGGCTCCCAGCTATCAGGCCATTTATTCACCATAAGAGAAATTTAGGAGCTGCTCAACACCTGACAGTAGCAGCACAAAACAATTTAAGAGAATTAAAGATGATTTCTGTATGTAATTAAGAATCATCCAGGCACTTGAGAATTGCACAGTAGCAGAAGATCAATGGTGAATTTCATATCTCATCCTCTGCAAAAAACAATGTGGCAAAAGACCAGGAATAGTTAAATTTAACATAGAAGAGAAAAAGACGGGCTTTTTTTGTAATTTCTGTATTCAGTTACCCATTCTACATAGTTATAGGAATATTATTTTTGTGCATTAAGATTGAGCTACCCAGAAATAAAATCTATTTTGCACAAGAGAACCAAGAAAAGCCATGTTCCTGCTGAACCTACACAGGGTTTTGCCCTGCCTACATCTAAATATCATCTCCATAAAACCTTCACCTTTGCTACTTTTACAACCAACTTCTTTCAGACACATCCTTTACATTTTCAGCTGCAGAACAGCAGCTTGCAGGGTTGCTGGGTCATTCTGCACAACCTTCCCCGTGGCTGAATGTGAGACAGGGAAATAATTTGGTTGCAAAGTCTCTCTCTTGCTGGAGTCCTGAAGCCTGTTAAAGCCATGTCTCAGGGAGAGAGAACATGTTCTCTAAGAATTCCTTGGAACTCAGAGTCCTTTCAATGTTTTACTACTAAAATCTGTATTATGATAAAGGTCAAGCCTCATTTTAATGCCACAAGCAGGTGGTCATGTCCACATTGTGCTCCACACACAGCAGGTCACTCATTAACACCCCAGCACCCCTCAGCCCTGTGCTAACAAGCCCAGCCTGGAGCATTAACCATGGCTGGAACAGCTTTTCAAGCACGTGCCTCACAAACTGTACATGAACTATCTCAGTATGCAGTGGTTCATTTAAAACAAACAAAAAAAAAATTGCCCTGGTATGCCCTGGTACCACCATTTAACATCACTGAGTTAATTTTCTGTGGATTTTTTTAGCTACAGAGACCATTTCTCCTCCTAACATGCTTAAATATGAGAAATAGTGCTGCAGCAGATGAAACCTTAATGCATAAATACAGACTGTTTTCCTTAAATATGTACTTAGGTTGTTTTCTAGACAATTAAACATCTCAGAGGAAAGTATCAGCTGAAGAGAGCAAATATTTGAATGATATTCAGTGCAAGAAATGATGACTAACGGAACAGAATGGTGTCATTTCAAGAGATGTACTTTATAATCATCATTTTGAGCCGAGCAGGGAACAGTGCTACAAACCACAGGGTACAAACCCAGCATTGCTGCAATCAGCTCCTGCTCCTTCACAGAGATTCCGGAGCCTTGTGTAGCTGACAAGTTTTTAATTCATTCTGCCCATTTGAAAAAAAGAACAACCCCAAACCATAGTTTATTACTACTGCTCTTGCAGGATTTGTAGCCGTGAATGCACCACTCCAAGGGTGGGCAGGCCCTGGCAGAGATTCCCAGAGAAGCTGTGGCTGACCCTGGATGCCTGGAAGTGCTCAAGGCCAGGCTGCATGGGGCTTGGAGCAGCCTGGGAGGTGTCCCTGCCCATGGCAGGGGTGGCACTGGGTGGGCTTTGAGGTCCCTTCCAAACCAAACTGTTCCATGGACACTGCCTCCAGCTCTTCCTGCATCTCTGTCCTGCTCTTCAGCTGGCTTTAGCTCATTCCCCACGAGAGATGAACCACTGCAATGGTCCCCTCTTCTCCTGGACCTCAGTCCTGTCAGAACACACTCCCCCAGCTCTGGAGCTGCAGAGCCCATGGCTTTCCTCAGGGGAGCACTGCCCGGGGTGCTGCCACACCAACCATCCCCCGAAGGCAAAGCCCAGGGGAGTGCAGAATGTGCCATGAGAGCTGTTCTGGGAGATCTGGCGTCTTCAGAAAGTGGTGAGACAACCCGAGGAGGATGGAGAACACCCGTGAGAGGAGGTTTGCTGCAAGGGACAGGGTAGCACGTGAGGAGAGCTCCTGACCTGCCCTTCAATCCTAGGAAAGGCTGGCTCGCATCCTGTGGGATGTCTCTGCCTCAGACACAAACCCTGCAAGGCTGCTGGAGTTTTTCAGTGCTGCCTTCCTGGGACTCAGTCCCTTTCCAGAGGCACCCCCTGGGTGGAACAGCCGGAGTCTGGCTGCTGGATGGAGTCAGGACTCGGGAACCACACGGCTGAAGGGTCATTTCCCCTTCTCAGGGGTCTTTATTAAGGTCCCACCCAAGAGCATCCCCACGGGAACTGACAGCCCAGCCCTGAGTCTGGTGTGAATCACTCCGGCCACGTCAAACTCCAATGCCCCAACAGGATGGTGCAAAGCCAAACAGGAACAGGAGCTAGGAGCTATTTGTGGTGCCCAGCTGCAAACTGCAATAAGAGCCTTTAAAACATCCCTTCCATCCCCATCAGGTGAAGAATCCCTCACTGAGGCAGGCAGCAGACTGTTCATGCATAATTGAAGAGCCTCATCCAGTTTGCAGCAAGTCAATGAGAAATCTCCCACAAACCTTTATGTCAGGTGAATGGTGCCACAGGGAGCAGTTGGTGCTGAGGGCAAGAGGAGCCTGGCAAGGTGAGCTGAGCTACACGCCTAAAGCAAAACCAGCAAAAACTAAAAATTAAACCAAATCATTTTATAGAGGAAATGGAAAAGTTACTTCCAAAGATTCTGGTTTTGTGTTTCAAGTGACTGAAGGGTTTTTATGACATTGCAGGACTTCTGGAGAGGAACAGTGACACAGCTGAGTGGGGATGCTCAGTGCAGGGATGCTGCTGGCACAGGACTGAGAATCTCCACGGAATCTGTCAAAAAGGCAAAGATGCTTGTGCTAGCCAGATCACACCAAACTCAACCTCAGCCATCAGGGTTTTGCTGTTTTTTCTAATTAAAAAATAGAATCAAATAACCCACACAAAACCAACCTACCAACAAAGAAAAAAGAGCAAAAAGAAAACCTAAAGTTAGAAGCTTTTTTTAGTATTAATTTGAAAGAGGGGAATGAGAAGGAAGGGGAACAGAAAAATTTCCTGGCACATAAAATGGTTTTTTTTCTGCTAAGCTGAATTCTGCCTTCCCAGTGCACTGCCCAGGCACTCAGTGCTGCCCCTGCACTCTCAGATCTTGCCTTCAATTCCAACAATTGCCAGGGCTCTGCCAGTTTGACACTCCAGGCTTCCTGCAGAGCAGACAGTTTTGATAACATATTTTAAAGGCTCAAAAAGGAGAAAATGCCACTTATGGCACTTTCTCTTCTCCTTACTGGGGACACCAGCCCTGTTTTTCTGGCAGGGACTCTCAGGCACTGGTTTTTAAGGACCACTGCCAGGTTGGAACTTTGATCACCCCAGACACATCTGTGGAGTAACCTCAGTGCAAGGCCACACCTGATTAAGCAAATCAGCCTTCAGGTCCCTCATATATTTCAACATCTTCCCTGATCTGGGTTTCTCAGAAGCCTAAGGAAATCAAATCCTTTAGGAGCACGTCAGCTTTGTGCTCCTGCAGCATTTGTCTCGTGAAGCAGGAGGAGATGCTTGGCCTAATTCCACTTTTATACCATTCCATCCCACATCTCATGTGCCCAAGCTCACAGCAGTGCTTGAAAAATCTCATCAAATAAAAATATATACAGTGTTTCACATATTAATTTGCGCATTAAAGGGGAAGACGAAGCCCTTCTCACCTTATGGCTTGACTAAGAGCAAGTGAAGTTTATGCCACACTAGCAATTAACATTTCCAAAAGGAGGAACAAGTCCTCCCCAGCATCCCTCAGTGTATTTCCACCTCATAAATCCAACTACAGGCACAGATATCTCATCAAGCTCATCACTTGTGTGATGACACAGTGTTTTTAAAGATAAATGTATTTCAAGTAATCAGGGCTGCATTAAATGATCCAGCAGCTCTCCCAAGGATTCCTCAGTGAGCAGCTTCCTCCTTGCAGCACAGCTCATCCCAGGATTGTGAGGGGATGCTCTGGAACAGTTAAATCAGCACTTCCAGACCCCATGAGCTCCTCCAAACCAGACAGAAGCTCACCCAAGCGATCTCTGACCACCTCTGCAAGGCCTTGGAGTAAATCCACAATTTGTGTGCAGAATGTCTACATGGAAGGTCAGCACAAAGCACTGCATATTTTGCTGTAAATTCAAGTTCACTGCACATGTCTGAACAGCTCTGTAAAAAGCAGAAGGTAGAGTAGGCCACCTGGACAGGTAAAAACCAGCAAACAAGGGAGACACTTGCCAAGGGCAACACTGATTTTCTTGTGTTCCCAAAAAGAAAAGGGAATTTCAGCAGACAGCAGCCTGTGGATGTACCTGGAAATTGCATCCCCATCAGAAAGAAAATTACTTCTAAGCTTAAATATAGTGCAGATTTAGGTGTTTGCCACATTTTTTACTGTTATACGCTATGGAAAGATTCCTGCAAACCACATTAGAAGTGTTTACCCAGGTTTTATTGCTTAAAAATATGATTTAAACGAAAGCAACAGAGAAAACAGAAAGGTTATTGAAGACATCTGAGTCTTGAGTATTAGTTTGCTTACACAATTTCTGGTGTTCTTTCATTTTCTTAATCTTATTGAAAGTACAGTAAACACATTTCAGGTGTTTATAGCTTTTCCTATGGAATTACAGCTGCTCCTTCACTTCTGAAAATAGAACCTTCAGATGTAATTTAAAACATTATTACTAGCATTCCTGTGTTCATAATGTGATAACATTAAGATTTAAAATTTTCATTCTACTGTTTACTAGCTGCTCCACATGACTAATAACTTTTTTTCTACATAAAGCAACTTTGAGGTTCATGCACCATGCACAGCTTCAGTATCATGAACACAATTTCTTGAAAAGAAAAACACAATAAATGGTGCTCAGAAACCCCCCAACCCATCAATATTCCCACCACATGAATATTAAAGAAAAAAGAACTTTTTGAGAGAGATTAGGAATCTTAACGAGTGGAAATAAAAATGTTATTCATCCAGTTCTGTAAGGAACTGCCTAAAGCATCAAAACCATCCGACCCTCTAATGCCAGGACATCCCACCCAAATCATTCCCAAACCCCAGCCCACCTCCCATGGCTACAACAGCAATTCCCTTCACTGTGCAGAAAATGGGACAAAGCAGGGGAAAAGGGCTGGTACAGCCCTTGGACAAAATGACACTAAAAAGTCACTTTGCATGTTCCAGCATCAGTCTTCCCCCATCTACTCAGCATTTCAAAGTGGGAACTGCTCTGCTGTGATGCTTTGAGACTGCACTTTTCAAAGCAGCAGATCTGTGTTTCTACAAGCAGGAGCTTGCACTGGACCAGAATCTTCACCAAGGTATAAATACATCTCTCCCTCCCAAATCCAGTTATGTAACAGGACACCAAGCAGCAGCAGCCTTACCGACTTAACAGAGATCTCTGGGATTCCGAGATGGGAATTAATTATTCACAGACAAGTCCTCGTTAACTAAAGCCATTATTACCCACTTACACTGGAGAGCTGGGGTTTAATAAGCAGTAAGCAAGGCAAATGGAAAATTACTCAGAGATAGCTCTGAGAGCTGCTTCTAGAGCCAGCCCAGCTGCTGGCAGGACACACACTAAGGGAGGTTTTCCCAAACCCACCCCAGTGAGGGCTGCAAAGGCACTTCCACAACAAGGATTTCTCACCCAATGTAAAATCAGAATGAGCTCTCTGCATCAAAATAACCTACAACAACCTCAAATGCACCTCTGTGCCCTAAGCAACCTGGTCTAGGGAAGGTGTCCCTCCCCATGGCAGAGGGGTTGTAAGGAGACGAGCTTCGATGCCAAGCCAGTCTGGGATTATGACTTCAGGAAACAGTTCCTCAGCAAGAAATGCTTATTTAATGATTTCTGAATGTAAGTGGTTAACGGCCATTCCAAATCTCCAAAATGTCACAACTGCCAGCTTCAAATTTTGTTGTTATTAATTAGCAACTATCACACAACAAACAGGGAAACAGGGGCAGGTTCCAGTGCTGGATAACACTTTCCATGGCACCAAGAGCCAGCACTGTTTCATTATTCATCAGAAGGTGCTGAGGAACACGGGCTATGATATTTGATCAAGCAGCAAGCTTCTAAAAATATTTTCAGTTCTATTTATTGGGAACTTGCTTCTATTTTTTACCTTTGCATAAACCACTTACTTGCATGGCAAGGTGCAACACAAGCCTGCAGCCAGTATCATAGACATGCCAAGGAGGAAGAAAAAGCTCAGCAGTCATTTATGTGGCGGAAATCCCACAATCTTTAATAGAGAAAGGAACTCTTTATCCAAAACTATTCCCTAGGAAAAGATGGAAGTGAGATTCCCTGCCCTGCCCCATCTGTGCCCACCACAATCCTCACTGATGTTCTCCCTTCCCACAGCTCATGCCAGCAAAAGGATGGAATTGTGGAATGTAGGACCATGGGATATCCTGGAAAGGACCCACGAGGATCACTGAGTCCAGCTCCTGGCCCTGCACAGGCCCATCCAAGAACCCCAGCACTAATTAGGACACTGGAGAACACCAGGATAAATGAAGCCACAACTTCCTGCCAGCAGGTCAATACAGGCACTCCGTGGTCTGGGCTGAGCCTCTGTGAAGGAGCACTTTGAAAACAGGAGCTGGCAAGCTGGAAGGGACTGCATTCATTTCTGGAGGTATTTTAATCTAATTAGGAGTCTGAAGAGTCACTGCTGTGTGTTTTGTGACAGTATTTTGGGATGCCAGTTAGTGAGGGCACACAGGAGAAATTGATTTCTGAGCAAAGGCAATGCTGAAGGCATGGAAAAGAGGTGGAAAAGAGATGGAAAAGTTGCACCTCCAGCCTTAAGTAAGACCAGAAGGAAATCAGGCAGTGATCAGGATAGATCTGTTATCTGCCAGCAGCGCTTACAGCCACCTCAGACATGTTTCTGAAATCCTCAAAGCAGTATTAACACAGTAACTTGAGCCAAACCAGAGAAGAAGGAGGGCTTGCATCATTCTCCAGCTTATTTCTCAAAATAAACAGAAAGCCCAGCAGAATACTGGTGATAAATCATTCTGCTGTACCTCCAAAGCACCCCTGCTTCCCCAAAAACCACCTACAGTCACCCAAGGGGAACTCCCAGTGAGGGTCAGGAGTGCCTTTAACACAAGAGTCCTAAAAGGCAGATGTGACAAAACCTGATTAACAAGAACAAGCTGGGAGGCTCCAGCCCCAGCACAGGTGCTGGGTATTTCTAATAACAAACCATCAGGAAAATCAGAGAACATTTCAAACACAGAAAGGAGTAGTCAGGGCAGGTTTTCAGCCTGCACATCCAGATGACCCCTGCTAACTAATCATAGGGACTGAAAAGGGACAACAAGCTTCCAGCTAAGGTACAGCAAGGGGGAAGAGGCATTTTATAAAATGCTATTCCAATTCAGCAATAAATAGACATTATTTTTATCTAATAACATATAGAACATATATATGTGTTAAGCATATCTAACCCAGCTAAAGCTGAACACTCCTACATATTCGTATGATGATCCCAGGGATTTGTTTTTGAAGAGATTTTCTCAGGGACCTAGAAATCCCTTCATTTTTAGACTAATGCCACCTCCCTCTTGGCTGCAGACACCCAGAGCTGCTTGCAAGTGGCCATCTCAGCCTCCACAGACATTTAGAAGTTGCTTGATTTTTACCTAATGTTTACATCTAATAAGAAATAGGGAGAAAAAAATAAGACACTTCAAAGAAAAAAATTCTGTGTTGTTTTTTAGCCAATTTCTGAAATTGTTTCTGAGTCAGTTTAAAGTACATGAAGTGGCAGCAAATGAATTTTTGGTGAACAGTGCCTTTTTAAGAGCAAGGAACATCCATTATGAAACTATAAAAAGCAGCAACAGCAAATGCTGCTGCGTTTATCTCGTCACTTGACATATCAAAATACCCACTTAGTATCAGCACAACAAACAAAAGTGTCCACAAAAGCAGAATTTTGCTCTGTGTTAGGAACACTTGCCCTTATTTCAATGCCAAATCTCACTAACAGCGAAGACTCTTAATTGTGTGCCCCTTTTTGAGTATTTGTGACACTGCAGCCCTTCCTGTAATGAGAAGAAAGGTGAGATGTGCATGGGATTTAAGTGCAGTTCAGTAAATATTTGGCAATAGGCTGCTGTTCCTGATGCATTAAACATCACCACTTCACACCACAGCTCCTTGGAGACTGCTTGGTCAGGACTGTCGAGGGACACACTTTGGAAGGGAATTCCTAATGAGCAACTGCATTCCAGCCTTCACATCCATCTGCTTTCATTAACCTTACAAAGGAGATGATTTATTCATCATAAAGGTATTAAAATGCACTAAGCCTTCTCTTATCTTGAGGTATTTGTCATTGTTTTGTACAGAAAATGGCACTTAGGAGGCTGTTTGAAGTCACAGTCACTTCTTTTTAATTACAGTTAGCTGGCTCCTAGGGGAGAGGCTCAAAGGACTGTGGCTGAACCGAAGCTCTGGGAGGCCACAGGTCTCACCCCAACAACTGATGGGTGAAATCCCACTTTCCCTGGCCTCCTCCCTTGTGCTTGGTTACCTCCAGCACCTCCTGCCAGAGCAGAGCTCAGAGCTGGGCCACAGCCCCCAGTGCTGCTCACACAGCCCCCCTGTCCCCAGGAATCCCAGGACAAAATTCCTAACAAAATTAATAGTTAAAATCAGGCGAGATTAGTTAAAACCAGCTCACCAAAAGTTTTAATCACAGAGTGGTTTGAGTTGAGAGGGACCTTAAAGCTCATTTTGTTCCATGGGCAGGGACACTCCCACTGTCCCAGGATGCTCCAAGCTCCAGTGTCTAACCTGGTCTGGAACACTGCCAGGGAACCAGGGGCAGCCACAGCTTCTGTGGGCTCTCTGGGCCTGCCCACCCTCACAGGGAACCATTTCTTCCCAATATCCCATCCAAATCTCTCTTCTTTCAGCTTAAAGTCACCCCCCCTTGTCCTAACCACATTCTGTGGTCCTCAGTGTGACTGAGCTGATGTGGAAGTTACCTGGGGTCAGCTGGTTATCAATAGCCATCAATGCCAAGTCTATAATTTCCTGCAAATTTACTTTTTTCTAAACATTCTTCCATCTTCCCACCATGGACACCCTGCACTATTTCACGCTCTACTTATCCCTGTAAGTACAGGCATCTTTCATTATCACAGATACCGAGGTAATAGCACAGAATATGAGCATCCTATCTCCTTTCCAAATATTAGCCCAGTAAAATACCTCTTCTAGAGACATAGCTTAATCCTATTCATTTAATGTGCACACAAAATCAGTGTTCACCTTTTCTTCCTAATTCACAATATTTTCTGTTTTCTCCAATCAGTTTTTCTGCTTACTACAGCCTCAGTTTAATCACTTGGTTAAATTATTGATCAATCAGCTGAATCACAGATATTTTACAGCACAGGACCCTGCAACAGGATATTCCCAGCACTCCAGGGCAGAGCAAATCTTCAAGTGATTCGTTAATAGCTTTTTGGATTCAGCTGTGAGTCCAGGGACAGAGAAAAAATAAATTGGAAAGAATATTGGAATTCTTGTCCCATTGCTGTTCAGGTGGAGCTGTGGAACAGCTTATCCCTCCCTGCCCCTCACACTGCTCTGCCACCTCTTTCTCGTGCCCAGTTTGCAACCCCACCCTCCCTAAGCTACCAACGCCCAGAGGATATGGAAAAAATGTTTTGAGATAACTGGCAATTCTGTGGTTTCGAAGCAATTACACTTGGGAAGAGGAAAGAGGAAGGGCTAGAAACACCTGTTTTAAAATCACTGTCCTAAAAATCAGCTCCACTCTCCTCTCACAGCCAGTTCATCCCAAGTGCCCAAAGCAATAAGGAGCTTTGAGATACTTTGGTTCTGATAGCAAAAGACTATTCCAACTACGGTGCTACAGCTTTTTCCCTAATTTAAAAAAAAAAAAAAGAAACCACCAACAAACCAGAAGCCAACCGCAAATCAACCCAGAAACAAGAAGCACAGGTCTGTCCCAACAGATCTCCATGGAGAATCTTCTCCTGACACTGTGCTCCCACCTCCAGGGAGCTGCAGGAACAAAAAACCCAAATAACTGGTATTTCCAGGTATTATGGACTCCCTGGGCTAATACTGCTGCTTTTCTACCTTTCAAGGTGGTACAAGCCATTTTTTATCCAGACCCATCCACATGAATCACCCTACAACCCCAAGCAGGTCATTCCAACTCCATTACTGGCACCCCAAGTTCTTCCTTAAGCGTTTCACAATAATAAAGACACAGAAAACCAATTTCTTGGGCTGTTTTTTTTTCTTTTTTTTTTCCTCTTTCCATTTCTACAGCTTTTAGAATCAATACTTTCTCTCAAGGAGAACAGCTGTTAAAAGTGTGAGTGTTGAGCTCACCATCTATGAAGTGGTTCTCTTGAACAGAGAATTCCTGAGTGTTGGCCTGATGGTTCCTGTCAGCGCTGTTCACATTTGCAAGTGCTTGTGTGCAAAGCAAAGTGAACAAAGACCAATAGAAAAACCATTCTATTTTCAATAGAAATTACTGAGTAAGGTAGAACAACAACACCTTAAAGAAATATTCTAAATCTGGAAACTTAAAAATATCTCTCCACTCTAAAAAGGCTCAGCCATTCAAACCCTTCTGCTTTAGTTTCCTGGTGTTCCAAAAAGCAAATCCACATCACACCATCTCTCAACATCCCAATTTTCATCTGGATTTTTACCAGCAGTTCATTTAAGCATCTCTTAAGTGCACATTAAGTTTTAATGTGAAAGGTGCTGCATGTGCTCAGCAGCTGAAGGGTAAGAGCTCCACAACTCCATTTTTTAAACTTGTACCTCACCAAAAATGAGCATAAATGACAAGCTTCTGTTTCCTAATGAGAATTGTTTACAGCTGCATGGGATCCATGTGGCTTGGACAGATGTTTGACCTTCATCAGACAGGCAGGAGTCCATTTGCTTTTCTAATGCTACAGGAAAACAAAGATACTCCAGCCAGAGATCCCACATCACTTGGGAAATTTATAGAACGAAGGATGAGTTTAACTGGAAATTGCCCATGGGAGTCAGTGCTGGCTGTCCACTGCTCAGTTCTTACATTTAAGAGGAAATTTCCTGCTCATCACACTCTGCACTACTGTTAGGAGAAAGGAGGACAAAGCAAGAACTCAGGTTTATCTAGTAGGAGCCAAAAATTAAAACTCCTCTTTTGCAGATCTGGTTAACGGCACTTATTTTCTACTTGCATAATTTTATTCCCTAATATTGTCCACTTGTAGCTGCCACTGAGAACAGACAAGTTTCAGGAATCACACTGTCCTTTCAGAATAAAGAACCAGTAATTAATTTGCAGTCTTATTGTACCTTTCCACCCTCCTTCTGTTGCTAATTATCTACTGCCTAATAGCCTCCTACATCCTTTCAAGGAGTAGGTATCAATTTTGCCACTGGCTAAGTGCAAAAAAAGAAAAAAAAATCAGTTTTTATGATTCTCATGTAATCCAACACCTTTAGGATTGACATGTTCTGGCTGAGAAGCAGCACCAAGATGTTTGGCCTCCAAGAGATAATTAAAAAGTTCATTACTGAACCCCATTAAAGAACTCCACAAAAACCTCAGCCTAGGAGTGGGTGGGGTGAGTGGTGAGGGAGGGCAGTGCTGGGGAGGACTCAGAGCCCAGCTGCCCCTCACGTTGGTGTGGGAGCACTTCCCCACTCAGTTTTGTAAACGAGGAAGCTGATCCCACCCAAATCTACAGGACGGGCCATGGGATTTGGGGGGCTTATTTCAGGCTGAATATTCAATGGCTCAATGTAAATTAGAACTGGGGTCACTCTTGGAGGGCACAAGATAAAGAAGGACTCCCTGAGCATGGTCTGAGAAAAGTGTTCACTAAAACACATCTGAGAAATGTCTGCATTCAAACACTGCCACCCAAGAGGCTGAAGGTGAGGACAATCCTGCACCTCCTACATTAGGTCTGTAAGTCTGTCTGTCAACAACCCCTCCAAAATATAGACACAGAGAGGTGAAGAGCAACCCTTGAGCTTCTCCTCTGGCTTGTCTGGCCTGCCTTGCTCAGCACATGTTGACACTGCTTCTATTACAAAATGAATTCAAATAAAAAGAAAAGAAAAGGAAAAATATGTTAATGCTCCCACTCTCTTTTGCCTACACAGTTCCACTAACAAACTCATACATATGTCTGCATCTGCTGTGGAGCTGAGACAGGAAATTAGATTATTCTTTTCAGTGTGGTTAGGATACATGGAGTAATATGTATTTAAATGCCTTAAGAATTCTCAAAAACTTCTTGGAGTCCTTTAAATAACTTAAGTCATTACCTATATTTAACACTGACATAAAACAGGACTGCTTCTCACTAGGACTTTAGTCTACTATTTCTTATGAATCTGGATTTGGAAAAGGAACTTCTTTGACTTTCAGAGAGAGGTGAATCTCCAAAAGAGACTGGTTTAGCCTATAAAGGGAGCTCTATTTGTGTTATCAGTTTTAAGCACTCTGCCTGGTTCCTCTTCAGCATCCCAAAGCAACCCACACAGTATTTCCCTCCCCTGAAATGTGCACACCCCTCAGTGATGACACCTTTTCCCAGATACTCTTGTGTTTCTCCGAGGTCTGTCATCCAGGCAGTTAAATAGTTCTGATACCTAAATCCAGCAGTGCCAGCCAACTCCCAATTAAATTATTTGCAGAAGTGCAGCACATTTTAGAGCCATGGGATTACCAATTCCATCGCAGTGCACAGCCACAGCTCTTGCAAGATAAAGGCTTATTTACAACAGATCAAGTGCACATTCAAAGCAAGGCTCAAACATCCTTCTGTCATTTCCTGGGTGCTCTTTAATCCTCTGTGCCTCTGAAAGGCTGCTGTCCCCTTTGCAGTGGCGCACGTTGGACAGGAGGTGATTTACCAGCAGCGCCTTCCAAAGCGGCTCCTTTGAAAACCAACGGCAGCAGAAATAGATAATGACAAAAAATCAAGAGCTGTAAGAGCCCAGGCAAGCCAGGCTTATCTGAGTACACTCTGAGCACATAATAAATGACAATGGGTGAGCTGCAATCTTCATTGCAGAGTGGAAACATCCCTCAATTTATGCATCAAAGGAGAAGGGTTATGAGAAGGCCAGCAGCTGAAATGAATTCTTGTTGGATTTCTGATATTTGTTTGAGCACAAAGGGATGGTTTTTACCCAAAACAGAATAATGGGAAGTCATCTTAATTCATGCACATGATGGGTTTGCAGTATCCAGAAAGGAAGGATGTGATTGATTTGAGTTCAAGGTTCATTTTACAGAGCAACACACTCCAATCTTTGCCACTTCTAAACTTTTAAATAGCAAATTTACTCTGCACAAAACAAAAACAAGTGAAGAAACAGAAAGCCTGAGGACACTCAGAGAACATTTGATAACTGTGCTTTTTGAACACTTCAAAACATGCCTCTTGAGTTTGGCACTCATCATTACTGCACCATACACAAGGCAGGTAAAATAAAACCTGACTATGAGCAAGTCAGTTCCTACTTATCTCCTACAGACTTGTACGGTAAATGTACATGATATTTTGTGCAGCTCTATTAATTTTAGCTCAAATCTCTGTTTTTGCGCACAGATACTGCTTCTTGAATTAAAATTCAGAGGAGGAAATCTTATTCCCCTGGTACAGTTAATTATTATAAATAAATTACAGGGGTTTCCCAAGTAATGTGTTTGATTTAATCAACAAAAAGTTAATGAGGCCAAATTGATGCAGGACTTAGGCAAGACTAAGCTGACAGGGATTTAAAGATCTGTTAAGCTCCTGAGACTGCAGGATCAATATGAGATTTGAGCAGTGAGGGCATCCATTATGGACACAAGGGAAAGGCTTCACTTTCTGCTCCTCTCCTCCAGCAAGGACAGCTCAAGATGGGGCAAAGCAGGGAGGCACTAAAGGTTACAGCTTCCACTCAGGAAGTTTTACTAAAGAATTCAAACTTTACAGCTTTTACTGAGCTTTAATAACCAGGAATCTCCAGCAAAGCCTCTCTTTTACTGCCTTTTGTTCATCTTTGAGAAGGGGCAAAATCTACAGCTTCACTTAAAAACCCAGTTACAACAACACTGGCATAATTTGAAATCAATACACTATTTGGCAGCTCCAGTCACAAATACCAGTGGAGCTTTAGTCTTGATTCCAAGTATTTATAACACATTTTGTGGTAACTTGAATTTTTTTTTTTTTGTGTTTTTATTAACTGCTCTCAGCTTCCCCAACACACAATTTGCTCACTTCATCTTCTGTTTAACGATGATTGCATTTACCAGAACACTTCCAAAAGCATCATTAAAACAGCTCAGATAAGGAACTAGATACCTGAATCATGGTTAATTCCTAATCCAAAAATCATTCTTGAGTTATGTGGAAGCATAAAACTAAGATACAGATTAGGAAAGCAAAAAATAAACAACGGCCTTGAAAGTTATCAGTTGATTTCCACAGATCTATTTTTTTGCTGCATATTTTCCTGTTGGATGGAATTAATCCAACCATGACCACCTACATAAAACACTGAGAAGAGGAAGGAAAACTGGGGAAGTTCTGCCTTTTATTTAAGTTGTCAGTGTGCAGAACACTACAGGAAAATTGCTTTAGATTCAAGTCCTATCTATACAAGTCTCATACATGAATTCTTTTCAAAGAAACAAATTATGTGCAAGGAAGCAGAGACTTTTTTTCCACCAGTGCATAGAGGCAACTCCTCAACAGAAGTGCCTGTCTCCTACTCATGATCCCAGCAGTTTGCACATGGATTTCCAATAGCTGGTGCAGACTATTTTCAGTGTTCTGCAGAGAAAAGCATGCTGGTTAATTCTGTCCCCGAAGTCAGGTTTTATTCCTGTCCTCACAGGGCTCTGTGAATAATGCTGCATCCCCATTACAAATAAGTAAATAAATAGAACAACTACTCTAAATCCATAAGAGAGCTTCAGACCATGCCCTGGCCCTCTCTGGAACTCTGCCACAGCTACAGTAGGGATGGAGTGGGACTATGAGATCCCTGTGGGTCCCTTCCATCTCAGAATATTCTGTGATCCCAAGGGCTTCTGTTGGATTTGCTGTGTCTCAGTTCTGTTTTCCAGGAGTGAGACCCCTCAGGCAGCTGCAGGTGGCTGAAGGAGGGGAGAAATGCACATTTCTCCTGCCCACAGCATAGACCAGGGGGAAAGAACATTACAGGGCACACAGAAAGTATAAAACACGCCACATTTTCCCTTTCTTTATACTCTCATTCAAACCCCAAGATTCACCCAGCTTTTCCTGTGAATTCTAACAGAAAAGAACAAAAGCAACCCAAAGAGAATGGCAAAATAATGAAGGAAACTCAAACTACTTTATATATTCCAAAGAACAATCCTCTGGCACTGCAAGCCCTCAGCTCCCCAGATTGAGCTGTGCACACATGTTGTTCATTAAACAGCCTTATCTCTCAGATAACCAGAGCAGCCCCTCCAAGAGCTGGGGATAAAAATGAGCTGCACTGAATTAATGTGAAACCAGTCACAAAGCTTTGTCTTTCTGAGATTGCAAATTCAACAACTGCCAGCCCGTCGAGAGAATTCTATGGAGCACAATCAGCACTCGGATCCATAAATTACAGCTGTCTATTTCCAGTGGAAATAACTGTGGGCAAAATGCTTGCATATGCTGCTTTACCTACCTGGATGGCATCCAAGATTTAGTGAGACTTGATTCTACTTCTCAGTAGAAAAATCAGAACTGGAGCAATTCAGAAATCAAACTATTAATATAATGCATTGTCTGATGCAAAACCTACATCTGCTTGCAAAGAGACACCTACTTGTGTTTACACAACTGCTGCCAAAAAAAAAAAAGGCAAACCAGCAAAAAACCATCCCCTTTCCCTTTAATTCACCCATTCACAATGCTCTTGGACTTCCTTGAGGACTGAGTCTAAAGGAATGGTATTAAGGGGGGAAAATAGACTGAGTTCATGCAGGACATTTTTCTACAAAACACTGGTGGTGTGGCTGTGACAGAATCGTTTGCAGCACCTGAAGTCAAAGTCATGAAACATCATGATGGGCCTGAAGATTCTCAGTAAGAAATCCAGAAAAATAAAAATCCACATGAAGCACAGAATTGAGCACCTTTTGAACACCATCAAACCACAAACACATCCCTCCTGCTCACCAGCACACACAGCTTAACTTCCACAGGCAAGGCACTGGGACTGAAATAAAGAAATCTGGTTGGCTCTGAGTTTCATACAGTTTTTTGGGGGACAAGAAGGATTTTTTAACATCACAAATGTATCATCACTGTTAAAGATGACATAGAAGCAGTTCTGACAATTTGATGAATGTATTCCTCTCCTTCCATTCTGAAATTCAGATTAAATCTTCATCATTTGAAAGCTACTGGAAGCTCCACAGCCATCTCAACTACCAGAAGCTGTTTCCATGTTTTATTTCTGTTAGCAGCAATAAAACTAATTTAAATTAACATCAGGAGACTCATCAGATTCCACTCTACTGGAGAGGGTCAGCCTGACATTAATGTAAAAATCTATTGGAGGAAAAAATGGGGGGTTTTAAAATTACTAACAAATGATGATTTTGCACAT
Organism: Phainopepla nitens; assembly: GCA_013400175.1. Classification (NCBI taxonomy): domain Eukaryota; kingdom Metazoa; phylum Chordata; class Aves; order Passeriformes; family Bombycillidae; genus Phainopepla; species Phainopepla nitens. Next base: position 244,454 of record VXBQ01012578.1, read on the forward strand.
TTTAAGGACTGGTGATAAAATGGTAGCAGAGTGATTATGGAATGATTAAAACCAGCCAGAAAAGGCCATTTTTATGTATAGACACTGAGTCATTTAGATGGCACAGCAATACATTCCAACTTGAAAATTAGTTTTACAAGTCTCTGTATTTAATTGTACTTTGCAGGTTCTCAGAGAGGAGGCTGAGTCACATAGTTCAAGCAGATTTTCCTGGAATAAAACAAAACAAAAAGTTCCTAAAACTTTGATTCCTGCTGGACTTTCTCTGCTGCTGCATCCCTGCAGTTTGTCAGGGTCTGTTTCACAGCCAATCCTCCCACTCCACCCAGCACAGAATGAGGCTGATATTCCACAATTCTCTCCTGCTCTAAGGTAAATTAGACAATTACTTTTCCATTTAATCTAATGTGCACCTTTACAAGGAATCAGCCTTTCTGTGTGATCCTCAACAGACAACTCCACACAGCCTCCATCTATTACAGACTGGGAAAAAAAATCACACTTTTCTTTTAGTTCAGCTAAATAACTTAGCTGATGTTTTCCCCATAATTAGTACTTTAGCTGCCTTTTTTTTCTTATTATTTTAAAATTTACCTTCAGCCTTTTCACTCTTTCTGGGCCTATTTCACAGTTCTTCCTAGGACATCACACCTTTTTGGCAACAAGCCTGGTACCTCTCAGCTCAGAAGCCATGAAAGCCTCTCCTTTTATGCAGTTTTGTTACAACTTCCTTCCTTTTGTACCTTGTTTTTCCTTTAAAAGCAGACAACTAGGAAGGAGCAATTGGAAAGAAACAAAATCCCCAAAGGTGGTGTTTGTGGGCAGGTTTCAGAGGTTTGCTCATCAGAGCTGCTCCCTGAACCCCTCTGCACCTCACACTGCTCAAATCCTCCACTCTGGTGATTTTTAAACACACAAGGCCTGTGCAGAGGGAAAAGGAACATCTGCTACTAAACCTTGAGACAATCTGAGCAAACTTTGATAGGATATACTGCACACAGACATCTTCATCTTGGCTGTCACATCACACCACTAAATATCAAAATGCCTTGTAAAACAAATTGTATTTTCTCCTGGAAACATGTGAACAAAGACAGCTAATTAAAGCAGCCCATCACACTGACAGCTCCACACAGTCTGTGCATTACACCTCAGAATGCAGTGTTCAAAGCAATCCACCCATTCTAATAGATTTAACAAATACCTTGGCTTGGAAATTGTGTGACATTCACCAAAGGGAAACTAAAGTGAGTTTATTACAGTACAACTGTATTATAAGCAGAAAGAATTCTGAGGGTTTGTACAATGGGATAATTCATGACGTTTTGCCATAATGAGAAAGCCAAATTAATGAAATAAAGTCAAGCTGATTTTTGTTTTTTTTAATGAATTATTTGCAATCATATTGCTTTGCTGTGTCAATCTTGTCTCTGCACAGATTCTGTGTTTTCTGCATTTCACGGCACTATAAAACATCTTGTGGACACAATTTCCTCATTACAAGCAGCTATAAAGCTACTGAAAACAAATCCACCAGGGCAATATCCTTTGCAACCGAGCAACAGCATAAAATTCCAAGGCATCGTTTGTATTGGATATTCCATACCACATGAAAAACACCAGCTATTCCAGAGCAATCTCTGGGTCAGGAGTCTGATTACACTCACCCAGCTGGGAGAGACCAACATCTCTGGCTGCATCTCAGTTTATTTGCAGTGATCCTTTTATCTTCAGTGTCAATGGCTGAGACTCAATCCATCCTAACCAATACTTTCATTTACTGACCACAAACACAAGCCCTTCTAACTTCACTCCACCTGCTGTCTGTCCAGCTAACAGTGACAGGATATTTTATCCCTGCCTTCTCACCTGCCTGTGGCACATTGCACCCCTTGATTCCATGGAACCATTTGGCAGGCCAACATTTTGGATTTGCTGCTACTTTGCTGATATCTCTGTGAGTAGGAAGAATGATCTCTTCAGAGATTAAGTACTGTTCCCCAGACTGCCCTGATCATTTCATTTGAGATAATTACATTTCATCTTCATTTGCCAGAAAGAAAGGAAAGCAGTAGGAAGCAAATTACCCACAACATAAAGATGCTGCCTAAACATTGGCAGAGCTTAGGGAGATTTTGCCCAAGACAAGACCAAAGCTGACCAGGATGTTGTTCAGGCAGAAACACAAAAGCACATCCTTGGTGACATTTCACCTCAGAGAAAATGCAGTTTAAGAAGGAGGATGGCGAATTTACACTAAAAAAGCATTTCAGGAGTGAGGCTCTGCCTCCTGCTTGATTACCTGCTACTGCATCAGTCTGGTTAAAACCAGGCTTCAGAGAAGTCTGGAGCTGTCTTAGAGTAGCTCAGGTTCACACTGCATAACAGAATTAATTCCCTGAACAGCCTCAAACCAAGATGGTACCAGCACCGAGGGCTCAGCCTGGCTGCCCACAGATCTCTGTAGGATCACAGGGTGCTGACTCCCACCACCACACCCCAGCCAGATGAAATGTGCCCCATGTAGCACTGCCAGGTCCCAGAGGGGCACCAAGCCTGAGCAGATCCTTCCTCCGAGGTGGGAATGGCTCTGGCAAGATGTTCCATCAGTGCCTTACCCTGTCAGTCCAACACACCCTGACTGAAAAATCCCAGGGCATGAAGGTGCCTGGCAGGAGCCAGGGCTGGAGTTTGGTTTTCAGGCAGCACCAAACCAGAGCTGAAGTCAGCAGCTTTCATTCAGCTGTGCCTGTGCACTGCCAGACCCCCAGCATGGTCTGCAAGAGAGGAGCTCCACTGCCACCAGATGCACCCAGTGATGCCACACACACACATCCATGGGAGCAGCCAAAACCCCCAGGAGGCTCAGGGACAAACAGGAGTGATCAGTGAAGCTGCAACATGACCACTCTGCTGGAAATCCACATGCCAGGGGCATTACTTTCAGTTTGCAACAGCTAACCAGCATTAGTCCTTCCACAGCTTGCCAGCACATTGGCAACTCTGCTGGGATCTAAAAACCCAAGGAAAGAATGCAGTGATGCCCACAGGCATCCCACTGCAGCCTTGGGATTTGAGCCAGTTCAGTTGCTGTGCATTAGACAGATTCCCAAGTCACCCTGCATAGCCTCGAGCTCGAGTCCACACCACAGTCATCTTGAATTCTGTTGTAAGACAAAAGTAGTTCAGGGGATCTTTAATCCTTTCCTACAGAATTCTGGTTTTCTGATATCTGACTGTTCTGCAACTCACCTGTTCCTGAGGATAGTCTGCACACCTGTGGGTAAGAACTGGATTTTAATTCTGCCAGGGAAGGTCCTGGCTTTGCTTTGAGGTTTTCCAATAAATAAACAATGCCTTAACATGCCACCTCCTGACAGTCCCCAAAACAAACTGCAGGGTATTATGGTGAAGCCACAGTCAATATTTTGAACCTTATTATCACTGATCAATATCACACTCCTGGAGAATCAAGGCACCTGCTTAATGGCAATGCTTTAATGAATATGGAATACTTTCAGATTCAAGGATGGAATTTTCACATTTCAGTCCTGTTGAGAGCACTTTTACAAGCTCTACAAGCTTGACTCAGCCATGTTTGCAGAGAGGTAGGAATAAAACCCACCCCTGAGTATAAAACACCAAGGGAGTAAGTTGGAAGTAAAGTATCTGATAATTACATTAAATTCTGCACATTATCTGAACTTTGCAAGTGTATAATGAGCACTGCAATAATGAGTCAATGAAGGCTCTTCCTGTCAGGTGAAAAAGAGGAGACTGCTAAGAAAGCCAGAACAAATCCATGGACTTCCCCCCCAGCACAGATGCTGCCCCAAAACTGGCAGGCAGCTGGCACACAGCTTCCCCAGGGCATGGGGTTGTCCAGCAGGAACTTCGATTGGGAGCTCCAGGAACTAACTGTAAATCTTTTGTAATGATCCAAACTAACTCCTCACTCTCAAACCACACTGGAGACAGAATCATTCAGTAACTTATCCAAGGGAGAAGAACCTTTACTCAAACATCAATGGCATGCTAAGCACAACCAATAATGTCCACATTTAAAAAAAACAATAGCTATTTAATCCTTTAAAATAAATTATTTTCTTAGAACAAAGACATCAAGATGATGTACACATACCTGAGGCTTCTTGAGCTGTCACCTTCAGACCTGTAAAGTAATACACAAATACTTAGAACACAGTTATTTCCAGCATTTACCATTCAAAAGCTGTGTGCCTTCTCAGGCATTCTCTCCTTCTGTACTTCAGTGAGTGTCTCTAGGGCTTGTTGTACTTTTTCTGCTAATAAGACAGTTAGAAAAGAAACGTGTCTACTTAGGCTTCAAGGAAATCTATTAGAAGTTAAAACCCAGTTAAGAGCTGAAGTCAATAATTGCAATATTAAAATAGGTGACACCCTCTGAACTCTCAATAAAGACCTTCCTCAAACATGCACAGAGATTTATTCTCCATCCTTACAAGTGGAAAGCAACACTCTGACAGTATTCTAGAAGCAGATTATTTTGTACATTTTAATTTTTGTCTTCATCTCTTCTTCACATTTTGCTGAAAAGGTCACAGGCAAATAGGTCTGGAATCCAACACTCAGCTTTGTCAGACACTCAGAAAGGGCCAAAGTTGGCAAATAAAGGTAATTTAAAATCTTTAAAACCTCATGCTTTTCTGAATTTCAGAAACGTGCAAAAAGGAGGGATAATATGTAGTAAGTTACAGGGGGGCAGGTTTAAGGTCAGATAATTTCATCAATCAAACTTGGAACAAAGCCTCTCCTCTTTCCCCAATATTTTTTAAGCAAAGTAACTTAATTCAGGATCATCCACACTGAAAAGGATTTCATCTCCAAGGAGAAATGGGAACATAAAATTCAATCTTCATGACCAAACAAAAATGCAGAAGAAATCATAGAACCATTTGCCAATTCCTTTCCTCCCTCACTCCCAAAGCTGCCTCCTCAAAGGGAAGTTCTTTAGGAACTAAAGAACAGGTAAAAACCAGTTGTTTAACAGACACAACAACTTCAAAGCAGTTTTTTAAACAGAGAAGTGCCATGAAGCTGAGCTCAGCCCTGAACTCCCAGGAGTAATGGAAAAAATTAATGAACCCAGTGTTTAAGTGCCACCTTCCCACACGGCTCTCAGCAAATTCCATCTGGCAGAGCACATACCTTACCCTGGGAGAGATGTTCATGCAATTGCTTGTGCTTTCAAATTCTCAAATACAGGAGACAACTACCTCATTAATGTCTTAACTTCCTGCCTTTCCTCTGGGCTGGAATAACAACTCATCCAACAGGGAAAACGTCTCTGAGGGCTCGAAGCATTCCCATGTCACTGAAGTGCAGCAGCCACCCCAAACCACCTCTCCAGCAACACATTTCTCCACTCACTAGAATTAATGAAGTATTTTCAGTGAGTGAGGGTGATCTCCAGCTGATCACCTCCCAGCCCAGCACAGCCAAAAGGCAAAGGGGGCCCACCACCCCTTCTTTATTTTCAGGATTCCCAGAAAAGCTGGGAAACTTCACAGCTGCTAAATTTGCATTTTCAAGGTTAAGATTTACTCGAGTAAATTCCAAAGAGTTGTTCAGAGCTGGTCAATTTTGCTCAGGGAATGAGTAATTGATGAGCAGGGCTGAATGAACACAGTGCTGAAAGAACCCACTGCTTGTAGTTTGAGACAAAGCATTCGATTTTCTTTAAGCATTCTTTAAAAGGCACGATTTGGGATCAATATTTAATGTTTCTGCTCACACAGGAAGCATGTGCTGGGCTCTGGGCTAGTTTTTTTCCTTTTGACCCAGACAAAAGAAATGATACTGGCAATGCTGAGACAAGGAGAAAGGTAAAAAGGCTTCTGGCAGTATCTTGCATTATTTATTTCAAGGTAGACCTTAAAGGAAAAAAATGCCCACAATACACAGAATATCTTCTGTGCTGTAGTACTCAGAACAGCAGGGATTCCATTTAGATACCTGAGCTGTATCACTGATGAGATAAATGTCAGGCAATGTTCTCCAAGATTTCTCCTCTCAGCCCTGGATGGTTTCCAAGATCACATTTTGAGCAGAACTAAATATTACAATATTACACTCCCGTTGAAGTACAAGTTTGTCTTCTTCCTGACCCCAGGAATTTCATTCTCAGTAGGGAATACATCCTTTTTGAGATTGTTACAACCAAAAGAAGCAGAAATTCTTTTCCTACCAGTAGTAATTACTGTAATTTCATGGCAAGCAGAGGCCAGGAGGAACAGCGACCATCATAACAAACCTTGAACCAAAAACCAAACGTAAAGAAAAACAAAAAAATCCAGTACTTGAGATTTAAAGGGGGCTGCAAACCAAAGCAACCATTAAAATCCAGAATGATTTTTGTTTAACTGAGCACTGCCATCACTGCCTGTCAGTCCATATTCAAAACATGGATATTTCAGAAAACAGCTCCACTCACACCAGCAAAAGGATTTATATCTTTGTCACCGCTATCCTCCTATAAAAACCCCATCAGAAGAACAACAAACCAACAATCTTGGCTTCCAGTTGCTGACTTGGTTGGCAATTTTCCAACAAACCAGCCTTGGTGAGAGGCGTCAGCTCCTAAAAGGTGGAAGCCATTTAAAGGAATAACACAATTTCAAAGAAAATGCTGGGAAAAGCACAAGATGGGAAAGCTCTTCAGACTGGGAATGCAAGAGGTTCCCATTCCCAGATCTCTTGTTCACTGAGGTGACAGGAGGATCTCAAAAACCCAGCAGCAGCAGAGCTCCTTCAGTGGCTTTTCCTCATTCCAAATATTTTTGCCCACACCAGCAGGAAACGTTCAATTGTCGTTATTCTCCTCAAAAGCCATAATAAACAAGCTGAAAGTCCTGTGGGACCTGATTTGTTGTTTACATCTAAAGCTGCACTAGAAGGGGAACAGCACAAGGTAAAGCTGCTTCCAAAGGCAGCTTCAGGAACAGCTTTGCTCTTGCTCATTAATCATTTTCCAAATTAAACACAGCTCAGAACCATCATGGTGTATGATATGGACTGAGATACAAACTACCCCTGCAACAATTCCTAGCTGAGCAGATACTTTATTTGGGCAGTGAGTTATGGCAATGTCCTGTAAAATTATACAGCAAGTAGTTTTAACAGTTTTAAAACTCTGTTTGTCTAGGACTCATGTTTGGGGGTGCAAAATGTGGTACAAAACCAGGCAAAAGCAGAAGTGAAATGTTTCTGTAAGAACCCATGAGTGGACAGGGCTTTAAATAGTTCACAGAGCCACTCCTGTGGTAGGAATCCCACTCAGATCTCACCTCCTAGGAGCTGTCACTTCCATCAGAATAAAAAGAACTGGGGAAAAGCCAAGGTTTCTAACAGCATATCAAACATCCACTGAATAACCAGACTCCATCTGAAATGCACCTTCTCACAAGCCACAAGAACTGATGTTATTGTAGGAGACTCAGAGTATACAGCAACCACGTATTACAGAGCATTCTAATTCCATTTTTTACAAAAGGGAAAGATTGAACTGAATCTTTACACAGCAATACAAGGATCAATGTGTTTGATTCAGCCTTGCTTTGAACACAGGACGTGCCTCAAAACCAAAACTGCACCCAGCACAGGTTGTTCTTTTGTGGTGTATTAAATCTTTCAGCATCTGTAATGTAGAGGAACAGATTACCTTCAAGGGAGAGAGCTTCAGAGAGAATTCATTGATGGCTACAGAAATGATACTCCACGTACAAGGAGCGGGGAATAGCTCGAGGTTCCTGCAGGCGAATGTTCTGAGCAGCGTTTCAAACCGAGGCAGATGTTGCCAGGAAACCTCCAACCCCATCTAAAGGCTATTAGAGCTTTCCAGGATTTTTATCTGAGCCTGCTGGGTGTCAGTGATGTTCCGTGCCCCTGTGGATCCCAGCAGATGTGCAAAGCTCTGCCAAGGAAAGCAACACTCTGCTCCCAGGAGTCTGGGAAGAGCAGCCTCAGGAACAGCACAGAGTCAAGTTGGAATAAAACCTCCCCAGCTCAGACACATGTCCTGCCCTTATACCAGTGCTCAGCACCAGAGCACTGCCAGCAAGGATAAACTGGCAATTATTTGAGTTGGAAGGGCCTTTAAAGCCCATCTCATTTCAGCCCTGCCGTGAGCAGGGACACCTTTCACCAGCCCAGGCTGCTGTTCCACCCAGCCTACGTCCAACAGACACAGGCAGTGTCTCCTTCCCAAAATCTGGTGTGGCCAGCAAGGCTCTGTGTATTAGGTGGAGTCAAAAGATTCTACTGGGCTGAAGACTTGAAAGAAGTGGTAAAACAACCTAACAAGAACTGCCTAGTCAGTAGTATTTTAACTAGATAAGTTTCAGGATGAGAAAAATGATTAATTTCACCACTAATTTAGCCCCTTCAGCAAGATTCCATCATTATACATGACAGGGTGAACACCTTTACATCAACAGAATTAAACAAACTCACCACAGCCTCCCACAAAGTTCCAACTAAGCTATAATGGCACCAACATCACACTAAGGTCCCAGGACTCTTGGTAACTTCAAGATACAAAAAACCTGTATCTCTGATTATATTCCATGTTTTTAAACACTGGTTTGATGTCATGATGAATGTATTGAAAGCCTTCTGGTTCATTTGTCTCAATGTTCCACACACTTCAGCTCACTGGGCACCAGTCCACTGCTCCCACCCTCAAAAAAAGCCATAAATACATCGAGTGCAGAGAGCAGCACTCTCTAAGAGTTTAGATGTGATTTCCCACCACCAAGCTGAAAAAGAAGTTTCACTCAAGCCCCAAACAGTGTAAGATTTAAAAGTCATATCAGTAATACATGCAAGCTAAATTTGGGCTGCTCCTTGGACCATGCACTTGTGGCAGCTCGAGCACGAAAGGACAGCACCTCCCACAAGGAATGGCATCATGCAGACAAGCTGATGTGAGCTAAACCTGTGAATCACCCGCTGCAACATCCAAGGTCACTTATGTAAGAAGCATTTTCAGGCACCATTTTGAAACAAAAGGCAGACAGGATGTGCCCAGGTCCTGCTGTGTGCTGTGGATAACCACCAGGCACTGCTGGAAGTGCTCCCTGCAAAACAGAATTGCCAGGTATGGCCACTCTCCCCAGCAACACCCACACAGGGCAAGGAGCTCTGCTGGGCTGTGGAAGAGGAGGTGGTGTGAGCTCTATGTTAAAGCACAACACAATACTGACTGCTTAAAAAGAACCTGTTTGCTAAATTGACTGGATTTTAGACCTGCAACCACCAATTAACCATGTTCAATGAGACAGCACAGTATTTCACCCAGAACATCATTAACCACATTCTTTTTGTCCTTATTTTCTCCAACTCTCATTAAAGAAACTGACTTTTTAGCCATCTTAAGTGACAGTTAATATTGCAGATGCCCTTTTTTAATGCAGATTGCATGCACTCCTATTTGTGCAGAGCACCTCCAGCCTCAGCAGAATCCTCCCATCCCAGCTCTAGGAATGCACTGCTCATGTGGCAGTGACCACCAAAAGCTCTTTAGTCCTTACAAAGCTGTTACACACAGATCATGATGAAAACATAGTCTTTGTTTGTTTGTTTTAACCTTTAAAGTGAATTCTAACTGTGATCCTGGGCAGGAACATTGAAAAGAGCCACTTCCATAGACTCCATTTCCCTTGTGTTAAGCCCAAGCAGACACGTCTCAGCCCACGAGAGGCAGCAGGCACTTATCTCCCACAGATAAGTCACTGTTTTCTCTACTCCAGCCCTGCCATCTGGACACAATCCCGAGCTCTAGGGAGCCCTGCCTGAGCAGGGAGGTTGGCCTCGATGACCTCCAGTGGTCCCTTCCAACTTGAACCATCCTGTGATCCTATAATAAATACCATGGAAATGCAGCTCCTGGCAAATGATCTCCATAACAAGCTTGTTATATCCATTCCTGGACTGCTTACAGCCACTACTGTCCAAGAAATGTCCCTTCCAAACTCTCAGAGATCTCTGAGGAGGGATTTGCAGAAGCCCAGCCTGATGTCCCTGCCCAGCCACCGCTCTGTACCATATGCTCCAGGCTGGCTCGCACTCAGGCAGAACACAGCCCTCCCCACGCTCACCTTCTTCAGCCAGCATGGGTTTTTTAGCAACCTGGGCTCTCTTGATGCCTGAAAATAGTTTGGAGCAACGGCCAGGCTTTCAAAGCAGGCAGCCTGTGCTTCCCATCAAGGTTATTGGGACCATCTGTGCACAGGAGCAGCCTCTCCCAGCAGGGAACACCAACACGCCGGCAGGTGCTGCCTCCCAGCACCACCTGGGCAGCCTGGAACTGCCTCCCAGACCAGAACAGTCAACACAAACAGCCAAACACACGGGAAACTCAGCATTCCAGTGGTGCTGCTTGTGCCTAACTAGAAGAGTGCTGCTATCCCTGTGAGCCGGGCAGGGAAGCCATGTGCCACTGCCCTGACACACCTGGGGCAGCCCAAAGCAGCTGTGCTCTAAACACAAGCTGACACACATTTTTGCTTCTGTGCAGAGTGTTCAGTGTCACCTCTGGAAAGTGGAGCAGAGCCCAGCAGCTGCTCTGCCCCATGCCCCCCGAGGGTTGCGGCACACCTCACAACACTGTCACCGATTCTGGCCCGTTCTGCCCTGCTCTGTTCTGATCACTAGCCCTTCGCTGAGATGCACAGAAGATGGGACTGTGACCAGTGGGACTGCACCCCATTGATTCCATGGGATGGAAACACAGCCAAGCAGAACACACAGGAGGAAGCTTTACTCCTCAGGGCTCTCCATTGCCCCTCCTGCAGCAGGTGGGGAGCTGGGGACATGGAGGGTCTGGAGAAGTGAACGGCTCCAGGATAACACATCCCTGCAGCCTGCCTGCCTCTCACCAACCCAACTGCTGCCTCACGAGATGGAGCCATTAGGCTGCACATAGCAGCCAACTGATGATCTAAGTAAGAGCACTGCCAAAGAGCCATATGGAAAGGAAGCAAATATTTCGCTTTGACAAGCAAGGGGTGATCTTAAAGTCAGCACCAGAATGAAGACTTGAATCTCAAGTGGTAAAATTTGAATAAAATATCCTTGGTTTGTGAGCTCTCAAAACCATTTTACCTCTTCTCCTTGCTCACTCCCTCCCCTCCAATTGTTTATAATTCGCAACAGCTTTTACAAAAAAATATTTCAGAAAACTGAAAGGCTGCCTCCATTCTGTTTGAAAAACACCTCATTCTTGTTACATTTATCATTTTACAAATGAGTCAATTCCTTATTTTCCCCTGCAGCTGAAACTTTCCAATCCAGTTATTGCTGCACCTTTGACCTGCAGCCTTGTTTGTCCCTACCCCAGCTCAGGGATGAGCAACTTCACAACCAAAATTCCTTTAAATGTGTCTTTCCAGCTCAGTTCATTAACTGAGGTGTGGAGTGGGTTTTTAACAGCTGAGGGAAAGAGCTGTAGTTTAACCCCAGAAGTACTGAAGAGCTGCACAGCAAATTTTTACTATCTAACTGCCCATCAGAAATCTCTCTCCAATATTCTTGTCATCACCTATTTTCTTCAGAAGGACAAGGCAGTATTAAGCAGCATTAGCCTGTGGCAATCACCTGTACTGAACGTGAATATTGAATACAGAAGGCATTATTTCAGCTTAAATTAAGGGTGAGCAGAAGTGGAAAGCCATGGGACAGGACTATTTCAGATCTCTTTCCATTTCCAGCTAAGGCCTCATGAAGAAAGAACAATGTCTCTAAAACTGGGGTGTAAACAAGAAGCTCATCCTTTTATCTTACATTCAGAAAAAGTGAGGCTGCAAGTGTGGCTTTTCAACAATCATGGCTCCAATTATGGTTCCTTTTAGAGATCCTTCCTGCCTCCAACAGCAGCTAAATGGTTCTCGACTGTAAAGATACAGTAGAACACTTAATCATCAATTCAGCCTCTCAACGTGCAGTCATCAGGCATAAAGATTAACAAAATTAGATAATCAAGTTTCATCTTTCATTTGTATCAAATATTTCTATGTTCCTTAATAAATTCCTCTGCCTGCAGAGGGTTGTTGTCAAAAATGTACTTTGGACACATGTGGGATCAGAGAGTTAAAGGCCGAGAGCCTTCAACAAGAATGAGACATTTTCTGCACATGAAATTTATGTCTTTTCTGCACGTGAGATTTATGTCTTTAATCCTCAGGCTTTGGAGACCATTACAGCTCTCCCCTTATCTTTCATATAAGACAAGATCTATGTTTTTTCCATAAGGAGAAAGAACAAACAGTGACACTGATGGGGACAGCTGCCATCAACCCTCCACTCCAGGAATTCATCCACTCACCCAGCAATAATTACAAAACCCAGCCCTGAAAACCTCCCTATGCAATTTAAACTTAGGCACTTTATGAATGAAGTTTTCAGGGTAAACTACACCCAAGTCCTATTTCCAGAGGCATCTGCTTGTTCAATTTCAGACACAGATTATGAGAAGTCTGGTCTGAGTGATTTGCCATTAAAATGGCAAAGATAGTTTTTAGAAAAAATGGATGGTGCTTCCAAACTAAATTGAATGCAAAAATGTAAGAAAAGTATTAAAGCCTCAACAAACTCAACTCTGATCCTCAACTCTGGATTAACCTCACTGCCTGCACCGGCAGTGCTCGGGATGGTGCCGGACATGAAGAGAACCTGAAACATTTGGAGTGATAAAACCTGTCCTCAGGGGACTTGCTGTGCCTGCACTGGGAACAGCCCTTTCACCACTTGGGTCAGGAGCTGCTGGACTCCACAGATCATTTCTGGTACATCACAGAATCCCAGAATGGTTTGGGTGGGACAGGATTTTAAAGCTCATCCAGTCCCACCCCGGCCGTGGGCACCTCCCACTGTCCAGCCTGGCCTTGGGCACTGCCAGGGATCCAGGGGCAGCCACAGCTGCTCTGGGCACCCTGTGCCAGGGCCTGCCCACCCTCACAGGAATAATTCCTTCCTAAAGGATGTTTAAATCCAATCACTTTGATGGCTGTGTTCTGAAGTCAACCTGAGCCACTTGGGAATTCCAAATGCCCCAGGAGTTCTGCTGCCATTGATGTAACTCTTTCCTCCAAATAAGACTAAATTAGAAAAACCTGAAAAGATTAAGACAAAACCAAATGTGTATTCTACTGCTATAACTCACCAGACAGACTGCATAAAGAATGGGATTTAAGTCTTCAACTTGTTTTATTTCAACTCTCAGTTAAATCTGTAGAAACACTGTAATTTGTAACTATTAAGTCTGCATGCAGAAGCTACAAAAACACCCAGACAATCCCATCGTCAGGATTCTTGGCTTCTCTCTGGATGCCTGGAGGCCTCAGTTTCAATTATAATGGCTGTACTTACAGCTAATGGTTTTCTTGCTATTAGTCAGCTTCCATCTGTCCCACAACCTGCAGTGGTTACTGGCACAGCCACCCCCACAGAAAATGTCCTTCCTTTGAGAATCTGGAGGTTACAGGTTTTGAAATTATGTTGGCACTGAATAGAGCAATACAGCCGAGTCCTTCACTTCTGAAAAATGCCTTAGAAGGGTTTCGATGAGGGTTTTTTGTTTGCTGTGTTTGTGATTTTTAGGATTTGTTTCAGTGAGGTTTTTTTGATTATTTTTAGGGGGCTGAGAGGGGAGGGGCAGTGTTCTTTTTTTCTGTTCTTAACATCAGTCCCCAAACACAAGCTTCAGTACCACCACAACTTTCAGGGAGAGTTTTAACCACTAATCCATTCAGCTTTTAGAAGCTTTACTTCAAATACCTTCTTTATCCCCCATAAGTGTTACTCAAACACTCCCTGAGAGATCCCTGCACTATCAGCTCTACCTGGTTTTCCCTCAATTCACATTTTCAATTGCCTCTTGACATTACCACATCTTATTTTTGTCGTTTAGGGCAAAGCACTCTCCAGCAGCTCACACTGACCTGGATACAACCAATGAGTCTTCAGAGGTTTTGCTGTTGAATGAGGGGTTTTGGTGTTTTGTTGTTTATTTGGGTTTTATTAAATCCTCAGAGCATTGCAAAAAATAAATTTTGTGTCACTATTCACAGTAATATATTTCACTCTTGGTTTTTGGTGGCATAACCACCTTAAGTGAAACAGATTCTGTCCACCTCCATTTGCCACTAGCAAGAAAGCATTCACAGTTCTGTACCTTTGAGGTGAATTCTCTCTGCTCAAGACCACTTCGTAAGCTTTTACACCTCTATTAAAAAAAAAAAAAAAAAAGGCAAAACACCAGGTTCCCCAGGATAGCTGCTCCATCCCTGGAAGTGTCCAAGGCCACGCTGGATGGGGCTTGGAGTACCCTGGGACAGTGGGAGGTGTCTCTGCTCATGGCAGGGGTGGCACTGGATGGGCTTTAAGGTCCTTCCAACCCAAACCAGTCTGGGATTCTGCAGTTTCATTAAGCATTATCTCATCAAGCTGATTCACTGCGTTTTGGCCCATCTGCTCCACCACAACTACAACAACCTAACTGAGAGGATCCAAGCCTGGTTCCCACTAGGAGAATGACTTGCAGTCTTGTTTGTTCCCCTGGCACAGCGAGCAGAGGGCAGGGCTGAGCAGGGAACACGGAGTCAGCTGTCAGTTTGTGCAGGAACTTTTCCGTACATCCCTCAGAGAGAGAGGTACAGAAGCCCAGTTCCTACAGCAAGTCAGGCTATTCCCACAGCCACCTTCTCAGAATTATTTTTACTGCCAAGACATTTTGTCTCAGCATTTCTCCTTCTTACAAGGAGCATTTGTTCATTCCAGAGCTCTGCAGCTCCAGGACATCCAAACCCCAGTATCTCACACCTGGAGATATCACAGCTGATGTAATTCGTCCTCCTCGTTATCTTTCTTCACCTCCTCCTGTCCTTGAGCTGAAATGATGTGAAGATTCTCACTGCTCCCCTGCCAGAAATCCCAGGTGACCTCTGGAACACTGCTGAACTTCTCCAAGTTCACTGCAGCACGTGCAGACCCCTTCCCTTTGATGTATGGACAAGGACTCAGGATCTCAGCCCTGGATTTCCAGCTCCCAGGATTAACAGATCCCCTGCTGCCACTTTGTAGTCTCTTTTTGCTCTGTACTCTGCCCCATTAGCACAAAACAGGGCCTGCTGTTCACACTGCAAACTAACACCTAAACTTCCAAAGAGCACACTGGCACGAAAGAGGTTTCAGTGGAAATAAAACAGGGCTGGGAGGGAAAAAGCAGGTGTAGAACCAACCACAGCCACATAACAGCATGTTTTAACCACAGTCAAAGGGAGCACTCGGCTGGCTTTGTGCCTTCTGTTCAAAACAACACAATGTGGGTTTATTTGGCTGTTGTCAAAGAAGTCTATAAACAAATGAATTTATTTTTAGCTGTGCTTGAGCTGCCAGCAAAATTTAAACAACACCCAATGAGTGGTACTGGCACAAGCAAATGAAATGATGATAACATTTATCTGGCACTCAATATATTAATTGCTTAAGCAGGCTTTGCCTTCTCAGGGGTCAGCACTTAGAGCGTGTAAGAAATTTAATACTTTCAACTCTGTAAACCAACACGAGTTTATATTCGATAGGTGCAGAGCTGGGGGAAGAGCACTCCTTTGGTTGCTCATCCATCAAGAGCCCATTTTTATAGTACTCTGACATTACAAAAGCAATAACATTCCTCTCATGGAAACAGCTGAGCTCAAAGATCAAACATTGATGATACTCCAGAGGCTTCTTTACATAGATATTGAAATTTAAGATTCCTTTCCTTTTACAATAAATCAACTGTCCCCACCTGAACAGTCACTTTAGTTTGTGAAGTGATTTTGATGGATCACTGCTACCTGAAGCAATGAGTTCCCAAACAAATCTCTCCTCATGGAAGGAGCTCTTGTGGATAATGACTCCAGAGCCCCAGCCTGTACTTTGCAAAGGTGGCACTGGATCCCTGCTGACCAGAGACCATGGACAGCAGAGCTGACAGGACAAGCACATCATGCTTGGAAATATCTCTGTGCTTGCAAGCTGTACAAAGTTTGTGCTATACAAATTGCTCAGAGACACCCCTGCAGCTCCAGATCGACCCCAGCGCAGCACCTTCAGGACAATTCCTTCCTCAGGTAAGCACCAGCTCCTCAGGGCTTAGCAAACACCAGGCAGCCACCCATGCAATGGCAGCAAATTGCTGTGCAGAGGTGGGGAGGTGGCAAGGGACAGGGTATTTCCATGTGTTGGGAGCCAGTCCTGCTCATTATGAAGATGTAGAAGTTTGGCCACCATAAAGAGGTGTAATTCCTACACAAAACCAGCAATTCCTACACAAAAGCAGCAATTTTAACTTAAACCTCACTGGTGCTCTTGCTCATGACAGCAGCAAGGACATGGTGATCCCCATGGCAACATCAGCACAGAATGTACCAATTCTGCTGAAAGCACTTGGTCTTTCCTGGGGCAACTGAAGCTTTTTCTGCTGCATCCTCATTGTTACAATTATTTGAGCTGTTCTGAGGAGTGAGGAACCTGCCCATTACTGGTGGCTTGGAGTTTTTTAACCTGAAACAGAGATATGTATGTTTCGGATATTATACATGGAAATTTCCATGTGAAAGCATTGAACCTGCCCATCTCCTTTCTTGGTAATCAGTAGAAGGTTAAAAGGCAGTTACTGGGTGAAATTAGTCCCTGTTTTAGCTTCTAAGAGAATAAAGATTGGCTGTAATTTGAATAAACTGACAGCATTACAGATGCACTCAATTTCTCAGGCCATACCCAGTTTTAGATAATTCAGACTAAGACAAAGAGGAGACTGCACTAAAAATTTTATGAAGTAATATGGTATAAAAATGTTTGCAGAGTGGGAAGATTTGTCTCCACTTTTTCATTCACAGTCAAACATTCTAACACAGGTTGGTTTTATCATCTCACTGAATGTAACACTAAGCTGGGAAAATTACACTGACATCACTACTAACTGCTGGAGGAAATTACAGAAATGCTGAAGCACTGTAGTAGCTTTCTCCTGATTTCTCAAATGATGACAGCAACTTGAAAAGCCAAGAAAAACATCAGAAAGTTTCGCCTGAACAAACAGCAAGGTAAGATCTCACTACAGAGAAATCTGTCCCATCCTCTAGGTCAGGTTTACCAGCAGGTACCCACAGTTCAGTCTCTGGGAGAAGAGACCAGCAGGTATTCACTAAAACTGGGATTTTTAAATGAACTGATGGAGCCTTGAGAAAGTGGTTCCTGAGTCTGGCTTATGTTTAATGGCTCTACTTCAAATTTGTACAGAAAGGACAACATTCCAATAGAAACTTATGAAAAAACACTGGTGAATTTTCAAATATATCCCAATGACTTCAGTAGAGATACTCCATTCCTTAACACTACCTAAAACAAAGTTTTAGCACTTCAAAAGCAATTCCAAGTTATTCCAACTCCAATTCAGTTCCAGGAATCTCCATCATTACTTTCTTCACCTGCTTCCAACACTTTTTCCAAGTATTTACAGCAAATGGAAAGGCTGTGGTAGGCTCCTGTAAACAACTGAAAAAGCAGGATGCACTCTTTTTGTCACTTCCACAGAATGGGAATGGCACCGTTTGAGAGCTTGTTTTCCATGCTCTTTATGAAAGATGCCTTGTCACACACACCTACAACATTATTAAGTCAGATGATTTCACTCCTGACATTTAAACTTAAAAATTAAGCTTGTAAAAGACTTGAAATGCTTTTGTTTGTGCCTGGTAAGTTAATTCAGAGCTGCAGGTGATAGCTGAGGATGTATGAGGAGATGAGTGCACTGCCTTCACATCCTCTGAGTAAGATCATTCATAGGCAAATAACTCCCTGAAATTCCCACAGCCCCTTAGAGACAAGGCATAATTTCCTTATCAAGGTTAGAACATGCCGTTACACTGATGTTTGTTGATCGTTTCTGCTTTCATTGCAATGTGCACAAATGAATCCCCACACAGAGCAATGTTAAATTCCAACATATAATAGTGCTTAATTGCCTTTACCCTGAAGAGAAAGCCGCAAAGAGACTGCATTCATCACTGTTTGTCAGGTAGTCAATAATACTATAGAATTCATTTTAAAGAAAGAGACAAGATATTCTATTAAGTGTTGATCTTAAATTTCTTGTATTTAAAGGTTCATTTTTTGTATCTATGCAAACAATAATCTGAACAAATGAGTACCTAGCCAGTGATTTGCATCCCTCTCAACACTCTCTTGTAGTTATAATCTATCTGCTGTTCAGCTGCCACATTAAAACCACTACAGAGGGCTTAGAGGAAAAGAAAATCACAAAAAGAACATTGTAGAGGGAGCTGGGCATGCACGTTTCCCTGTGGCTACAAATCCAAAGCCCTGCCAGGACTTCAGGGGGGTGTGGAAGAGGTTAAGTCACACTTCTGCCTTTCTGATCTCCAAATTCTAAATAAAAATTCACAGATTCTCTTATTCTGAAAACAACTGACTGAGCTTGAATATATTTTCTTTGTGTAATTCGTGCAAGGTGGATATTCTCAGAATAGAGCCAGGATCCCAGCTCAGGATCCCATCAGATTGCACAGAAAACACAGCAAGATTCAGGGACACTTCCAGCTGAGACACTTCCAAAAGATACCAAAACCAGGATGTTTTGTTCCAGATGTTTCCAGAGACGGCTCAGTCAGTTGTGCTTTTCTGCAGCCACATCTGCAGAAGTGAAAAGCTGGAAGAAGACACTTCAGTACTTGGATACTGATGGACATGGAAGATCTTGGGGATAACCCAAATTATGTCATTAGGTAAAAGCATTACTAAAGATTCTTCCACAGAAATCTGCCACTTAAAAAGGGAAAAACTTTCAATATCTAATGTACAAGAATTATATAAGTTACACTGCACTTATATCTCCATTCCCCACTACAAAGAGTTCACTCTCAGGTAGTTCATTATAACCTACAGAGCAACTGAATTGTGTTTATAAGGTCAAAAGACATCAAAAATCTGCATTATTCTACAAATTACAGAAATGACAGCCTCAAACATTGTGGCAAATATCACCTTTTAAATTCATTTCTGCTCCTTTCTCATCCCATTCCCTTTTCCCACTCACAGGCATTGTCAAGCCACAATTTTCTGTACAATTTGGAAACACATTTGGATCTCAGCCAGCTGCATCTTACTCTTTAAATGCTGGCTTATGCCTCATCTTTGGCTGTCACCAAACCACCATGACCATTCCATCCTGTGGATTTCTGCTCCCACACCTGCTCTCATGGCAGCAGACCAGGGCTGCAAACCAGAGAGGAACAACTCAAACTGTTCACTGGAAATCTGACACAAAAGGCTTGAGAAATGCTGAAAAAAATTCCTGCTCAACATACACCCCAAGGCAACTGCCTCCAGGAAAAAAAGTGGCACAGCTAGAAACTCTCTGTTTTCTATCCTGTCAAACTTGTGTGTGAAAATACTGAGCACAAAAAATCCCACCTGGACGTGCTGCACAGCATCAGGGTGTTTGTGTGTTTAGAGGTTCTCTGGGAACACCACATCCTGCTCATCCCTGCCCAAAACGGGGCTTTAGATTTGGCTGGCAGTGGGGTTTGATGGGAACAGTTACTTACTCAAAGCTCAGGAAAATAACATGGCAGTAAAATCACTTTCGATTTTAATCAAGTACTCTACAGGACAAACCATCCAGCTCAAATAAAAGTGGGGGGATTTCTGTGTCACAAGACCACCACCTGTGCCAGCACAAAGCTGATGAAAGCCTGTTCCTTCAGGAGGAAAGGAAACCTCTTCTTCTGGGCATTGGAGCTAAAACCATCACTTGAGAAACAACCCAGCATATATTTGAATATATTATCAGGAGCCTCCTCAAGGAAGCTTGTTTCAGAAGGAAAGTTCAGATCATCAGCTTATTTGGGATAGATTCAGACAAGATTCCAATACTGCAATATTGTTTGTTGTAACTGCACTGAAAGAAGTCAGAGCTCACATTGGACTGACATTCCCACACGAGCCCAAAAAAACTGAGCCCTCAAACTCACATTTTCAAATTCAGGAAAGGTCAGAGCCTGAGTTTGTTCCAAGCCCACTTCTATCTGAAATCTGCACTGAGAGGATTTAGCAGAACCTTTGAAAAATGCCACCAAATCACTCTGGGCTGGCTCTCACTGAGGGGACAACACTCAGTCCTTGTGCAGCACTGCTGGGGACATTCCTGGTGTTGGGAGGTTACTTTCAACTCTGGGACCAGAAATGTTCTCTGTCCCACAGCTCATTCTCCAGCAAGTGCCAAAGCCATCAAAACACCACACAAACAACGAAGGTTGGTGCACAGCAAAAACAGTAAAATAATGAGAAGGTATACCCTTGCTACCAGCTCTAAGGATTAAATACACTTATTTTAAAATAATTTTAAATGTAAGACAGTTGGAACTAAAGGATAAAAGTGATCTTGATATGAAATGAATACACAGAAACATCACTTATCACTCACCACACCACATTTACAATAGAGCAAATATTAATAGCCCATTTTCCAGATGTTCATGACTTTTTTTTACAAGTACTTGAATTGTTGCGAGTCTAGTGATGCATAGATCATTTTTTATAACCTGGAGTTGTACAATGCAGGTAAGAGTAAAAATATTATATATTCAGATGGCAATTACTTTAAGAAAACTAACTTGTACCAATGAGGTGGGGAAAGGAGATCAGGTAATCTAGAACAAGTTTCCATGTAGCAAACCTGACACGCAAAGCTGATCTGAATGATGCCTGAGAACAGCTCCCTGGAGCAGACAGCCCTGGTTCTCACCAGGAGCAAGATCAGACATTCCCCAGCTCAAAGAGAAATTCAGAACATGGAGAAGCTCCCCCATGGGGCAGCTTCATCTCTTTATGCTCCTGTCATTACATCTCTCCCAAAAGCACGTCAGCCCTGGCTCTCCCCTCAGACTCCTGGTCCAGGCTGCCAGAACACCTTGGCTTTGGCAGGTGCAGGATCCACGGGTGACAGATGCTACCACAAGATGCTTGCACTCTGTGAGAAGTCTTTGCTTATCAATTATGCAAAGCTGGGCAAACCCAGAGCAAGTGCAGGTGCTGAGCCAAGGCACCACTTCCATCCCAGCCCTGAGTCCTCCCCTGCAGCAGGAGATCTGGGAGCCCTGGGGACGAGCTCAGGTGCTCAGCCCCTGCTTTGTGTGTTTAATCGAAGGAAAGGTGTCCAGGTGCCTCCCCTCACTGCAGCACCTGTGCCACAGCAAGAGCTGCTGGGCAAAGGCAGCACCACAAGCAGTGCCAGGGCTGCTGAGGGCAGGATCCAGCACTTCCAGCTGGTATTTACCAGCAGGTACCAGGAGGCTGTGCTGGTGGCTGAGCTCAAAATGCCTGTTGGGGTGAGCAGCAACTGCTGCCATCAGTCCAGAGCACATGAAAGTAAGAAGCCAGAAATAAGAAATACCTCTGGATATCTAAGAGCGGTGCCAAGTAGCACTGCTCCAGACCATATTCCTCTGGAGCCAGGAAAGGCCAGTGCTGATGCTAAATGCAAGGATGTGAAATGCAATAAATATCACCAGAAGCACAGATAATTTTGTGTTGAGTATTTATATGAATACTTGCCACACTTCATAAGTCAGAGAAGGTTCTTACCAAAGCCTAGGAGAGCCCCACTCACACATTTCCAGCTTCACTACTGTGGTAGAGACAGAAGAGAGGTGAAGCTGAACTGAAGTTTGCTACAAATTCCTTCCCCTATAAAAAAAGGGAGAGGGAGGTTTGTACCTCAGGCACTGCCTCTCCCCCCCCCNGGCCTACTGAGACCTCTGCTCAGGTCTGTGGGTTGGAAAGGGGTACACAACAGTTCAAGCAGTAATTTATGTGATGGAACTGTCAGAACTTCAATCCTTCATGGAATCCCAGGACAGCTGGGGTTGGAAGGGATCTTAAAAATCCTCTAGTTCTGACCCCCTTGCTGTGGGCACGTCAAACATGCAGAGCATTTCTCTATTCCTAATAAACATTCAGTGTTTATTAGGAATTTAGTGTTTATTAAGAATTAAGGCATGATTTTACCAACTTGCAGAAAATAAAAAACCAAAACTCTCTGCCCACGGTAATTCTGTATCTTAATCATCAGTTTGATACTCAGGGCAGCAGAGCACAGTGTTATCCCCTTACAAGCCTTGCCAGAGTGATTTTCCCTCTGGGGTTCTGCCTGGAGCTGACCCAGGGCTGGTCCAGCCAGGGTTCCTCCAGCTCTGTGTCCTGCACGACTGAGGGCAAAGAGAGATGCTCAGCTTCTGAATCAGATCCTGCCCATTCTCCTCCCATCAGCCATGGAAATTTACCTCCCAGCCAAGACTAAACTGATTCCAGCACAGAGAAAACTGATGAGGACAATTCATTGCAGCAGGATTTATCACAGGTCTTGACACTCCCCACAGGAGCCAAATTTTCCATTTGGATTGTGGAAGTCATACATCAGGAAAACTGCCTTATTCAAGGGCATTTATGAGTGGTTTCATAGACAATGCCACTGCATTTGTGTTCTTAGAACTAGTTTTTGTCATGGGCTAAAAGCTTCAGGTATTTTAATCCATTTGTATTTGGAAAGGGCTTTTGGGCATTTGCAGCACACCCAGAGCTGGTGTCTGGGCTAAAGGCAAGAGGCACTGCAGCTGAAAAACCTCCACCAACAACAGAAAAACCTCCTCCATCTCAAATTAATACTCAGACCAGTCAATAATGATATTGCTGGAGATCTTTAGTGAGTTATGTGACCAAAAATTCATGAAGGCTGACTCAAAGTGCTTCCCACCCCGCTACCGCAAGTGGAGTCCCTGTCCCTCTGGCAGCTGGGTTTCCTGGGGAAAGGAGGCGCTGGAATTTGTCCAGAGCCAGCAGACAGGGTGAAGGGCAGCACCAGGAAAAGAACCATGCCTTCATCACACCCCTTCAGCCAAGGTGCCTACTGAAGCAATAAAATATGTCAAAAGTCTCTCACTGGCCATTTTGTCTCACAATTCTCCATCACTTGATGCAATTAGGAAATAAACCACAGCACCTTCAGGCTGATTAATTTCCCACTGAAACTCTGTGCACAGTCATTATTTCCAAGGCAGTAGCATCTCTGCATGTGATTTTTCACCTATGATCTGTGTCTCCTGTCTGCCTAAGTCACTCAGCTTCCAGCGGTTCAGATACAAAACAATTCAAGGTTGGTGGTTATTTTGGGTAATTACAGAGGAGAGTTTTGCTACAACTATGAATCAAGTTCTCTCAGTGTCTATCTCTAATTTTCTGGTTTGCTTTATCTCAACACCATAACTAAATCCAGCAATACAGAAGCACAGAAGTTATTTATCACACATGGAACACTTCAAATAAAACACTCATTCGGATTTACGCACAAAGTTGAAACATTTTTCATTTGATATGGCAAAAGGACTTTTTTTTTTTTGAGGCAGAGAAGAGCAAATTTGGTTTTGTTACTTTTTCACATTTGTTTTTTTTTCCCCAGCAGCAGAGAAATGTAAAACAAGTTCTCAGTACAGTACAGCTGCAAAAATTGAAAGATGCTGCCCTTCCTGCTCACCTGACAGAGGCCCTGAATAGGAGCTCAATGACAAGAGAACATTTCTCCGCCTTTGCCAAGGTATTTCTTGGCTCTGCATCCCCAGTGTCTGGCTGCCTTTTTGCCTCCCCCATATTCTCTCAAACATTCACTTCCCTGGGCACTGGTGGAGTCACCATCCCTGGGAATGTGCAAAAACCATGGATGTGCCACCTGGACATGGTTTAGTGTTGACCAGGGTGGTGGTGGTGGTTCTGGGTTCATGGCTAGATTTGATGATCCTGAAGGACTTTTCCAAGCTGAATTCCATGTCCCTGTGACTGGAGGGCAGGACAGTGTCTGTGCACCTGCAGGGACAGGAGGAGCTGGAAGTGCAGGGTGTGAACACAAACAGCAGTGGTAGTTTGACAAAGACATTTTCAAATGAATATGTAAATCATCCCAGGTTTCTAAAAATACCTGGATAGTTCTAACCACAAGCTGAATGCATTAAAGCCTGATTTCTCAACAGCATTCCCACAGTCAGCACATCTACTCCATTAAAAATCCAGCTCATACATCAGTGTCAATAATATCAATGTCCTCCATAACTTAAACAGTTCATTAATTACCCTCACAGAAATGATCATTATACAAAAGGCACAGGCTTATGGTAACCATTGACCCCATCAAGACTCCTCATTTTGTCTTCACAATTCAGATGACAAGAGCAGCCCTTGCCCTGTGATCAGGTATTAATCACGTATCTGTTATAAAAATGAGCTTTCTATTGAACACTGATGGGCAGTAAATAGCCTTCTATGGCTTAGCTACAAATTACTGCTGTAAAGGAATATTCTGATTTATACCAGCTGGATTGGGTCATCACTAAATTCTGCTGCTGCAGAATCCTTCCTACGAAACTGAAATTTTACCTCAAATCTGTACAGGAAGAGGAAAGACACCCAAGTTCTGCTCCTCTTGTTAGCAAGGTTTTTAATACATTCCCAGGGCAGAAAGGAAACACTGAGCCTTCCTTCAAGGGAGTCCTCTGGGGAATGCACTGCCTGCAGCAGAGCTGCAGATTCATGGGGCCTCACTCAGGGACCAGGCAGTGCCCAGAGCATTTGGAATAACCTGCCAGCTGCCTAAGGAACTTTCAGGCCGAATAAGTAAATAAGAAATAAATAAATATTATAACAATTACCATTCAAGTCTCTTCTCAATTAACCACAGGTCTGACTCCAGAGCCCCACAGCCCAGAAGGGGAAGGATCCTGAGGTGAAGGAGACACCTCGCTCCACCCAGATCTTCCAAAGGAGGCTTTGGGCAGCTCTCCCTGTCTGCTGGCACTGGGAATTCCCTGCAGGCAAGGAAGCAACTGGGAATCTGAACTGTCTTCTCAGCCAGGCCAGGTCTGGTGTGCTGACAGTGAGAGCTGGCACCCACAGGAGCTTTTCTCACTCATCTGCTAAAGAGATTCTGCTCCTGGGGCCACACAGTTCATTAGATTGGGTTGGGCCGTGAGGCAGTCATGGAATCATCTAGGTGGGAAAAAGCCTTTCAGATCGAGTCCAAACATTAACCCAACACTGCCAAAAATCCATTAGCTCTGATCCAGCTTCCCCCAGAAACAGGATGAGCAATCCCAACAGCACAAGCGAAACCACACCAGTTCTCCTCTGAAAAATCAAACGGGATCAACTTTCCCCTAAACAGTTTTCCAGTACTTGAAGCTGAGTACTTCTGGTGAGTCCTGCAGAGACTTTACAGAGCTGTTCAGATCCCTGGGGGTCCCTTCCAGCCCAGAATATCCTGAGATGGTTTAAAATATCACCCTTTGGGGAGCAGCAGTAGAAGGAAAAACAGGAGCAGGTGCCCAGCCCAGAGGACACCTGGAGCTGCAGGAGCTCTCCAGAAGCAGAGAAAGAGCTGGCAAAGTTAATGAGGAGCAAAATCCATCCCCACAGCAGCAGAAAATATGGGGGCCCCTTCCTGTGAGCTGGGAAAAAAATGGATTGAGCAAGAACAGCCATGAATTGTGAACAGTCCCAAAGCAGTGATCCATCAGGGGAGCAGGAGCAGCTCTAGAAAGTCACTCATGAATCCTAGATTTTTTTTTTCCCAAATATACATTTAATTACTGCAAGCCTCTATTGTCCATTTTAAAAAAGGAACAAGCAAAAAAGCCAAATATTTCTCCCAAAGCAGAGTTTCAAGGAGTTATTCTGTTATTCAATTAGAAACCTGTTTTGCTTGGGAAACTAAAAAGACTCACTACTCAAAGAAGGGAGGGGAAAAAAAATCATATTCCCTTATTATTTCCCCTTCAATACAGTTAATTTACATGATGAAGATATATTATTTCAAGTGAGCAATAAATTAATTTCTTGCAGACAGCAAAAACCATTAAATTTAATCTCAAAATCCACAACCCGCAATTTCATCTCCATTTTAACACAGGAGGAAAGCTGACCCGTAAGAAACCAGAGCAGGGCACCAGAGCCGGATGGGTCTGTCTGGAGAGAGCAGAGTCTGACATGAGAGGGACAAACGCCACATCTCCCAGGGTCAAGGACACGGCCCTTTGTGTGCCAAGGAGGCAATTTAACAGCAAGAACAAGAATAAAAACTGCTTTCCTGCCACCCTAGAAGTGCTACTGAATGGTCATTTTGTGATTTCATTCACCATTCAGAAAGGCTGCTCATAAACTGCTCCATCCGAGGCAGACACGAAAGAGTCCTGGGTGAGAGGGACTGGATTTACATCTGTCTGTTCCAAATGTGACACCTCCTCCTGGAAAAAACACCACAGAAATGTATTCCAGGAAGGATTTAACAGCAATCTGTCCCAGTTGAGAAATTATTTTGGGAGAACATGGCACATGGATGAAAAATAACTGTTACCAAAAAGTTATGGAATAACTTTTGCAGTATGGAAAAAAAGCCAGTATGGAACATGAGGTATTTCAGCCATGAGGCCAAGCAGCTGCTTCTTTCCCAGGTAATACCAGTCCCTGTTTCCACGTGATGATCATCATTAATGTGACCAAGCTTAATTTAAGATGATCGGCACAGACTCCAGACCCTACACACACAAAATGCTGCATTGAAAGACAAATTCATATTTATCCAGCACTCACAGGCACTGAATATCTGACAAGAAGTTTCTCAGAAAACCAAAACCTACAAACTTTCATGTGTCCTCATCTCTCACACTGCTCAGACCATTTTTTCTCCCCTTTTCATCTTTATTGCGCTTATAGCTACACTGCATCATACATTTATAGCTATTGCATTATATTCCTACATGGAAGTGCCAGCAATTTCCAGTGCATGCTTTTAGGCAGAATTTACAGCACAAAATCCAACCATAACCAGCACAATCACTGTCAGCACTCAGGAATCTGTCTCATGGGAAAGCAGTGTGTGATTAAACAGAGATTTACCTGGCCCTTCATCTGGTCATCAGTGAAGTCACCACAGAACTCAAATAACCTACTTTGGAGTAATTTGGTGCATGTCTATGGTACACATAAAGTCAGACTTCAGACAACTTCTACCAAATCCTAAAGGACAATTCTGTGGGATGATGTTAACAGTGTTCCTTATCACTATGTTATTAAGCATCTCATTTTCACCCAATTACTTCCATATTAAATTAATATTAATTATACCAGTTGCTACTAATTATAAAAATTATTATATAAATGATATGATTTCTACTGTGGTATAAATTAATACCAAATAAATAAAGCAGTATTTATCCCCATCACTGAGTCCAGGTGGCTGCCCTCAGACAGGGGATTCAGGAAGCTGCTGTTTAACATTTCCAGTTTTATCAAGGGCTACAAGAAGTCTCAAAGCTGGTGACCATGGTTCACACAGACCTGTTTTCCTCCTACTTCACACCTTCTTTAATAATCCCATTAAGAGCTCTGCACTTCCCTTCCTATCTCGCTTCCTCCAGAATTACTTTTGTTTTAGCAAACTTTCATTCATCAAACTTTGTTGGCTACCTAAAAATTGACCACAAACACACAAGGGACACAATCTGCAGAGATGCTCCAAGGAAGGGTACTCTGGAAACATTTTCCAGCAGCTCAGGACACACAAAATGGAAACTTACCCAGCTCAATAAGCTGGCAAGTCTTGAATCCCACACCCTGCTCTCCTCATGAAAATGGAGCAGCTCTAATGTGGTGCCAAATCTGGAAGTGATTAATAATTGCCCTGTTTCAATGTCTCCTGCATCCCCTCTGCTCATCCAGCAAGAAAAGGGAAACAGGAGCAGCCATGCAGCTGAGAACCTAGAGGTGGAGGATGTGTGAGGGATCTTGTAGGATCTGTAAACCACAGAACAGGATGACTTTTCCCACCCTTATACATCCAAACTAAACCAATATTATAATATATAAACTAAAACTGGTATTTGTAACATGTAAGAGCTCAGCATCAGCAAGTGAATTTGTGCTCTCCATTTCAGACACTTCCACAAAGACTCAATGGAATAAACCATTGAAACACCACAAGTTCTCACTGTACCCTGGCCAAAAGGTACATACAGGCCAGGAATTCACAGTCAGTTCAATATGAACAATTAATTGCTGTTATCTTCCTTCTCACATGACAGTGTCCCTGAGCTCCAGTTACTGATGTCCCTCCTGCTGACACACTTCCCTAAGATGTGTAAGGTCAGATAACGGGTAGGGAAAAAGGCAATGGATGAGTGGGATGAGAACAGCTCCAAGGGAGTCAACTCCTCCTACAGAAACCAATTACATTTGTTAAAAAACAGCTATTTGGAAAATAACATTTGGATGTGCAGGGTGAACAACAATTGCTGCTCATCAGGGAAAGAGCAGCACATAAAACAGAGCTTCACCTGAGAGGCAAATTCTTAAAAATTTACTTTAAAGTTCCAAGAAGTTTGAATTTTGAAAGGCAAAGGCAAGAACTCTGTGTTTATAAAGAGTCAGCACAGAGGCTTTGAAAGCTTCTAGGAGGAAGATGCAAAACATCACAGGCTGATCAACATCCTCCTAAAGGAGACAACACTGGCTGGCCCTGATAAAGCTTCTCCAAGGAAGCTCTCAAAGTCACATGTACACAAATGTTGTATACCTCGTTCTAAAAATGGTTGGGTTTTTACTCAAAACTGATGGTCCATCCCACCCACACTTCCTACAAGTCAAATACCCTCTCCAAGAGAAAGGGAAGAAGAGTTTAAGCCTCTCCACAGTACTGTCAATGCACAATGTGCATTCATTTATTAAAAACTGATAGGATGAATTTTAACCACCAAATTGGACTGAAAAATCCAAGTGTCCTTTAACTTTGCTTTGTTTTAAGTCATGAGGCTTTGTAGCTTCAGAGAGGTATAAAATGTAGCAATCACTTATGTTTGCAGTGTGTCTCAGGTAAGGGCATAAAAACTTTGTGGGAGGAAAGTGCATAAACCAGACAGAAACATAAACCCTTAGAAAAACCAAAAAACCTCCATGACTATAACAGAAGGTTTTATTGGATTAAATCCACCATGAAAACAGGATTGCTGGGTTAACATATCTATCCATTTATGCTGAGAGAGAAGAGAATTCCTCTTCCATCCCATCATTTTTGACAGCACAGAGGAGAGAACCATTTCACTTGCTGCTGACAACCAAATGGTGCTAAGGACGGGATGTGGAAGCACTTGAAGTGCTTTAGGCTGAAATTGAGGTGGTATCACACACAGTAGTTCTGATCAAGGCTTAGAGTTTTCTGCCTAAAGAAACTGCAGTAACAATTCCTAAAACTGAGTTTTGTTTTCAGAATTTTTGCAACCTCTTTCTTCCAGCAGACACCAGGTGTCTGCAGACAACAGCCCTTCTCCCAACAAGTCACTACCCACTCCAAGGCCCAAAAACTGAAAATGTGTTTATGAGCAACTCCTTCTTCGTGATGGAAATTCCCATTTGCTCACTGCTAGCAGCTGCAAAAGGATCTGCTCTGCAGTAACTGGGTTCTTAACCAGCTCAGACACAACTTTCTAATCCATTACCAGTTAACATTTTAAAAGTGTAGCCAACGCTGCCTTTCACACCACTGCTGAGAAGGGCACTGGCTGAACTGTCCTAAACTGCATGTTTACAAATCAGGACGTTATAAATTACATATAGGTGGGAATATCCACTTTAACTCTGCCCACAACACTAACTAATGCTGCCCATAAAGACTAAACATGCTTTACATGCTCTTAAGTACCTCTGCTGTTACTAAAAGCTGTCATGGACAGCAATTCTCCTTCTACTGTAAGAAAGACTCTGTCCTCCAAGCCAGCAAAGCAGCAGTACTCAGACTGCAGAGGCACATTTTTATCTTTGACTGCACAGTTAACTCCCAATTTGCTCCTCTAGTTTATTTCTCTGTAGCTTTTATAAGTAAAAGCCAGGGCTCTGAGGTGTAAATTGCTAGTTAATCACATTCACGGATTATGGCATAACCTGATAAGGAACTGCAAACATCATTAGGGTAAGGACTACCTGTGCAAACTGCTTACACACCATTGCTGCTCTTCTGGCAAGAGCAAGAAGGGTAAGACTGCTCAAAAAGAGCTCAAGATTTTATTTCCACAGGCAATCATCAACAGAATTGCTGCTCAGAAGTTGTCATAGTGGCAAAAAACCTCAAGTTAGTCTTGCTTTATCATGTCAGAATATAAAGAGAGTCAATATTTGAGCAGGTTTCTACTACTCCTTCCTACTATGTGTAAGGCCAGACCTGGAACAGCCTGTGTAGCCACTGAACATCACCTGATCAATACCAGAGAGCACCTGCACAAAAGGTATTTTTACAAATCCTGACATGGCATAGAAGGATTGGGGAATAAAGTCATTTATAATCATCCAAATTATAAAATATTAGGACATAACTGTCTCAAATGCAAGCTTAGAAGGGCTGAGGAGAAAAACCCAAAACTATTCAGAAGCAGAAGAATTTTGTGTAGTATTTCACCTCAGTTCAATCAGATGAAAAGCCCATTTGCTGTGTGCTGTGCAGCGACAGCTGCAGGAATCTCACCTACCCAGGGAGATCTGGACTCTGCTCCATTGTTTTCTGCCAGGACTCCAGAGGAGGCAGCACAGCTGAATTTGCCTCTTCCCTCCCTCCAGAATCCATGATTCACTGGAGGAAAAGGCATTTTTGCTTGTGATGGCTTGTGAGCTATTTTTAGGTTTGAAGTTAATCCAGCTCTGAGCTGCTCCAGCAGCGGCTCAGCCTCCGCACAGGAACTCCAGACGCTGCTGCAGGGAAAACTCTCTCCAGGCAGCACCAAAAACCAAACCAATGCTTTTAATGAGTGACTCTGCTTAACTGGCTCTGTTCCCATCCAGGTATTCACAGGCACGGGTGCCTGGTCACAGGGAGTGCAATGCTCTCCCTCAGGGAAGAGTTTTTAGTTCAGGGTGGCAATTTTTGTCACCTAAGCTCCTGTCCCAACGAAGAGCTCGGATCTGGAGTTTGACACTGATTTCCAGCACCAACCAGAGCTGTTAGGACAAGCTCAAGGCACAAGGCATGTACTGCTAAAGACACAGGCATGCCTTTCAAAACAGAGTCTGCCAAGGGGAATGGATTGTTCCATGCCTCATCCACGGGGAATTGCTAAATGACCCGGCAGAGCACAACGCTGGCACCAGCTGGCAAATGAAGCTTCCTCAAAGGAGGATGAAGCAAGCTAATTTTCCCCCTGGTTTTAAGGAGAATAAGGATACAAAGTACACACTGCAAGAGATAGCTCCAAGTACCAGGTAAAAGGCAGGATTCTCAGAATGGGCTTTTAAAGTCAAAGCCTATTCTGAGACGGCCAGGCCAGTGCTGTGTTACAAGAGTGCTAGAACAAGGGGAATGGCTTTGAACTTGAAAAGTCAGTTTAGACTGGATATTAGGAAGAAATTCCCCCCTGTGAAGGTAGAGAGGCCCTGGCACAGGGTAACTACAGAAGCTGCGGCTGCCCCTGGATCCCTGGAAGTGTCCAAGGCCAGGCTGGATGGGGCTTGGAGCAGACTGGGATAGAAGGTGGGTTGTACTTGGATCATCTTTTAGGTCTCTCCAACCCAAACCTCTCCGTGATTTTGTGATTCTGTGTTACATTCTGTTCACCCCAGGAGCAGGAGAGGAAAGGCACGAGGGAGAGAGAAGGTGAACACTAAGACACTGTCTGAAGTTAAACCAGGGTGCTTACATCTCCCTTTTTGTGCTGAACAAGTACACACATATAGCTTTCCACCAGTTTCATAACCATAATCCTGCATACATTTCACTTCCTACTTCAGAAAGACACAGAGCCTGTGGGAATGCTGCTGCAGGAGAAGGGATGGAACTCTGAGCTTCATTCCAGACACTCCATCACTGGGTTTACCTATCTGGGGCATCACAACTGAACATTCTCAGGCATGAAAAACACATCCATGATTGGGGTCTCTGCTTGTAAATCCAACAGATTAGTCAAAATTGACCTAAAGCTGCAGTTCCAAGTCCAGCTGCTCAAGTGCTGCCCCTTCCCACAGCTCTGCTCAAAGCAGCCCTGGCACCAAGAACAACAGGAATAGTTCTGAATGGTTGATGCCTTCTAAAGTGCTGAGCAAGAGCTGAATTCAGGGTGCAGGGCTTCCTCAGCCCCCCAGCACCAAAACTGGGGCAGAGGATTTCACCTGCTTTTACTGAGAGTGACCAAAACCCTGGTACCACCCAAACCCAGGCTGGTGTGTGTAGCTGTGCTCAGGCTCTCAGCCAATTTCTCAGTGTAACTCCTGTCTTGCTGCTGAAGCTACAGAAGGATCCTGAGGGAGGAAGGATCCCTCGTGGCAGGCCCATTATCCCCAGCCTGTTCTGCAGGAAACACTCCCAACACAGGAGCTGCTCAGAGCAGCTGAGCCAGGCTTTTCCTGACCCACCTAGGGTTGGAATCACGCCTAGGGTTAGGGTTCAGAAAACCACAAAGCCCAGAGCTCCAGGGACTCTACAGTTACAAAAACCATTCCAAAGGGAACACAGGACAACCACAACATGGCTCCCTCCACACATTTCTGCTTGGCTCCAGCCTCAGCCTCCTGAGGCTTTTACTGCTTCACTCAGGGTTAGGGTTAAGGAAACCACAAAGCCTAGAGCCCTCATCCAGCACAGACAGCTCTCAAATCCTCTGAGCCAAGGCACCAAACTCAGTGCAGAGGGGGAAAGGTGAGCCACAGAACCAGTGGATTCTAAACATACCTAATCTCTCATCTTAAATGTCCTTCCCAATTCCTTTCCCCACATCTCCTGCCTCCCAGGCATTCATTCAAAACCAAGTCGAGGTGTTTGTCCCACGTGCTAAGGCAGAAACAGAATTCCATAAAGTGTCTCTTCCTTCCAGAAGGATATTCCAATGTCACTTTGTTCCTATGGTAATAGGGTCCTACCTAGATGAGGAAATCCTTCACCTATTGGACTTCCACACAGGACCACAGCTGAAAGGGATATAAAAGTACACTCTGAACCCAAATCTTTTCCACTTGTCCATAGACAATAACACAGTGAGGTAATTTTTTCCTACTACAAAGAATTAAAGCAGTTACAGCACCTGCTGTTACTCCAAGTGCCACTTAAACTATACCTGCATAAATAAAGTTGGATTATATTAAGAAAATATAAATTGTTTCCAAATGCATCCAATTTTCAGCTTAAAAATCAAATCCCACTTTATACAATAACTTCAGCTATAATTATACAAGGATATAGAAAAATCACAGCCATTTTTAACACAAAAATAATTTTTTCTTCCCTCCATCACCCTAAGAATACATATTGTGGCAGAAGTTTTGCTCAGGAATACCAGTGTGTCCTATGGAACAGGTGGAGGAACAAAGTAGGGAAACAGCCCTGCTAATCTGGTATTAGCAGGGATTGCTTACAAAGAAAAACAATTTATGCATGGGTTTAAAGATGAAACAGAATTTTATGCTGAGAGACTGTTTGGGTTATGTTTTCTTTCTTATTTTAATAAGGAAGAGGGGGGGAACTGTAGAATCATTAAGGTTGGAAAAGCCTTCTGAGATCACTGAGCCCAACCATGAACCCCCACACAGTTCCACGTCCTCTTTAGTTTATCTTTAACTTCAGACAGGCTACAACCACAGATGTACTCAAAGCTGTTGTTTTCCTGAGGACAGCTGAGAAGTTTGTGTACAAGCTTAGAAATGAGAGTCTGGTTCAATGCAGCAGAGCTTCTGACAGCTTGCTTTCAGATTTCCCTCTCTTCAGTTTCTTTGAATTCCCACTACCACCAAAATAAAAATCAAAATAAAATACAACCTTTAACTTTTTGGGAAAAGAAGGTAGATTTGTTATCAGCTATTGGGAAGGCTTCTACCCTACCCTCCCACGCTCCCAAGGCTCTGTTAGTGCTCATCCAGGCACAGCTTAAGCAGGTGCAAAGCCTTCCCTGGCTCAGGCCTCACGCTGGGCACGCACAGGTACAGCCCCAGGTGAGCTCCTTGGGGCAGCAGAGGAAGCCGCCCCCAGACACAGCCTGGGCAAATGGGATCAGTCACACCTCATTTGGACACGGCCCTGTGACAGGTGAGTAACACCTGGAGCTGGCCAGCATCCCCTTCAAAGTGTAATTACAACAGGAATGCCCAAAGTGCCACAGAAAGTTCTTCACAACGACCAAATCAATTTAAATTGCCCTGGTTCCACTTGAATCACAATTACAGCAATTATTTAATTATTCTCACCTGATGCAGAGCATTCACTTAAGAGCTTTGCACGGGTTGCAAATGATGGTATTTAAATAACTTTACACTGGTGCCCTGGGAGTTGCTGGTGAGCTGAGGGAACACAGAAATGGGTCACCATGACATAACACAAGAGCTCATCACGCCACTGCCCCCGGGAGCCCTGAAAACATCCACTGCTGCTACCCGGATAATGCTTAGGTCATAAACTGCTTGGAGATCACCTGAGCAGGGCATTCCAGGGCTGCTCCAAAGCCTGCTGAGTGTGATTTATACCCTGGGGTGGGGCACAGAGGTGACAAAAAGACACCACAAGCTGAACATTGGCATTTGATACAGAACAGATGAACTCACTTCATTAAGCTGATTACTTAATAAAAGTCTATCTCTGCAAATAAAAAATGAGAATTCAATGCCGTCCCATTAAGGAGTTATTTGTATTTCAGCTGTAAATGCTGCTGTTGCTCATGCTGCTGATGAGAATTTACTGGTTTTTAAAAACTGCACTAACCCCAGTGCTTCTGTAGAACAGATCAATTGTGCTGAAATTTAAGAGCCCTATCTGTTAAACCTGAGCTTTGCAGTCAGGAAATCAGTAGCTTCTCTAGAAATCAATTAAACTGAGCCCCTGCCCTGAACGTGGCAGGGTTTTGGCAAAGACTTAAACAAAATCTTCTCCTTCACAAATAAAAACACAGGCTGGTCTCTCACTTCTGGCACTTCACCTCAAGCTAAACATTTTTCCCCAGAGAAGGATGAAAATCTAGTGTGTGCCACAGGAAAATATATCAAAAACACAGCCTGAAAATATCCTCTCAATAGGTCTGGGATTCTAAACCATGACTGTGGTATGTGGAAGTTCAAATATTCAATGTTGTGAGATTTGACAAACATTCCCATTTTGTCTGTGTAACAATCTTTATCCTCTTTTCTTCCCAGTCCTTAACTTGTGCTTTGGAAGGTGACTGAACTCTCCAGCTTCCTACCACAATAGTGTGAATATCTTATTTTATTAATTCCATGATGTATTGAAAAGACAGTTATGGAGAGGGAAGTCCTGAGCGCTTTTCCTGCATGCTCCCCACACAATTATTTTAAAACACTTCCCCAGCTACCAGTTTCTTCTCCTGACAGCTGGCCCTGGCTCCCTCCTGGCCACAGCCTGGCTTCTCTCCACAGAAGATTCAGCCAGAGGCTGGAGAGATGCATTTGGAACAGAATGCAGAGATTTGAAGCTCTTTACAATTGGTTTATTATCTTTTCTCCTTCAGTTCTAGAGTGCAGCAGCATGCTTCTTGTCTGCTGAATGCTCTGCATGGGAAGGAAAATAATGGTGCAGAGCCCTCAGGCAGATGAACAGGGACAGTGCCAGCATTTCTCAGTTATCCCCAGAAAATACACATCCTAATTCAGCAGAACCCTTAAACACACTGCTCCCAGTAGTCCCACTGCCTTCATTAACTACCCATGTGCAGTTTAAATGTTTCTGAAGGATTAGCAAAGCTTAGCCCTGCCTGATGCTGAGCTTCAAACGAATTTGGCAAGACAGAAACCAAACGCTTAGAATCAAACTGTTAAAGGAACTGCACAGGAGCATTTATTCCTAACAAGCCACACTTGAACTTACAGCCTGCAATTCATAAGCCCCGGCTCCTTTAAAGCCCTAGGCAGTTATCTTCACAGCTCTAAAAGAAATACAGAAGAGTTACAGAAAATACAGAATACAGTGAGGTCAGCCCTATCTTTTGAGCATTTTACTCCCCAGAAAAGCCCCTCCAGCAGAGCAGCTTCAGTTTTCCATTTCAGAGTGTATTAAATTATTCAAACATCATCCCAATTTTAAAGACAAAGCGGGTTCCTAAACACGCTTCCTAGGCAAGTGTTAATACTAGGTTATTTGCAAATGTCCATTGTGAGATGCCAGGACAGCTACAAATTCTCCTACATCCAGGATAAACCCCTGCTCTGCTATTAACAAACAGCTCCCCACTTCCCATCTGCAGCTCTTCTAAGTGACAGAAGAGTAAGTCAGGACACTACTCCTAAATTTCCAAGCAAAACTATGCAGGTTTTTATGAAGAACCCATTACTGCCAGGCTCCAAAATGTCCTTTTCATGCTTCTGAACCAAGATCTGCTTCCACACTGCTGACACTCAGCCTGCTGATCAACCCCAAGAATTCAGATAACACCCTGCAGTGTGTGCTAATTACCTCAAGCATTAATTACAAGCCCAATAAAGCCATTTGCAAGGAGTGACAGTCAGGAGCTTGCTAGGACTTGATGTCATTCAGCATTATTAAATTTGAAATCCATTCTCATCTCGTGTTGTGCAAGCCAGACCACAGCTAAGCTGATTTACCACGTCAGGTTACACTTCATGGCCCTGAAACACACAATCTGGAAACAGGAGGAGGGTCTATAAAAAGGCACATAAAAGCAGTTCATAATCTACCAGAACACACACAAGATAAGAAAAGAATCATTAGTTCAATATCAACACTGCATTTCAAACTTACTGGGGTAAGAGAAGTGTAATCTCTTCTAAATAAAGCTAAGTCAACATCTACAAATAAAAGCTACTATATTTAGACCATATTTATTCTCTTGATCTATTATATGTGGGTTTTATAAAACGTTACACTTGTAAGAACACAGCCAAACCTGAGAAGAGGCACCAATGCATGACAATCTCAAAGAGATCAGGGAAAGATGACCCAAAGTACACGAGGGTAACCTTTGAAAACCAAGTTCACATCTAACAGAGTCAGAAGAAACTGAGAATTAGAACAAAGTGTCCTCACTTTATTTGTTTGGGCAAACAGATATTACTTGGCTCAGTGCTTGTATCACCAACAGAGTCTATATTGTGAGCCCAGAATTTCAATACAGAAAGGTGATCCCTTACTAACAGGCAGGGATAAGGAGAACACCTCGTGTGCTCCAGGTGTTTGAGGGAGGGAATGGCAAAGAAAACAAGAGCAACAACCTTGGTTAATTATTGACATTTAGAGCCAACCCTCAGCTGAAGGCAGAGCTGCACCCCACCTCTCAGAAACTGAGCAAGTTTTCCAAAAGTCTCATCTTTCACTGGGCTGGACACAAAACCAGATGTAAAACAAAGCCTGGAGCCTACTCCTGATCCTCTCCTCAGAACACACTTTCCAGCACTGGTGGCAGGAACACAGTAGTAGTTTCTGACTTGGGATTAAAAATACCAGAGAATGTTTTCCAAGCAAGACGAGACATTTAGTCACAGACACCTTTTAATTGCATTTCACGTGGCATTTACAGTTGGGTTCTCTGAATCCCTTTTCTGGAGGGAGGAAAGAGGGGGAAGTCCTGTGTTTTCCAGGCTGGCTGTTCTGGAAGGATTTTCTTCCCTTTCTTACATAAAGAACAAGCTTTTCATTAATGCCAAGGATCCAACACCAGATGGTTCCAGCAAACAGCACTGGTGCTATAAGTAGGTTCTCTACGCCTACTTCATGGAAGTCGAATTTCAGCAACACTCTCAAGATGTGAATGGCAAAACTCCCTCAGAAGTGTGGCACAGCCCCTCCCAGCTACTGCCGTGGATCAGGACTGAATCCTTGCATCTCCAGCACTGCTGTAACAGTGGGGAGGATGCACAGCAGAGTGCACCAAGTCAAACAAGCCACTCATGGCTACTCGGGAATGCTACTGGCAGCTCAAGCAACAAAGGAAATACAGACTCAGCAATTTAATGAATATCCTGATGCTTTGTCAGCAGCACTGGCCACTGAGAGCCCTGGCTAAACCTGCCATGCTTCTTAGTGCTTCAGGTTGATCCATTTACTTAATTATAAACAAGAGATCAGACAGCAATGCATTTTGCTTTGTTGGGAGGTGGGGGCTTTTAAATTAAGTCATTAAGTCCAAGTATCAGCAAACTTTGTGTTATGCCCTTTTCTACTGCAGTACTAAGATTTTTCTCAGCAGTTGTCAATTTCCTTTAAGTTTCATTGTGTGCTTTAAGTGTTGCATAGTAGCAAAAAACTTCTGAATCAGAACAGCAGCTACCTACAACTGCAGGTATCTCCACCCAAGGAAGTCTGTCCACTTGTAGGATCTTACCAGATTTCAAAATAAGCATTATCAAAATAAAAGAAACATCAAGAAAACACAATTCTAAGAACACAGAGCTGCCAGCGTACCTGAGATCTCTGTAAATATCAGTTAAGTCTTCTCCAAGAGAGAAAAAAACAACAACAAAAAAACAACAATGACAAAAAAACCAATACCTTCAACTACTGAAAAGCAGAAGAAAATCCAGCTGGTAAATAGAATGTGGCGGCTGTGCAGGAAGACCATTAAAGGCTTTCTAAGGTAAAACTATATTTGGATAATTTCCAAAAAGGTCCAATGGAGTGCTTAGTCAAATATACAGTAGACATTACATTAGTACATTTTTTTTAACAAAAACATGAATATCAACATAAAATCTCACTGTAGCTCATTTTCACTGCCTCAACTCATAAGCTGTGTCATATTACTCTAGTTTGCAAAGCTCTAAAAGTCCATTTTCATGAGGGGAAAAAGAGCAGCTGGGGCATACCGGCCCCTCCAGCCTCTGATCCAGGCAGGCTTCGTGTCCCAGCACAAAAAGGCAGCAGAGAAATGACACCTTTCCCTCCTGCACAGCCAGAAACATCCAGAATTACGAGGATGCTTCCGGGATCACGGTACGAGGCAGCCAAAATACTTAAAGCTCATTTTACAACCTCGCCTTGGCCACCCCAGTCTGAGTGAGCTTCCTCAGGCAGCAGAGGGGTGACACCAGCAGGGAGTGCAGAGGGATGAGATGGGAAAAGGAATGCTCCTGGAAAACTGGGAGCAGGGAGAGGTGTCCAAGGCAGACACACCTGATTTCTCCCTGCAGCACTCTCTGTGCTATACTTAGCACACACTGAAACTGTGCAACCACCATGGAATATTTTGTTGTGTGAGGAAGGACAAAAGGATGTCAGTGGCTGTTTTGCCACATTTGCTTGGTTAAGGTAAAATAAAGCACAAGTTGTGAAAGGCCATCAGAATCTGAGATTTTTGGTGGGTTTGAGGGGTTTTTAGTTGGTTGGTTTGATTTTGTTGGTTTTTTCATTGTGTTTATTGGGTTTTTGAAAGAAAAACTAGTACGTAAAGGGAAGTTTTCCAAAGTATAAATTATTGTCCACACTACTTTTATGAAGGGAAACGGGATTTTTTTTCTTGCTATCAAAGCAAGTGAGCAAGCGGGGCTGGGTTTTTCTGTTGCCTTAAGTAAGGCTGCAGTGATGTATTGCCTCAGCTCAGTCTGCAGCATGAAAAATCACATTGTCAGAAGTGCAGAACATAACCCAGCCACCTCAGGAACAGCCTTCTCCAGAGCTACCGAAGCAGCAAACCCTAAAGCAACTACTTTACACAGAAATACCATAATTAATAGTTAATGAGGTGGTGCTGTGCAGCTGCCTTCTACTGTTTGTAATGCTGTCCTACCAATAGGAGGCCTTCAATGTGGACTTTGATGCTCAAGAGTGGATTACTGGTTACATGTAAATAAAAGTATCTACAGCTCTGTGGGTAGCGAGACATCAAAAGAATTAGATATTGGTGTTAACTTCGAAAATAAAAGTAAAGAACTTGTATCCCCATGAAGAAAGTGAAAAGTCCATACAAAATTGTCATGTGAGGCCAGGCTAACAGATGGACCCCAAATATAAACTCCTGGGAGGTTAGGAAAGCTAAGCAAAGACAAAGTTAAATCTGGGAGGGGTATCTGTAGTGCTTCTAGAGGACCTGGGCTGAGCAAGGGTGGCAGGAATCTTCCCAAAGCTCTGTTTTCCAACTACAACTGAACATGGAGGAGGGGCTCTGCTCTAAAATGAGGAAACGCCCCAAGAGCACCAGGGTTTACAGTAAGAGCCTTGGCCTTTCTATCAGAGAAAGGGGTTGGGCAGTGGAAAGAAAAATTCACAACAAGAACAAAGTCACTTGCTCTCCAAATGCTGCAGTGCAAAGGGAGATCACAAATTAAGGAGATAAATAATTCAGTCTCCTACCTGCTCTGTTTGGGGACATGGTATTTTGAGACAGGATTTTTTTAAACACTGAGGAGTAAGAGAACAACTTGCTTTTCTGGGCACAATGTGTCAGGGCCTTCCCACTCTCACAGGGAACAACTCCTGCCCAAGAGCCCATCCATCCCTGCCCTCTGGCAGTGGGAAGCCATTCCCTGTGTCCTGTCCCTCCATCCCTTGTCCCAAGTCCCTCTCCAGCTCCCCTGGAGCCCCTTTAGGCCCTGGAAGGAGCTCTGAAGTTTCCCAGAGCCTTTTCTTCTCCAGGTGAGCACCCCCAGCTCTCCCAAACTCAGTTCTTTACAAGAAGACTTCCAATTCAAAGAACAATTATTCTCCCAGGAGGTCTGGAGCTGCAGAGCAGCAGTTCATGCATTCAACCCTTCTTTATTCACACCTTCTCAAGTGCACAGGCAGAGCACCAGTACCTCCATGCTTTATATCAAACACAAAATTAGCCAAGAGAGAAGAGAAGTTATCAGCTTTGACAGCATCCCAAGCTTCCCAATCCCCAGGCACTGCTGTTGATTTTGGCTATTTCCACATCCCAGACAATACTATTATTGCAGCTCAGAAGTCTGACTCCTTTCAAACAGACAGCTAATTAGAGATTTGAGTTTCTCCATCTCCCAGGAATCAAAGACATGGAGATAAAGCCACCCCTCACTGACATTGCTCTTCACAAATAAAAGCAACCTGCTGAAGTTAAAGAAAGATATTGATTCTGACAAAGAATTCTAGTAAAACTCACTCCCTGATCAGCTGGCAGAAAGTCACAGGCAGCACACTTGAGTCTTTCCTGGCCTTAGAGAAAATATTCCAATTGGTGAAGGTAATATTGTATAGCAGACATTGGTTATTAAGGCAGACTTGCTGGTAGAGTCCCATCCTTAGGAAGGAGTCCATCCCATAGTAGTCAGGAGATCCCTACCACCAGTAGTTTCTGTCTGAGTGGGACTCCTGCCCAGTTAACTCTGCACCAGCCCAAACAACCACCCAGCTGAGCACAAGCAGCAAAGTGGAAATCCTGTGCTCAGTTGAGCAGGTGATATAGATTTGAGATATTTTGTTGGCATTTCGGCTCCTAAGGAGCATGATGGCTTAGAAATTGGCTGTCTGTCTCTAAATGATATTTCTAGGTCCTTTGGTAAGAGCTTTAAAGGAAAGCTTGAAGGATTTGGTCCAAAAAGCTTGGAGTGTAAAGCTTGTTGCAGTCCGTAACTGGACATTTTCTCCTGGGGGAAAATGGAACCAGCTGTGATTACTGGTCAGTCTTCTGTGGACTGGAATTACCCCCAAAATCACCAAGCATATCACACCAGTTTCATGGCATTTATTACAAAAGCAGGCTGCTGAAAGCCACTTCAAACAATCTATTCCTAGATAGAATACCAGAGCATAAAACAACATAATGCACAAAGAGTGACAAAGCTCCAGACCTGCACAAGCTGAATTGTTCAGCAAAGCTCTGGTGACCTTTGCCAGGTACCTTTATAAAGTTAGTTGAGTATGTTGGTGATGCCAAGCTTCATTGCATCATTAGCAGAGGGGAGCATATGCCCAATTAAATCACGTTAGCTGGAAAAGGACTCTTCAACTCATTGGAGATGCACTTGCAGCAAGATGACTCAAACAGCCTAGGAGGATCATGCCATACCATGCAGAAACCACCTCTGCTCCTTTCTCAAAGCCTGGGAAGCACCTATTTAGAGATGTTCACACAGAAAAAGTCACTCAGAGCAATGGCAGCGTCACAGGAGTAAAGCCCTGAGACCCAGACCACACACACCACTCCCTCAGCAGGCAGCTCACACTGGCACCTGATTTACCAGCAGTTTTCCCTAATCCAGAGCTAAATACTCAGACGAGGTCCTAAGAGTGCCCACAGTCCTCAGAGCCAAGTGAGGTCAAGGAAATAATAGGTTTTTCACGAGCAAGTGGAGGTGAAGATCATGGCTTATGTCAGCAAGTTCTGGTGATGTATCACATTACATAATAAGGAAAGCTCAGTGCTGGCAAGCACTTTCCTCAAAAAGTTACATAACTCTTCAATGTGTTTAAAAAAATTATCCTTTCTTGCTTCCAGAGCAAGCAGGAGAGAGGACAGACAACCCCTAGCCTACTGAGTAGGAGCTGCTCTGATCAGATACATTTGGGTGGAGATAAGATCGCTGGAGGAAGTTGTCAGATAGGTGAAAAAAAGGCAGGTGAGGGAAAAAAACCCTCACTCCCAGCACATAAAAACACCCCATGAGATGAGAGTCTGACATCTACTTTGGAGCACCAACAGCAGCACCAGGCTCTCAGAGATGAGTTAGCTCCAAGACAGGCACCTTTCTACCCTGAAGTTGTCACTATATTGAAGGAGAGTAGAGAGGGTAGGAAAAACCACTCAAACCACAATGTTTTCTCTGCTTTTCCAAGGATTGTTGGCTTCCTGTAAGTTGTGAAGTCCTCCTGGAGATCCTGAGGTGTCATTGATCCCCTTGGACAGCCCCGAGCCCTGCCCAGGCTCCAGCAGACCCCACTGAGGGATGGGTGCTCACACACACCGAGCTGCTCCTGACCTCATCTCTGCAGCCCCCAGCAAGCAGAGCTCACAGTCCTGCCCCAGGAATGTGAGCAGGTCCAAGGGGGGACACAGGGGCACTCCACAGAGAGCACAGCTTGCAGTGCTCCCCTGGTCCTGGCAGCCTGAGGCTGCAGCCATCACCCACATAAATGCTGCACAGGACTGCACTGCTGCAACACTTGTGCACAACCAAAACCCCCTTTAATCATAGTGCTCTGAAGAGATTTCAGCAAATCTCCTTTTTAGGATTAAATGCAACGTGTACCGCTCAACACAGAATGCAAATCCAAGTCCAACTACTCTCTTTTTTTAGCACCAAAGGCCAGGAAATTTGTAAGGCAGAGCATTGGCAACTGGGGAAAGCCAGAGCAGAAATTAATTTCCCTGCCTCCCTCTTTCTGTTCCAGTCACCTGCACATCAGGCTCTGATTAAATATTAAACCAGCACTAAGGTGAGCTCCATCTACAGCAGGACATGGTCACAGGAGCCTGGCATTGGCCTGACAAAGCTGCATGCCACTGGAAATAAATATGAGCAGGAGGGACCCTTGACCTTTGATTCAAGAGGTCCCTCCTGTACCTTATGTGAAGTAGTTTTTATCACCCTTTTGGAATTCCCTTGCAGTGCAAGCCAGAAGCAGCTATTGAATTCCATCCACAGTCTCAGATCACTGCCTTCAAGGTTTTCCTCCCAAGCCATTTGGAAAAAATGTCACAGGTAATTTCTCCCACTGCTGATTCTACTCCCTTCCACACCTGGCACTTTCATCTCCAAACACTTGACTGGCACAGCCATAAACAGAGCCCACCAGGCAGGGGGAGTGCTCCCTGTCAGCACTAACTTTGTACTAGCACTGGTGTTACCACCACAGCAAACCTGAAATAAAGTCAGCTTTCTCCTTTCCTGAAAGACAGAGTCATTCTCTCAACCCTTGACAACCCCAAGCACTCAAGAAGTGGTGGACTCAATTAAAAGCTTAAAATAGAACCAAGCCTGAAAGCTGAATATAGATTTTTACCTTATTCAAATCTAGCTGGTTGATTTGCATCAGATCCCAGCCCTCCCCTCGCACAGCAGGGCCTCCTTCTTTAGGTCTCAATCAGGGAGATCAACACCAGGAAAGGCTGTGCTAAATGAAGAGGAAAATTCTCCAGGAAGGAAGCATGGGAGGGTCAGACATCCCCACTTTACCTTCCTGTAATTAGAGCCTGCTCACCTCTCTGGCATTACACACCCAAGTTATGTGCATGAATTAAGATGTAAGATGATAGAGGCTATTTTTTGCCTTTAAAAAGATCAGAACAGAGTGTTTGGTTTTAGAGTGGAATTTTACCAAGAGGTACACTGAGGGTTGGAGAATCCCCATCCACAGTCCTGCCTAGGTGAAGCAGAAAGCCAGGCAGAATGAACAGACTAAGCAGATGCTCTTTGGAGGGCACAAGCTTCTCCAGCTTGAAGCCAAGATCAAATGCTTCTGCCATGGGGCTACAAAGAAAGATGGAATGCAAGGAAAGGTCAAAATACACCTATTCTCCACAACATAGAGCCATTAATCATAACTCCCAGTAGCAAATAAAACCTCTAGGGGATATTCCTACAACTGTGAATTCCTTCTTTGCTGTCACTGCAAGGACTTTCCACATAAACAGCCCAATCTGCTCACAAAGGACACCACTGCACAAGCTGGAGAAAGGAAGCCTAAAACACAGGGCACACACACCCTGGGTTATCGTGCCACTGGATCCTGACCCTCGAGTCAAGAATTTAAAACAATGATCTATCAAGGTGCTAAAATTTCTAGAGGAACACCTGCCTGCCCCACAAGGAAACCTTCAAAGCAACAAGGGACCATCAAGCAGAATGCTTCTGAACCAGCTCCTGCTCTGAATTCTGTGGTGAAAGGAGGGTG
Organism: Phainopepla nitens; assembly: GCA_013400175.1. Taxonomy (NCBI): domain Eukaryota; kingdom Metazoa; phylum Chordata; class Aves; order Passeriformes; family Bombycillidae; genus Phainopepla; species Phainopepla nitens. Next base: position 289,362 of record VXBQ01012578.1, read on the forward strand.
AAGTGGCTATAGCAAGGTGAGCAGCAAGGACGAAGGAGGAGGATAGCTCAGGGCTCTGCAATCCCCCAAACCCAGCACAACGTCCCAGCTGCACTGTGGGAGGGAATCCCCATCTGCAGCCTGCCCTGGGCACAGGACTCAGAGCAGCTCACCTCCCCTGCACTGCTGTGGACCTGCCCTTCAATTCCCTGCACTGAGCACGAGTTCCAACACGGCACCAAGGAAAGCATCCCCAGAGCAGATCTGGCAAACAACCACTGCAACAGCTCTGGGGGCACCCAAGGGCTCAATGCTGTGCCTGCCCTACCGAGAAACCACGCTAAAAGAATATTGTTGTCTACCACAATCCATTACAAGTGGGTTTGCTTTCTTTTCGTTTGTCAAAAAACAGAAAAACACCTTAATTCTAGTGAAATATAACTTTGTACATTCAGAAAGCCATACCAAGAGATCAACGCTGCAGATTGATGGGATGTGAACTGGAAGACAATCATTTGTCTGGAATGACTCACATGCATCCCTGACATTTTACTGTATTTCCAGGACCATTAATAGCACACAGAAGACAACCAAACAAGATTTTATATTCCCCACACATGAGCAGAGAACCATGACATTCACAGAAGAACAATGAAAAACAAAACATTGCTGCAGTGAACCTGTGAAGTTGAGGTAACCTGGACCAGTCAAGCAAAGAGAGGCTATGTCCACCTCATATTAAAGTATTTACTCATGTTAAAGCGTCCCATTTCTTACCTGTAACCAGCCCCAAGGAGGTGCTAAGGTCTGCTCAGCTCTGCCGAGCCCCAGCATCCCCCTTGAGCATCCCCTGGCCGTGGCTGGGGATTCCAGCAGCGCCTCCTGGGACACTCACCTGCAGGCAGCCAGCTGACGGTCCCCATTTAACCTCCTTAATGAAGGTACCACTCCACAGCCCTGTCTTACTGACTCAGTGATTGTCAACAGCTGCTCTGCTAATTGAAATGCAGTCAGAACTTCAGAGAGGTGATTCTTTGGTTACAAAAGAGCTTTGTGGCCTCAGCCCCAGGTCACCAGGTGTGTCTCCTTCTGCAGAGGGCCCACGTTTCCCCAACTCTTCCCTTTATCACTGACATTCCTATAGAAGCTTTTCTTGTTGTCCTTCATGTCCCTGGCCAGATTTAACTCTACCAGGGCTTCAGATTCCCCAATATAATCCCTGTCTGAGGGCAATGTCCCTGTGCTCCCCCCACAGCTCCATGTTCCATGCCCAAAAGGAGCAATTAAAATCTCCCAAGTCACCTGCAGTTATTGTGAGCCAGGAGAAATCCAGCAAAGATGGAAAATCCTGACAAACATCAACTCCCAGCTGCATCCCAAACCCTGAAGAAGGCCAGGAGATTGCTTCCCCACCCTCCCCTGCTGCTTTCTTTGCCTCATTACAGAATGAAGTGAATTCACACTTAGTAAATCTGAATTACTGTGGTGCAGTTAGAGATGTATTACATGCATGTCTTTGTTTCCACTTGCATTTGCTGGGGAAGTCTGACTAGAAATCTTATTAACATGCAAATAATGTATATTATATTTCAATCAGTTGCTATAGAGAGCTACTCAGTAGCAGCATTTTTCTTATCTGGCACAGCAGTAAGACTCACTCAGTCTACACAGATACCTCGCAGCAGAATAATTTCTTTCCTGTGAATATTTTAAAACGGCACCACTTGAAAAGAAAGTTTCCCTCTGCACTTTAAAACAAAACCTAGCTCGTGAGGAATCTTCAGCTGCGTTCACAGCAGCGTTTCCGACGTCTGAGGAGATGCAGAAGGAGCGGAGATGTTGCCATTAGAAACAGGCTCCACGCTCCAGATGTGGTTCGGCAGCTGAGCAGTTGAGAGCGGAGCCAGCAGAGGGAGCACGGCCCGAGCCCGGGATGCTGCCTCGGGATGGGTTCGGGGACAGGGACAGGGACAGGGACAGGGAAGAGCGGACACTCCCCCGGATCACAGCTCCACACCCGACAGGACACAACAGCGGGGAGAAAAACCCGCGAGTCAGGGTTTAAGGTTCTGCTGGGAAAACTGCTCTGTTCTGCAGCGTTTCACCCTCTTCAAATATTTCGGCCACTTTGCAGCAGACTCAGCTCTGGAGCCAGGCTGGGAGAGCTGGGGGTGTTCACCTGAAGAGGAGAGGGCTCCAGGGAGAGCTCAGAGCCCCTTCCAGGGCCTAAAGGGGCTCCAGGAGAGCTGGAGAGGGATGGGGACAAGGGATAGGACACAGCGAATGGCTTCCCACGACCAGAGGGCAGGGTTAGATGGGGAATTGGGAAGAAATTTCTGACTGGGAAGGTGGGCAGATCCTGGCACAGGGTGCCCAGAGAAGCTGTGGCTGTCCCTGGATCCTTGGAAGTGCCCAAGGCCAGGCTGGACACTGGGGCTGGGAGCAGCCTGGGACAGTGGGAGGTGTCCCTGCCATGGCAGGGGTGGAATTGAATGATTTACAGTCCCTTCCAACCCAAACCAGTCTGGGATTCATTCTCTGATTTTAACGTTATTAGGTTTTCCTGCCACAAACCACACAAACAACATCATTAAACTCAAACAAGCTGGTTTAGAGCCACGAAGGCACCCAGGATTTTAAGAGGTTTGTTTGTCCCAAGTGTGCTGTTTAACACAACCATTTCTCACCCCAGTGTCTGAGCAGCCCATTAACAGAAGATCATTAACTCTGACCTGCTCAGCTGTAAGAGAGCCATCAGTCCCCCTGCTCGCTGTGCCAAGGGTAGAGAACAGGTCAGCAGGAGGGACTGAGGAGACACCCCCTGCTCCTGCTTCTGTCCTCAGCCACAGGGCAATGACCATTAACAGCAACAATTCCTATCCACACTTCTGGTCAGCAAAATCAGCGTGTCTCCCACTGTAGCACAGTAGCTACAACAGCTGAGAATTCCAGTATTTTAGGAAATGCTATGAAGGATATGGAGAGGAATTCCTAGCAAGGAATGTGGGGAAAAAAAAGGCAGCCCAGGAACAGGTACCCAGCAGCCAGCAGGATGCACCATCACATCCATCTCTTCAAACCACACTGCTCTGCTGCAACACAGCCTGCTCACACTGTCTCCATTTCCAATTCTACAATTCTGCTGAGAAAAACAGTGCAATTAGGCAGGGATACGGGCAGAAAGGAATTATGACAACCTCATTCACAGGCTCGCTGAGCTAAGATGAAAGGCAGGAGCGCTGGCAGGTACAGCCAAAAGTATCTGCAGGCTGCAAAACACACAAAAAAAAGGTGCAATTAACATAATAGAGAGGGTCTGAGTCGGAATGATGGGATCAAATTAGAATAATGCAAGTGTGGGCTGCTCATCAGGAATTACTTCTGACCTGCAAAATCCACTTACCTAAGCAGCTTCCCACACACCTCCTTGGTGCCTGGCACGGGATGACCTCCCTGCACCTGCATGCAGGAGCCTGGGGCAGAGCACAGCTCCAAAGAACAAACACTGAACTCACCAGGTACAGGCTGGCTGCTCTGGGGGCAGCTCTCCCCAAACTGGGGATGGTAGCCCCAGCTGAGCCATGAACTCCATGGAAATTGAGAGCACTGTGAAGCTCTGTGGGTCTGAACCACACCAGGGCCACCAAACTGAGCAATGTCAAACAGGGGCTGCTCCTCCTGCCCTTAAGAAAGCCCTGGAGGAACTCACAGCCTCTGCACCCACTCTGCACAAGCTCTGTGTTTGAAGGCCCCACTCTGGCCACTCAGCTCAGCACCACTGACCAGCACATGAACAGCCAACTCCTTCTGCTGGTGTAAAAAATCAAATGAAGCTTTTTGAGATGCTACTTGCAAGGAGGATTTAAGAATTTACTATTTCAATGTTAATAATTTAGCCTCCCATCAGTATGCTGTAGGAAAACACCTTGAAATGCCTGGCTCTTTTTCTTTCAGAGCTTCTGTGATCTGCCCTCAAATCAGCTCTTACTAAAGACACTTCTTTGGGTGTGCTGTACTTTGCTTCAAGTTTTCAGAAAAGCTGCAACTTATTTTTTTGCCAGAACACACCTTCCCTTGAGTCTGAAGGATACTTGTCCTCCTAAACAAATAACCAGAGCAAGAAGGCTGCAAGGTTCAGAAATGTGCATTTCTGTTCTTCACCTCCTCCCAAGGGTTTGTCACTTGGAGCAGGCAAAGCTCAGCATCCCTCACCCAACAGGAAGCTGAGGTCTTCAGATGCAACACTGACTTTTAGGGTTGACCCCAAAAAGCATTGCCTGATGCACCATCCCAAACTTGCCAAGTTCTGAGAAGCCAAGGACAGACAGAGGTGCTGCAGTGAGAGCCTCCTTCCATAGGGGCCACCCTGCCCCTCTGTGTGCTGTGGTTTCTGGTAAAAACCAGCAAAGACTGGCACTACAGGCCAGGAGAGGCCTCCCTCGCCCTCCTTGGATGGGGACAGCCAGCAGTGTCCTGCTGTGAACCCCTCCCTGTGTGTGCACAGAGCAGCAGATCCAGGCTGGCTTGGAGAGGGCTTGGGGAGACAGGGAAGGGGATGTTCAGACACACACCTGGCTCTCAGCAGTCACAGCAGCTCTCCTTGGCTCACCAGGATCCATGCATATTGCCACATTTTTTCCAAAAGTGCATCTCAGGAAGTGCTTTTCCATTTCCTCGACAGTGAACTCATAAGGAAAGCCATCAAAGCACCAACGAGCACAGAAACACACTTTGTTCTTAAAGTTCAGAACACAACTCCAAAGTTGGGAAGCTCAAAAGCTGTGTTCTGTGTCAGCACAATAAAAGGCTTCATCAGAGGAGGATTCCAGATCCAGCAAGTCCAGGTAATTCTTTAGGACTGCTCTGCTCTAAATGGGACACATTTACTTGAAGTTCTGAAACCATCTTTAAAGCTATTGTGTTACAGGATGGGTTACTTTATGCCACACTGGTTTTTCTTTCCCAAAACAACATGTATTTCTGCTGTCCTCTTTCTGGACCATGATCTCCTCCCCCCCTCTGACTTCCCCAGAATTTTATTGATACCAGCACTCTGCTCTGTCATCACTGTGCTCCTGGCACCCCCTCCCTGCCTTGGTTTATTGATTAAACAGCACACATCAGTTTTCAAATGAATTTGTCTTTACGTGTTACCATTTAGCTTAACGTTTAGTAGATACTAAGTACAAGAATTTGCCAATATTTCAGAGATCCAAAATAATTTAGCTGAGTCTAGTTAGCAAGTTCACATCTTCTTACACATCCTCACACTATTGATTTCCTGCAGCCTGCCAGCACCACAAATGCCTGTTCTAAGGGATGCTCACCCCTGGGCTGCTGTCCAAATCACACTAATGTCCCCAAAATGAGGGCTTCAAAAGCAAAAGCACTCCCTTCACTGTGAAATCCTCACTCTCAGGGCTCAGTAGTCCCACCACTGCAGTGATGGATTGAAAATAAAGTGAACAGGGTTCTTTTAAGTTATTTGAAGGTGGAAGTTTCTGTCCAAAGCTGGAATGACACCATCCCTACCTGCAACAGGGTTGACAGGACACACAGCACCCTGTAGGAACAACCTGCTCATCCAGGACACAACCTGTGCTTTCCACATGAGCCGAGCCAGATAAACACACAGGGGTGCATCATCTGGTAAGAATTGCACTGGCACTGCAGACTTCCAGCCACAAATCACACTTCCCCACACAGCTGCTGGAGAAACAGGACCCAACAGCAGCACTCCATCTCCATCCCTGCTGCCAAGGAGGCAGAGAAAGCAGAAGCTTGCCCAAGCATGAGCCTACTTCAGCAGATGCTGGGTACCTCCACTTCAGCACAGCAAACAAAAACAAGCTGCTGCTCAAGTGCGGCGCAGGCAGGGAAATAGGATTTACGTCATTTGAACAGTCTGTCTTAGCAAAGAACATCTCTGGAGGGAAGGAAAAAAAAAGCCCTGCTGGTCTCTACACTAATGCAGTGTCTGGCCTGCTGCTGAGGCTGTGTGCAGGGCAGCTCCCAGCGCCGGCAGCGACAGGAGAAGTCACAAGCTCGCTTTATGTAGGGCACAACGCAGCCTTCACATGTGACTGTCACCAGAGCAACAACTTCAGCGACTCCACTGCTCCCAGCACACCTCCCCAGACCCAGAGCGTCTCCCAGACACTCTGAGGGTGTCTCACAGCTCCAAAATGGGGCTGGCGTGCCCCAGAGAACAAAACCAGCCCTAGATTCATTTAAAAATAAATCAGCCAGGCCAGGTGCAGAATTCAGACTGAGCTGCAAACAACAGCCCCTTCAGACTGTTCTGTCTTAGCAGACAACTCTGCTCTCCCTCCTCCTCAGCCTCTCACCAGGCACTTTCTCTGTGGAAAAGCAGCACAGTTTTTAACTTGATTAGGACAAGCACTAACATCCCTCCCTAAGCTGCAAGGGGTCAGTGTTGAATCCCCAGACACACAAAACCATCCTTGAATAGATGCGAGAAAATGCAGTATGTTTGGGTTTATACCCAAAAGAAAGAAGTGCATTATCAAATTACACAGAGGAGTTGAGCTCTAGAGGCTCTTGCTGCTTCTCAAACGGTAAATGAAATGGATTCACTCAAAATTAGTCTAATGCAACTCACAGTTAAACACCTTAATGAGTTAAACTCCTATTGTTATCTTCCTTATGCTGATTCATCACATCTAACAAAGCCTTGTAATCAACTACTGTCAATTCCACTGGTGCATTTTAATGCTGATTCGCTCTCAGCAAATCATTGTAAAATTACTGAGACCGCCCCCAAACCTTTTCTGGTCTGTCCTTATAGGATAAGGAGCACACCTGCACCTGCTCACCTCTGCTCCTCCCTCCCTTCTTCCATCGGCAACAGGCACAAAAGAAACTTTTTTTTCCACTCTGGGATTTTCTGGAAGTGCATAAGCCAGATTATTTATATATATATACATACATACATACATATATATATACACATATTATTCGACTGAGTTTCTTTCTTCTAGAAGTCTATCTCAGGCCTCTTTAACAGTTCCCCTCCTCATAAGCTACAGAATTTCTACAACTACACCAGCTTTTCCAAATTATTTAAGCAGTCTTCACCTGTATGTTCCTTCCATTGTAAGAACTGAAAACTTTTAGGACTTGTGGGGATTTTGTTGTTTTGGGTGTTAGGTTTCTTTACTATCTTTTATTAAGTATAAGACCAAACCATAACCATATTATCTCATGTAACTTTTCCATACTTCCTTTTATACAAGTTAACCACTTCTGGCAACCCTGGAACCCCTGTCAGGGAGCCACAGCCACCTCACACAGGTGGAGCTGCTGCAGGACAGGAGTCTAAGTAGTTCAGAAAAATTGTTCAAGTCAAGGTACAAGACAACTTCTAAGAGCCCTGGTGTAACTGACTAAGAGAAGCCCGGTTTCCTTTAAAAAGGATTCCATTCTTTTTAGCTTTGAAGTACAGAAGTGTCAGGAAGAGCAGTGGTCACTGCCCATTTCAGCATCACTGGCACCTGACCATGAACTTCAGCAAACAAGGGATCCTCATGCCGCCCTCCAAACATCCCCAAGGTGAATGGGACAATTAGGTCTGAGGAAAGTGAGGCTGGGCCTCTGAAAGCAAAGCTACAGACCCCTGGAACCTGCAGGCTGGGCTGTCAGGAAGCTGAGGAAACCACGGGACTGGGAGTAGTCTTAAAACAAGGGTATTCTTCTCTATTTTCCAAGTTGGAGACCTCCTCCATCTTTTGTATCCAGCCAGAGATTAAACTGATGCCATGAGTGGCTCCTGTCCCTGTCCCTGTCCCTGGACGGCATGGGGCCTCGGCAGCTGTGCCAGGTGCCAGGCTGTGCCTCTGTGCCAGGCTGTGCCCCTGAGCCTGGCTGTGCCCCTGGTGCCAGGTTGTGCCCCGGTGCCAGGCTGTGCCTCTGTGCCAGGCTGTGCCCCTGAGCCTGGCTGTGCCCCTGGTGCCAGGTTGTGCCCCGGTGCCAGGCTGTGACCCTAGGCCAGACTGTGACCCTGTGCCAGGCTGTGCCACAGTGCCAGGCTATGCCCCTGGGCCAGGCTGTGACCCTGTGCCAGGCTGTGGCCCTGGGCCAGGCTGTGACCCTGGGCCAGGCTGTGCCCCGGTGCCAGGCTGTGTCCCTGGACCTGGCTGTGCCACAGTGCCAGGCTGTGCCCCTGGGCCAGACCCATGAGGCTGACCCACCCACCCCACCAGGCAGGGCCACCTGCAGAGAACAAGGGGCTCCCTCCCAAGGGAGGACAGTTCTGGGGGAGGAGAGGGGACAACAGGACTGCTCAGATGAAGGTGGCCCTGGGGCTGTGGCTCCCCGGGCAGGAACGTGGGCCAAGGGCCCGGCCAGATGCACAGGGCTGGCTCCCAGCTTCCTCACTAAGCCCCCAGGCTATGCCTCAAAGCAATACAACTCTGCCATAAATATCCCAGATTAATTCTGATCCCAGCATCAAATCCACTTAAGAGACTTAAAAGCCTCCGAGTCCCCAGAGCTGCCTGCCCAAGGAGGGCTCTGCAAATGAGTCCTGGGCTGCAGAGAAGAAATATTATCAAACAAGGCAAGCCATTTGTACAATTTTTGGTAATGTCATTTGCAAGAGAAAAATGGGACAAGATAGCTGAGTTGACATCTTGTACTACAAGCACAGACACAAAAATCCTCCGGTACTGGACATGGATACACAGGATAGGATTAGTGTAAATATTCCATGTTTTCTGGAAACAGCTCTTTTCCTTTAAGGGATTGATTGATTGATTGATTGATTGATTGATTGATTGATTGATTGATAATTGACAGCATGCTCTCCAGTTTATTAAAGGAGCTATTTACTTTCAGAGAGCATCTCTGTTTATAAAAAAAGCCTAAAGTGATTACCCCACCATCAAAAAAATAATAAAAAAAAAAAGCCCTGTTAACACTGACAGCAAGAAGGGTGCTGGGGAGACAGAGCCAGCCCTTCCCAGTCTGCTCCCCTGGCCAGGGGCAAGGCTTGGGAGCAGGAGCAGGCAAAGGGGACACTGAGTGACCAGCGACCCTGCTGAAGCCTCCACAGCAGCACTCTCAGAAAACGCACCAGCAGCCCCGACTCCGAGCACAGCAGCAGCAGTTCCAGCCTGCCGGCGGGAGCTCCCGGCATCCGGGCCAGCTCCCGGGGTATCCCTGCCCGACACCGCTCTCCGGAGGAGGCGGCCGAGCCCAGCGGGGGCTGCCCGAGCCGCTGCTCCGGGCCCCGGCAGCTCCCACCGAGCCAGCGGTGCCTCCCGCAGCGGGACGGGCATCCCGGGCATCCCGCGGCCGGAGCCCGGTGCGGGGCTCGCCCTGCCTCAGGCGATCCCGTATCCCGCATCCCGGGGGCTGGCGGCGGCCAGAGCCGCCGCGTCTGTGTTTGTACACCGAAGGAATTCGGGCGCAGCGGGTCACAAACAGCTCATTGTGCTGTGTCAAGCGGCGAAGTGGGCTCGTAATCCCATGCATGCTTTTCCCACTCCGCCCCGGGAAAGCCAAGCTTTAAATACTTCTCCAGAAGTAAAAGCACACCGAGCTCAGTTCTTGCTATTCCCGAATCCCTGCTGCTTCGGAACCGCGCAACTAAGCGGCTTTCCCAGCGCTGGGGAAACGCAGACGATTAATTACAGCTTAGAGAGGCTGGAATAGATGCGGCGGCCGGGAGCGAAGGCGGCCCGAACGGGGCGAGCTGGCGCTGGCCCGGGCCAGCCCGCCGGTGGCGAGCGGCCAATGTTTACTGACCCCTGGCCGGGTCACTTTCGATAGCGGCCGGAGCCAGGGGCCGCTCCTCGGCAGCGCCGCGGGGCAGCTCCCGGGGAGAAGCGGCTCCCCACGCTGGGTACCCCCGGTCCCCACGGCGCTCGGACCGGCAGCGAACACGCTACGGGCAGAAGGGCAGCGCTCAGCCCGCTGCTCCCGGCGCCCCGCTACCGCGGCTCTGCCCGGGGCATCCCCCGAGCGCCGGGGCCCGGGGCGGCGGTGGCCGCAGGGACAGCCGTGGGCACGGCAGGCGGGGCAGCCCCGGCTCGAAACCCCCGGGACCCCGGCCAGGGAGCGAGCGAGACACGGGCAGGCACGCGGGCTGAGGGACAGAGGCTGGGGTCACCCCTCCGCACCCCATCGCTGCCCCCGAGCCGCTCGGGGCTCGCCCCGGGGCACACCCCGCAGGGAGTCCCGCTGCCTCCAGCTTCGGGCAGCCGAAGGCAGGAGGGGAGAGGGAAGGGAAACCCCGCTAGGAAAACCCCCTCCGCGAAAAAGGGGCAAAGAAAGGCGGACAGCGCTTACTTCTCGTGCCTGGCGTTCTCCTGGATGGCGCTCAGCACCCCCGGGGGCGCGGGGGGGACGCCCTGCTGGAGCCG
>VXBQ01012578.1:308061-390055 GCA_013400175.1 Phainopepla nitens
AAAAGATACTTGCTTTTGGAAGCTTTGGGGTTCTCTCACGAGGAGGCTGTATCACAGCCTGAAAATTTGTCATAAGGAATGACAAAGCACTGTGGCAGCAAAGTGCTCAGTGAACACTTTTGTGGGGCATTACCGACTGGCAGAGGAAACAGCTTTTCTAAGACAAAGGATCTTTCAGGGCTGACCCTGTCAATGAGTAGCTGCAGGCAAAAAGCAACTTGATTCTCTCTAAAGATGAACTGGAATTCTACTCGAAAGGAAAAGTAAAAAGGGAAAGTGCTGCTGCTAAAAAGAAGAGATGGAGATGTAAGTTCTGGAAATGCAGTAAAGAAAGAAGGAGCTACATTTTTCATAAGTCTCTTTGTGCGTGTTACTTTGTCAAAATTGATCTGGGTCATTTATCCAGAGGAGAATAATGATCTGAACCAGCCCTGAGAACAACAAAGTGTTAATCAGCTGTTTAGAGGTTTCCCCTTGGGCAAGCTCTTAGAACACAAGGAGAAACTGCATATCAAACAAGTCCTTAGTATAAATGACAAATGTAGTTTATTCCCAGTCCCTCGGCAGGGACTGAGATTTAGACTTGTTAAAAACATGGAATGGGCTGACTGGGAGCTGGTGACAAACTGCTGAGGGTTCTCCTGAACCCCAGCTCTCTGAGGGAGCTTGCTCCAGGACATTTCCCAAGGAACAGCAATCCCACAAAGATTCACTGCTGTGCTCAGGCTCCTCAGCTGCCGGGCTCTGTGAGGTTTGTGTGCTCTGGCAGCCTTGGAGAGGATTCCTGAGAGGCCACACTGTGGGAGGAGTGCACAGAAATGCAGGGCCTGGGTGTCACTGAAGCTCCTTGGGATTCATCCAAGTCAGGCAGAAGCTGGAAAAATGTCTGTTTGCAAAATCCTAGGCACCAAAGGTTTATAAAGACCCATATATCAGGGAAGAAGGAAATGGTATCCATCTGTGTTTGCAGCCAGGGCCAAACCCCAGCAAAATCTGCAGGATCTGACCTGAGGGAGATTTCTCCCTTCGTGTGCGGGGCCCTCCGCGTTTGTGGCATTGCAGGGTTCAACTCCAAAAGGAGGACTTGGACTGAAGAAGTGTCTCAGCTCTTAAAACCTTTGCCCTACTCTTCTGAGTGGGCATTTATTCCATTTTGCTTCATAAGAGTTTTGATCCTCAACCTGCTCAGGGCACTTTCTTTTCCCTGTATTGACAACAAAGTGAATTTCTATCTTCAGAAATGCCATCTTAGCAGAGAAAGTGCAGTTTAAATTAGGTGATAAATCTGATCCATTCCTACATGGAAAAGCTTATCCTGATCCCCATATAAAGCCTTTTATTGTACTGAGCTCCGTGTTCCATTGCCCCATGTAATCAAGAAGTATCCTCTGTATCTTGAATTAATTCATTTGAGTAGCTCTTTACTGAAGCACACAAGTGGCACTAATCAAATACTTTGGGGTGAGTGATCTTGAAACCTATCTTTGAGGAATTCTGTGACAGAACTGGGAACTTGGTTCTGCCTGTCAGTGATCCTGCATTTAAAAGTCTCTCAGTGCATTTACTTGCTGAATTACTACAGGAAAATGATGCATTATTAATGTTTGGCTCTGCCTTTCACCTGAAAAAGATATTTTCCAAAAAGGAATGTAAAGAGTAGATCTCATGATTGTATTTGTATTACTCAGATCTGTTGAGGAACATAGTTCTGCCATTACTTCAATGTGTGGCCTGGAAAGACTCTTTCACATTGCAAAAAAAATTCACCTTGCAGCTACACTTTCTCAAAAAGTCATCTCTGTGTCATTTCTGTGTTTGATGCTGGCTATAAGTTGACAGTTGAAATAGATCTCGAGGAATTTCTGATGTAGAATGAAATAAATGCATCCTTGGGAACAAAAAGGGCTTTCAAAAAGGTGCAGCTCTGACTGCAAGCAGGTTTCAACTCATTTCTTTTTGGCTTCTGTTATTGTCTGTTGTTTTTTTTTCCCCTTTAATGTCCCAGAATTTCTGCCACTGCCTTTGCCACACTTGCTACAAGGGCAAGCATGGAGCGTTTACCCAAAACAAACAGGCTGCAAAGCAGAAGCAGAGCTCAGGAAATCACATAGGACTTTACCTGGGTGTTCATTCCCATTTCAGAGAGCTGCTGACAAAAAGGGATGTGTCTCTGTCATATTCAAACTCAGAAGTGAAGCAGATAAAGCCCTTGTTCTGCTTGCTGCAACTACAACTGTAACCCGACAAGAGATTTTTTTTCTCCTTTATTTTTTTTCTTTTTCCTTCCTTTCCTCCCCTCTCTCCCCTCCCTCTTCCCTTCCTTCTTCTTTCCCTTCTCCCTATTCCTCTTCCCCTTTTTTATTTTTAATTTTCCCTTTTATTTTGCATCAGAAAGGTGTTGATGACATTATTCATCAAGACTGCACTTCAGAGCAGTTACAGAATCTTGTGAACTCAAGGTCAGCAAAACTGTAATTCAGACACTGCTCTTCATCTTCCTCTGTTTGGTGCAAAATTAGGAAGAATTCTTGACAAGGTCTGCACATCCACAGCTTTCCTTCTGAGCTGATGACAAGGAATGTGCTGCTTGATGAAACACTGCATATCAGCTCTCACAGAATCCAACTGGCAAAGAAAGCAGGCCCTTGTTATGCAAAATCCTTGTTTGTAAACAGTGTTCTGCCTTTAAATTGATTTTAATGCTTTGCCTTGGAGAGCTCCTGCACTGATTTTCCCAACAGAATCCACCACAAGGGCCATCTGGTGGCAGCAGCACATTGAATCTGCACAAAATCTGTCAGGGAATGATCCAGGGGTAAATTTCCAGCCGAATGCAAAGGGCTCTAACCCTGCACTTCTCTTAAGGAGATATGTGCTCTAATACACTCTAGGTTGGAAAAATTCCCACAAACTTGGAGGGAAAATATAATTTGTTCCATGGCTGTCATCCCAAGATAAATGTCAGTGCAGATACTAGAATGAAATAATTTTCTATTTATATTAAAAATTAAAATTGTTTCCCTTCCTGTCCCTGTCCCTGAGCTGTCCCTATTCAGGGATTTTTGCTAATGGATCCTCAATGCCTTCTTGTAAGGAGAAACATCTTTTCCTTAGTAAAGGGAGAACGCCCTGCATTGCACTGGTCAGTGCTGTAGAGAGGTTCATTTGGTACCCACAGCTTATTACAGATACCCCAAACCTTCAGATTTTGGAGCCAACACTTTAAAAAATTTCATGCTTGAACCATCATTACTATTACAATTATGAAAAGGTGAAAAATCCTTTGGGAGAACTCTTTGAGATTCGACCCCTCAAGGTAAATTTAAGACTTTTTTTCCCTGGGAATGTTTTCCTGGTGCATTCTGGCCTGTGTCTGTGCGTATCTGGCAACAGAGTTTCCTGCAGCGATGTAAATTTGGGGTGGTATCTCTGAGGTGGATCTCAGACACCAGTTCCATGTTCTTTCCTTAGCATTGAGGAGGCGCTCAGGCTGGGGCAGACAGATGCTGCGTGGTAGCCTCTCATCTGTTACAAAATCCTCCCAGGAGGAGAGCACTGGATAATCAGGCAGATTTGCTTTCTCCCCTTGTCCCTGGATGTCAGTTCTTGAGGCAGAGTTGCTGACTGAGGAGCAGTGTTTGGTGTTGGGTTACAGCTCTCCAAAGAGCTGCCTCAGTCCTGTGAAAGCTCCGTTGATACACAAACATCCCTAAAATCATCCCAGCAAAGCACTTTTGGTCACTTAATAACACCCCAATAAGAAGATAACCTCATTTTGGATTGAAAACGTCCTATTCTAGCAGGAAACATTTCGGTCTACAGAGCCAGCATTCAGTGTATTTCATCAAGCAGCTTTTTCTCAGGCAGAGCGGCTGCTGGTGTCACACCACCCTGTGTCACCTGCCCTGTGTCTGTCCCCGCACTGCACAGGGGTGACAGCCATGGGCTTGGTCCTCTGAAGCCACCTGGGTGTTCCAGGGCTGACTCAACATGTGCAACTCCTGTGCCACGCCAGAGATTCACCCCACCTCATCCCTCCCCACCCCACCCCACCTCTTTGTCACTGGGGGGACCAAGGGACCCCTTCCAGCCGTGCCCATCCCAGGATTCTGCTCCCAACTGCTCAAGAAAATGTGCAGCTGTATCCCAATCTGTCAGCTGTGTGCCTGACCCCATCTCTAGGTGATATAGGCTTCCAACTTTCCACACCGTGTTGCCACAAAGCAAAAGTGGCGCAGAACATTTGTGTCTGGCCCAAGAATATCAAAGGAAATAGAAGTGACCTCCAGCATTTGGTGGAAAATTGAAGGTGCAAATTATTTCTTAGTTTCATGCTTTCATGGATGCAAAACAACCAAAAAAGGATGATCATGGACAAGTGTGATGTAAAGCATAAAAAATAATCTATGTAAAGGATCAGAAACCCATCCTAGATAAAGTCTCTTTCAGTTGCTGAAACAACAGCAAGGGATGAAGTCATCCCTCGATGCCTCAACAAGTGCCTGTTGTGTTGTTCTGTGAATCACCCTCAGAGCAGGAACCTGTAATTTCCACATGCAGAATGTCCAATTTCAATGCAGTGATGAGTGAGAGGGAGGAGAGCACACTGAGTTGAATCACTCACAGACGTAAGTGCCAACAGGTACTGTCAAGTGCGGAGAACGTGAATCAACAGCCCCACAGCAGGGCTGGGGAGGGTTTTCTCGGGGGCTGCCTGGTACAGAAAATATCCTTGAGCCCTCTCGGCTCAACTCCCCATCCCTGGGCACCTCGACAGAGCCTGGGCTGCTCCCAGGGCAACATCCCACTGCTGGAAACACACCTGGGGCAGGGAGGTGCCACTGGAATCCATCACAATCCTGCACCCACTCAGCCCTGGCTCTCTTGATGCCTGGCTACAGCTTCCGCCACTCAAACCTCAACCACGGAATCACTGAGTCAGTAAGGCTGGAAAGGACCTCCAAGAGCATCACGTCCAACCTTTGACTGGGTATCCCCATGCCCCCTAAGTCACACCATGAAGTGTCACAGCCACTTGTTTGTGGGTTCGGTCCGTTCCCATAATTAGGTAAAGCCATGTGCAATCTTGTGCTGCTTTTCTGAGCTGAAAAAGCTGAGAAAGTCATAATGCTGCAGGAAATACAGGATTTACACAGCACTGATGAGAATGCCTGTGGACAATGAGCACCAGCACTAATACTGAGGGATAGAGCAGGAAGGGTGAAATTCCCATGCCAGAGAAAAGAACAAGGTATAAGGATTAGGACAACACAAGGAAATTCCAGCATATGCTGCTGAGGCTCTCTCTTAAAAGTTTTTGAAAACTTGAAAGTTTTGAAAGATTTCTCTAGGTGAGAAACCAGAGCTTCAGGCCTGACATCCTGTGAGATCACTGAGACATTAAACTATCCCTGTGGAGAGAGAATTCCCTGGCTGCACCACCTTCATCTGCCATTCCTGGTGCCTGAGAGCAGGGGAGCAAGGAGCCTTCTCCTTCCAACCCTGAGTGAAGAGCCCACGTGTGCAGCTGTTTCCCAGCTCTCCTGTGCTGTTGGCAGGGACACATCAATTACCTCTCAAGTGGCTCCCCGGGAGTGCTTTGAGCAGCAGCAGAACTGTTGGAGCAGAGTTTAACAGCCCCAGCTGTTCCTGTACCTCCTCAGCACTGATTAAAGACTCAGGACTTTCCCTTCTGCTGCTTCGGCTTGTCCTTAGCATCTGAAAATCTCCAAGCCCCCACAGAACAATGCTGACCTTTTCTGTGATGAAACTGCTGTTTTTTAAGGTGACTGTTTTGGCCGTGTCCCTGCTGATCCCGGGAAGAATGGCTGATCCTGTCATGCAGGCACTGCTTCAGGACACGCACACACTTCTGTCAGGGCTGAAACAATAAATTATTGGGCTTTATAAGCTGTCTTTCAGCTAAGAGACCTCAGTTCTGCCATAAATAGTTCCAAAGCTGACCCTTCCTCAGCCCCAGTGTCTGCTGTATGGATGCACTGCTATATCCATAGCAATTCCAAGAGATTGGAAACCACCTCTTAATTCTTATTTTAAAAATCATTCATATAAGAGCTCTTACACCTTTTTAAAAGCATGAAACCATGCCTTTCTGCAGAATAGTTTCTCTACTACCTGTTGTAAGCAGTAAATGTCTTAGGGTGGGAATCTGTAATATTTATGTGTTTTATTAGGGGAAAATGCAAGATTCTGAAAGTCATTAAATTTTATATATATGATATGTATGAATGATTTGACCTAACTCACCACTGGTATATACAATCACAGCAAATTAATTTGTTGTATTGTGCAGTTTGACATAGTAAGGTAAAAAATATTTCCACCTGGGCAGTACTTCTTAGAATTTCAACAAAGCAGTAAATCTTTAACAATCCATGTTTTTCCAATGGATGTTTTCAAGGGCTCCATTGTGGCAGGAAATGCTAATGTTATGAATCGATATGCACTAACATTACTCATGCAATGGGCTTTTTAAAATGTAATTTAACATAATGGAAATCTCCTAGAAAGGTAGATATTAATTTTCAAAAAACTCTGATCATCCATTTAAATTAAATGCACAGCAGTTCATTCCTCAATGCATAATGAAAACTTCTATTTAGAAGACAGATGCCATAATTTACACAGTGCAGAGATCCTCAGCTAATGTAACACCTCTGTTTCAGGCAGCAGTAAAACTGTCTTAATTAAGGAAATGCCAACAGATTAAAATGTTCTCATGGTTCATAAAATATTTTAGAAGGTGGCTTGGCAGCATTAGTACAAATGTTGTGAAGCCTGGTGTGTTTGAAGCTTATGCTCTGCACTTAAATTAAAAAAAAAAAAGATTCTGTGAACCACGGAAAAAGATGGCAATGTCCCATTCCTATTGCCACACGTTGATATATTAGTTATTGTGATTATTTAGTGGTTACAGAGTGGGTTCCTATATGGCCACATCTCAGGGTCATCACTGAGTTTCCACTGTGCTTTCCCATCTCCAGTAAGTTCCAGCCACTGAAGGAGCAACAGCAAAAATTCATCTAAAGGTAAGGATGAAATTGGAAGATAAAAAGAGCTGAGAGAGGGCTGAGTGAAAGGAAGAAAAATTTGCCATTAGAAGGAAAAACTTTCCTTCAGTTCAGAGTGCAAACAGTGCACAGATAAACAATGAGGGGTTTGCAGGAGAAGAATCCACAGCACAGCACCTGACCTGACTGTAAATAACATATATTCACATGGGCCAAACTAATTTCATTTAAGCCACAGCTGGTAGCAAAAAATCTACGTAACTGGGGGCTGTTGCAATCAGCACTGAAGTTTCGAGTGAGCAAATCAATTAATTATGCATTGATTTTCCCAGGCATGTTTGTTCCAGTAGTGCACAACTGCGAGTTTGACTCCAGAGAGCTGAAGCATCTGTTGAATATTTCCATCCAGCTCCTGAACACAAGCTCAGTGGTTCCTTTCTGGCTCCAGGCACGTGCAGAGAAGGGAACAGCTGTTTGCAAAAAGCCACACAATCACAGTGTACCTGCAGAGAATGCTGCGTTCCAGCGTGGCCCAAGGGAGGGAAGGCACCTTGTCTGTTTGCAAATAGGCAAGAATCACAATAGGTGCATGTATTAATTCAGTAGAACAAAATAGAGAGAAGGGAATTATGTGTCTTTTCATGAATTAATGATAGATGTTGCTGACTAAAGCAGAAAGTAAGTGGAGGTAAGTTTTCCTTCTTATTTCTGAACTTTACAGGAAAATCTGTTTGGACTTACCCATAAACTCATACACCGAGCTCTGGGTTCTATGAATATAATCCTGTGAGAAACACAGTTCCCTTTTGCACTGAATCTGTCAAGTCTCATTGATTTTAACAGTTACTGAGGAAATGCAGCTCCTTGCTAGACACAGAGTGAGTCCTGTACATAAAGCATGGAGCTGGAACCTGAGTACAGAGCTGCTGAAATAAGTACCTGAGAAGCAGCGAAAGCTAAGGGAAGTGAGTAAAAACATCAATTAATGGGAAGTGATGACTTAATAGAGATAAAATAGAGGATAAAATAGGGATAAAACAGAGAAGCTAAAACTGATGTGATGCTGGAAAATGAGACTTTCTAGTTAGGATTCAAATATCTGTTACATGGAGCTTTAATGAAGTTTATGCCCTGGCAGTGCTATATAAATCTAGAGCAGAAGACAGATTTAATCCCATTAAATATTTGTCAGGGATTTAATGTAGTAGATAATAAAACAGGCACTATTAGACCTGGCCTTGCAATTACCCATTTTTACCAGGTTCCAATGCCTGTGGCTGCAGGCAGAGCAGTCCCTTTTGCCTGGGACAGGACTCAGAGACTGGCCTCATGTTTCTGTAAAGGGATCCCAGTCAGGCTCTGGAGCTGCTCTGGGTTTCTCAGCTCCACTTTCCATGCACTCTAAACCAGCTTTGCTCCCTCCCTGCAGAGATGGCCACTGGAAATGCTGTAACAGGGATATTTCTAACCTTCCTTTTAACAGAAACAGGCTAATTTGACCTGCTGGCTCTGTATGTTTTTTCTGTTCAGGAGCAGAATATCATAATCAACCTCCTCAGAGTCAAACAGCTGCTGCCAAAACCAACTTCCTTTGCTAAGATAGTGACATACCCTGTTCCTGCAGCCCACTTCAATCAGGATCTCTAAACTGCTAGCTCAGGGAATGCCTGTTTTCCACGTTGCTTGTGCATTTTATTTTCTTGTGTCATCCCAGCTTTTATGCTTGGCTGAATGAAAGTAAGATAAATAAAAAAGGGTTTGAGCTCTGCAAATGTGGGGAAACTTTTGTTACACCAAGAACTTAGGATGGATAAGGCATCACTGAGTTTCTTTTCATTTACACAGATTAATTTATATTCTTTGGTTGGTTAGTGAGTTGGTGTTTGAGGCCTTTTTGTTCAGTCTGTAGCAACTACCACCACAATAGATGGAGATTGCTTTTTAAGAATAGCCTACTGCTCTGTTCTCAAAAATTTAGAGTTTCTGGGTCATTATAATCATTTCTGTGGCAATTAAAATGCTGGGATTCAGATACTTGGTTGTTGTTTTTTTGTATTTTTTTAAAACACACTAGCTCTCAATTAATTAGTTAAAACAGAATAATTAATTCTTCTATGTTTATTATTCTATTGTTTAAAAGTTTTTAGCTGTCAGAGCTCAAAGAACATTTGGTGATTGCTGATCCTGAAGAGCGCTAAGAAGGGTACATTTCATGGCTGAAGCTGGTGGCTTCAGTGCCATTTATTAGAGGAATACATGTAAAATTAATATTTCCAACATGGGCCAATTCATAAAAGTTTTGTTGCTTTCATTTGTACATAGTAAAAGTTGACTTGTAGATCTTTTCATGCCGTGTTTTGTGTCCACTCATCAGGTGATGTTTTCTGTCTGACAATGGAAGGAAGTGAAATAAAAGATGTGTTATCATGAACTAGAAGTGTTTGGGAAATTCATGCCAGGTTTCATAGGAAGATAAATCGTACCCAGACTGTCCAAGCCTACATTTTCCACTGACAGGCTATCAGCATCCCAGGAAAAGTGAAACTACTGCTATCCACTGTAAACCCACATTTGTATTAGTCCTTTCTCTATAGATGGAACTCAGCCTTCCCAGGATTTGCAGTTGTATAAGTGGCAAAGTCAGACAATTTCTAATTGCTAATTCCTCCCCTAAGGACAAGAAACCCTTGGTACAGCACAGGGAAGCCCTGCACGTTTCCTGTTTTTTAAAGAAGAAGATGGAATGTTGCTTTCTTGCCTGTCTCTGGCACCACGTTTGAAGCACAGTATCTGCAGAGGAAGGATGTTCTAAGTCTCAGGGTGCCTGGGGTCAAGTCCCCAGGGCTTCCTGATGATGAGCAAATGAAACAAATGTTATTTCCCTTCTGGAGCAGGGCACTGGAGCTGTGGAAGTTGGAGCTCAGCAGAGATCCCCAGGTAGGGCCAGCTCTCCAGGATGTCCCCATGGCTGTGGCAGTGCCAGCCTGGCCCTGCTCCCTGCTGCACAAGGATGAGGCTCCTGCAGAGCTATCCCTGAGGCCCCCACATGGAAGTTTTTCATTAAAACTATTTGGACAAAGAAGGGGTTAGAAATTCTGGAAACCCCTCAGATCTGTGGTGCTGCACTTGCTGCCCTTTCTCTGGTTGCTGGTCTTGGCTTGCCCCAAAGGTCCCTTACATTTTTTACTTCACCAATTTCTATCAGAATTTTCTGTTGAGCTGATGGGAATGTCCCCCTTCTCTGGCTCCAAATCCATTACTTTTCATCTGATCCTAAACATTTCCTTCTTCTTCCCTTCAGCAGGATGAAGCTCTGACTTTAATATTTTTCATGGTGAAGGGAATGGGGGCATTCCCAAGGAATCATCTGGAATTTGGGTCAATTCTTTTTAAAGTAAAAAGATTCCACTTTAATTCACACTCTGAATTCAATCAGAATCTTGCACATGGCCCAAAGTACAGCATAATTATGACTAAATGTAGTCCTTTTGCTCCAGTGAAAATTGTGGTTATTTCACTACCCAGTGAATGTTTATCTAAATTCTCACAGTAAAAGACAGATGTCACTTGAGAACTGGAGATACTCACTGGAGTAACACATTT
Organism: Phainopepla nitens; assembly: GCA_013400175.1. Lineage (NCBI taxonomy): Eukaryota > Metazoa > Chordata > Aves > Passeriformes > Bombycillidae > Phainopepla > Phainopepla nitens. The sequence goes on from VXBQ01012578.1 coordinate 318,696, forward strand.
CTCTACAAGCTGTATGTAAATAATAATCTAGCCAAAGCAAGCAGGCTCCCTGGGAATGAGGATGTGTTACAGCATTTTGACTACACAGATTCACTCCTGGAGAGAATCAGGAAGATTAAGGGGAATTTTTAATGGATACAATCATTGTTTACAGTAATAACTTAGAAGAAAAGGCGTTGGGATTAGGGTGTCCCCTGGCAGCCCAAGGGGGGCCAGAGCACATGGGAAAACAGGCAAATGAGAGATGTGATCTGTAATTCCCAGCAGACAGGGGTCTTGCATTTCTGAAAGGTCCAAGTGCAGCTTTTACAGTCAAAAATTAATTGTTTTAATGACTTAAAAAAAAAATTAAATTCCTATGGAGACAGAAACAACAAGTGTGCTGTATAATCAAGACTATCTTTTTGAAAAATCTATTTCCCAATCTGTGAAATGGCTAAATACTGGAAAAGATAATTAAGAAATTTATTTCATATTTACAAGAGTTATAAAAGGCATAGAAGTAATTTAAATTTCAATCTCACAGTTCAGCAAATGCACTCAAAAAGCTACAAAGGAAAAACTCTTGGATAAAAGGTGACAAGTTCATGATAAGTATCATCATTAAACCCAAACCTGTCACAAAGCAGCACAACAAGAAAATTCAAGTGCAAACTCAAGCGAAAAAGAAATAGCTTTTTGTAGATAGCTTGGTACAAGCTGTCCCAACACTTCCTTTGTTTAAAAAATAATCTAAGAAATACGAAGATTCCGAGTAAACTTGGAACAGCTTCTATGAAAACCACTGTTTGCCTGCACGCCTGATGTGGAATACTGGGAGCACCATGTGATGCACAAGGATATTTTACAACTGGAGCAGCCTCACCCTTGCTGGCAGAGATAAGGGGAGGGCCAAATCTCTTGGGTCACACTCTTACTTAGAATTAAAACTTACCCTTGTTGCTAAAAAACAGCTTAAACCTAGAGATAAAAATGGCATTTTGTCAACCAAGAAAGACATTTTGTCTAAGGAGTCAGGAAGAATCAAAAGAAAGACAAAACCATATATATAATCATAAAAAGACCTGAAAGCTCAAATTATACCAGACACATATAAATTAGCAAGACTACTCAGATAAGACATTCTTTAATAAAGGAGATAACACTATTAGTGTAATTACTGACTGCCTGGTCCAGCATTGGGAAAGAATTAAATGCATTATACTTCTGGATAAAGCCAAAGTAATTACGAATTTCCAGTTCTTTCCAACTTAAAGAACTGTCTGGTGACTCTCTCTAAATGGGTCTAATGCAACTCCATCCTGATACCAATGATGGTCTAAGCCCCAGTGATCACTGCAAGGCAGAGTCAAGAAATTCCCAGTTTGCCAGTGCTGGATTGCCTTTTGCTCCTCCATTTCATAAGGTTCCTTCCCACTAATCTGTGTCCAATACTCCTCATTCTCTGCAAAGACACCCCACCTGTGATGGCATAACTGATGGATGGACCAGCACTGGGAAGAATTACTCCAAAACAGGGCAGAGAAACCTGAGTGGTTTGCACCTGGTCCATTCTAGTTCAGCCTCTCTAGTGCCCTGCATTAGAATAAGCCTGGAGTTAATCACTTCAGTTGTTGCTGGGTTTAACACATTGCTTTCCATCTTTATGATTTATGTGGGTTCCAGGTGTCTCTCAAGCTTTGGGTTCTCATGCAGTGGGGCCACAGTGGTTGTGTTTCCTTCTCTTCATGACTTGTCACTGATAAAGTGTCCCTGTTAGTGGTGACTTACAGCCTCTGCCATGCTTGGCAGATTTCCTGTTGCTCCATGTGTTATTTGTTATCAAAGAAAACTGCAAATTTTTTCCAGGTGACAAAGCTTGTAGAGCAAATCTGTCTGCTCAGTGCTGGAGCCAAGGTACTTCTATCCCTGGCCTTGTTCTGCTTTCAATGCAGTGATATTTTTGTGAAGGAACAGAGCAGTGCAAAGAAGCTGAAGGGATGCAGAGGTCGGGTGGGAACTGATTTGTGCTGGTGGAGCTTTCAGGAGCTGTTCAATTTTTACCTGCACCCTCCATCTGTTCCACCTGTCCCCCCAGTGAATCTCCTTCTTCTGGAAGGCTGGAAAGATCCTTTTAAAGGTCTGTTTGAATTAAGAGAATCATTTCACAGACACCTTCCCAGTGTGTCCTGCCTTTGAGGAGTGGTGCCTCCTGCCTGGCATCCCCTGTGTGCTGACAGGAGCCCACAGCCCTTATCCTGGATATCAGCAAAGGTACCAGCAAGCGGGCAGGGACTGCATCCTTCTTCAATCCAGCTTCCCTGCAGTTATTTTCCCTATCCATAGGGAATCTTCCTTGCAGACCAGATGCCACAGTGCCCAGACAGTACAAAAGGAAGAGTTTCTGTCTTGGAGAACTGCAATAAGCTCAGAGAAAGCTGGAGACAGAGTGATGCCCCCCAGAAAGAAATCTGACAGAGAACATTACTGAAGCATCAAAAACCCCACAGTTTCAGAGTATGCAAACTTTAGAGGGGAAGGGAGCAGGAAAGTAATCTCAAATCCCTTCTTTTGGGCCAAGGAGCTGCAGACACTGAGGATGCCTTGCACCAGTAACTCCTCTTCCTCTTACCCTCACTGTCACCTCGTGGCAGCACTCAAAATGCTTTGTTTTGTACCCGGCTCTGTGTGCTTCACACAAAAGATCAGCAGAAACTGACAACTGATTGCTTTCATGCAGAGAAACTCCAAGAACGTGTTCATTCCTCACTGCAACACAAACTCATCTGGAAGGGTTTTCAGTGCACAGCCACAGCCCCTGTGTCTGGAGCTGTCTCCCAAAACATGACCACTCACTAGCATTCAGATTTCTGCTGGGCAGATCAAAGGGTTATCCACAGGCACCTCAGGAAGCCAAGGGTGCTTTAAAGAATTGGAATATCTTGAAGAAGTAGTAAAGAAGAATCAATTTAATTGCTGGCTTATAGAGAATTAATAACAGAATATGCTTGAATTAGTCCAGTGTAGTAGTTAAAAGATCATTTCGACAACTAACCAATATATTTATGATCATCTGCAGCCCTACTCTCAGGTATTACATGCTAAGAGACGATTTGATTTTGTCACTCAATGACATCTGGCACACTTCATTTCCCTGACTCCATTTCTTCTGGGAAATTGTAAATCTTTTGACAGAAAGTGCCTGACAAAAGCTAACTATTACTTCACACAAGTACCCTTAGTTTCCACCACCTTCTGAATAGAGTTTGGAAACTTTTCATTCTTTAAACATAAATCAGATGCCTTTAGATTTTTCACACTGATTTATGGCATTTTTTAATGAATTATAGTAGAAAACAAAAAAGGAGCTGGCTCAGAATATATATTTTATCACCAGCAACTTATGTTATTAATGTAGAATTGCCAAAGAAATTCATATAGTCAACTAAACCTTTGTTGTACCACGTAGGTTAATCTCCTTGCTTTGGCAGTCAAGTAGAACCTGATTTTTTAAAACAAATCACCCAGAGTGCTCAGTTTACCATTACCAATTGTATTATTTCTTTGTTCATGGTTCCTGACCACTTGTGTTAGGAGCCCACTGTAGTTTGCTTCAGATATTCTGGGGTTTAATTCCAATATAATAGAGCTAACAACTATATTAGGACTTGAAAATAAGCAACAGTGGAAGAAGTAGAGGAATCAATGTACAGCAATGGATTGAGGAGAGTGTGGTGCAGAAGCTGCTGTTATTTTACACTGGTTAGAGTTTGTCATCAAAAGAAAATCCTCCCGCTCACTCTGGGACTGGGAAGAGCAGAGGAAGGCCTCATGTTTTAAGATGTAAAATGCTGAATTCATCTCTCTTTCCAAAGCCTCTGACAATGGGTGACACCACCAGCACGTGTGACCCATCCTGCAGCACATCCAAGCACGGCTCTGGTACAAACACCAGCTGCCCTCTCTGCAGCTCAAAGGCCAAAACCTGAACTCCCCATTCCCTGGGTGCCAAACAGCCCCAGAGCCTTCACCAGGAGCTTGGCATCCACAGGAACAGTGGAATATTTTTATCACAAAGGGTGATACAGAACAAAGGCCGTAACCTTGGCAGATCACAAGTGCTGGTGCCCTATAGAGAGCAGGAAACAGACTGGAGAGGGTTTGGTTTGATCAGGATGTGAAGCCCTTTGTTTCTCCTGCCATTAACCTTTGCACTTTTTATGGTGCAAAGCCTCTGGTGGCAGAAGCCTGTTATATTAATGCTTCATTTAAATTTTATATTCCTTTATATACCTGAAATTACTAAATGCAATTCAGTTAAACATCTGACTAAAGAGTCTGCCTCCAATCTAATCTGTATTTACACTGTTGTCCTCCCACCTCATAAAATAAAAACTCCAGAGACAGGGGAGAACTTTCCTTTTCCTCTCTTTAACAACATCCTGAACTTTAAAATAGTTAAGTGATCCTCCATTTCCTATATAATCACTGGCACTAAATGAATTTATCCTTATGCATCCTGAACACAGATACCTATACTCAAAATAAAGATTTTTGTGGTCTCTCATTTCCATCCTGCCATTTCCCATAATAAAACAAAAGGTAACAGAGTTTCTGCCTGTTTTCTCTTTATACATCTTTCCCTTCCTTGGGCTCCACGTGCCTGACTGCAATTCCACAGCTCCTGCACATTCAGGTGCCTCTCCCTGATTTCTTGTTAAGTTTCCTCTTTTTCCCATCCCTGGGAAAGTCCAAAGGGATCACAGCTTCTGGAATTAACTCTGGTCCTAGATCAAAAAGCCTCTGGTCTAGACCAAAAAGGAGAATTGAGGCTTACTTTAAATGTATCATTCCAAGAATATATCCTCAAACTTTGTCTCACCCAGACAACAGTTCTTTTGCTATTTGACAGTAACATTCACTCCAAATTCTGCCTCCAGTGCTAGGCCTTGCTCAGAGCCCTCCCTGCAGACAGGGACACCCGGGGCTGGGAGCCCCTCAGTCTTCTGATCTGGCGTCAGCCAGCAGCTCTTTGAAAGCAGAGGACTCTTATTTTCAGAGAGACTAAATAAAAAAATCTATGCGCAACCCCTTCAAAACTGAAAGTTTTCTACTTGGCCCACAATAATTGGTAGGTGCTGCCTCATTCCATGGCTGAAAACCTCCCTTTGAGGCAAGTCAAGCAGCATAAGGGTGGCATAGTTTAAATACAAATTCATTTTGTCATAGGGCACAGGCACATCCTGCATGAACATGTGTTTGTTCTCATTCAGGACAAACAAAAACCTCAGCCCCACTGAGGATCCCAGGGAAGGGAGAAGAGCAGGTTCCACATTAAATGCTCATGGGATTGAGAATTTGGGAACAACTTCCCAGTTTTTTTCTGAGTTGGCTTTGGATCTTTTCTACATAAAACACAACTATATTGAAATCTGGGACTCAGGAGATGATGTTTGGAAGAATCTCCACAACTCCAGCTTATTTTTAATATAATACAAAAGACAGCTTAAAATGAGCTCAGCACAGTACCTGCAGGGAAAAAAGGCACCACAAAACAAAGCCAGGAACTGGCACAGTTTCAGCTCTGCCTTGGCTCTGCACAGCAAGGGAGCAGCATGACCAGCTGCCAGCTCTCAGCAGAGAATAACTGATGAAAACCTCCCAACTCCTCCTCATTACAGGCAGGCTTTTGTCACCACAGCAAAGTTCCCAAACTGCAAATCAAGTGTCACAGTGGCAGACACAAAAACCCAGGGACAATAGCTGCAAAATCTAAGTCTCATTTGTTCCTCCCACAGTCAAGATGCTTTTTGGCAAGTGGCTGGTGTTTACTATTGACTCCTATTTTCTGAAGCAGATGAGCAGCCCGAGGCAGGAATTGTAGTTTTAGAAGACTAAGGTGAAAGCAGGTGGGATATTTACAGCTTGTACCATCATTTCTAAGTGTCCCTGGCCCTTCTGATGCTAGCAGGGCTGCAGGTCACAAAGGCTGGATGCCCTGTTTCCCTGGCATTCAGCCTCCTCTGGATATTCTCCTTTGTAACAGGAATCTTTCCTTCAATGTGCTCCTTAAGACTTAATGCCTGAAGAAGAACTGAAGTGCCTCATGGTAAACTTGCTTTATTAAAACTTCTACCAAAATTCCCATGTGAAGGCAGAACAATTTAATACTTTTCCTTATTATTCTATTTCATCTGAAAGAATCCTGCCTGTCACCTGGATGTCACTGTCATGACCCTACACTCACTGATGCATTTGGGATGGGATATTTTTGGTATGAGTCCATCATTTGAAAAAAAACTGATCTTTGGCTTGAGGTCCTGCTTTTGGGAATGGTCTCTTTTGCTTTTCCATGCTGTAGGGCTGCATTAAACTGAGAATGGCAGGAGAGCACCACTGGTCCCTGGACTGTAGCCCCTGATGTCCCAATTTAGATGCAGTCATGTTTATCTGAAAAAATCCCAGTACAAGACCACAATCCTGAAATTAGTTTTCACTGATGTTGCTACAGCACTGCCACATGGTCCCAGGCCCTGCTGGTCTCTCTCTGCTGCTGCTCTCTGGCTCATGCTGATTTCTCCCAGCAGAGTGGCAGGCAGACTCCAGTGGGTGCTGAATGCTCAGCCCAAGCAGCAGCAGTGGTGGCTGTGCTGGGAAATGCCAGCAGTGAGTGTCTGCAGCCCAGGCTTCCACTGCATTTCACCAGCCCCAGCGAAGCCACTGGCAAGTGCCAGCTAGGGAGTGATTAACAGCTGGGCAGAATTAGTGCCTTAAACCCTGGCAGCTGTCTGCTCACTGCATGTGAATCAGCAATTTTCATTAAGGAGGATTCTCCCAGTCAGAATGGATTCCCCTCCCTCCCAACACTCTGTCTCAGCTGCTGCAGTGAGGGGTTGTATTTAAATTCCTCTTGGCTCTTTATTTCCCAGTAAGCTGCTTGACGTGCAGGAGAGCACTGCTGTAATTTTTTGTGTTCTTGACATTATCTGATAGGCTGCTATCAAGGCAGGCCATACATTTCTAAAGATACAGGGTTGGTTTGATCTCCTTCCAGTGTTTATCATTAGGAAAGTGAGGTTAGGAAGAGACTTTCACAATTCTGACACATACCAAAAAATTAATCAAAACCAAAGCACACAACATTTACACCCAAAATCAAAACATAGGAAATATAAGACCCCAGAAAACTACGTTAAGGAAATGTCTGGATAAACATCTGCAAATGAGCATGGACAGGATGGTGCTTTCATTTGAAACAGTTCAATCAGAATCAATGAAAACATTTCCATTGATTTCTGTGAGAAATTAATTAGAATTCCAGCAGCTTTGGACTGCAGCTAACTGAGGCCAAGAGGTTGATGTTGTGTGCTGACCCAGGTAGAATTATGTGTTACAAATATATTATAATTATTACATGCATGTGAAATATAGATTATTATATATAAAGATACAATCAGTATCAGGGTGCAGATCAGAACATGAAACCTACTTCTACCTCAGAAAACCTGTTTATTCTGTTCTGTTCACTCCTTCACAGTGGGCAGGAGAGTGTGGCTTTTTCATTTCCCAAATCTCAACTGTAAAAACAAATTCCAGGCTCTTGGTTCCAAAGCTCAGAAACATGCTGCTCTAAGAGCAGAAAGGTAAGAGCCATGAAAGGTTAGTAATTTATAGGAAATGTTTCAGTGCATTCAGTGCAGAGTAGTGTTTATGCACATTGTACCTGAAGGAAGGAGACATCCAGGATCCTCTCACAGCACTGAGGTTTCATGGGACAAGTCCAGACATTGCTGTTACAGAAATGCCAGTGATGTACTGCTAACTACAATAAAATTAAAATGTGAAGGGAGTTTTCTATCCCAGGCCAGGTTGGACGGGGCTTGGAGCAGCCTGGGGCAGTGGGAGGTGTCCCTGCCATGGCAGGGCTGGCACTGGATGGGCTTTGAGGTTCCTCCCAACCCAAAGCAGTCTGTGACTGTGTGAGTGAGGTGCTCCACTGAACAAAACCCCAGCTCTTTTAAGGCTCTGCCTGAGCTGTGTGGGCTCAGTGGTAGGACAGGAGCAGAGGGACAAAGCTCATGGATTGGCAGTTCCACATTTTTGAGGAATTCCCTCACTGATTCCCAAAATAAATATGCTCTGTCTGAGAAACACCTTGATTTGTTGTCAACTACCCTCATCTCTCCTTTCTAGCCCTTTTCACTGAGATACTAATGAGAAAACTACATTTCACTTCATGCATTATAGATGTTTTAATGTTACCAAAATAAAACTCTCCACAAAAAAAAAAAAAAATATTGCAAATGGGAAATACCAAATTATGAGTAAGTGTGCACCTAACACTGTGGGGAAAAATAGATCTGGAGTTTCTGGCAGCTCAGAGTAAAGCATCTGATGGCAGACTGTGTTAAGAGGAGATATGTACACATGAAATAGGAAGCAATTATTCCACGTTTCCTTGGTGGAGGTAGGACATCATTTGGAGTGCTAGATCTCAGGTTTGGCTGTGGCAGGAAACATGCACTGCTTGGAATCTTAACCAGAGAAAGAGCTTGGGTTATGCTGGAAGAGCAAAGAACATGAAAGTCAAGTTTTCCAAGCACTTCAGGAAATACAATATTGATTGTTCTACATGACAGTTTTATATCATAGAAGAAAATACAAGGTGGATTCTAGGCCAACCCCATCCCCTCCAAAACCAGAAAACCCACCTCTCTTCCCCACCTGTCTAACCATGAGCTAAGCAGAGCCAGGGATTCTTCCAGGTCCCAGGAAATCTGGGACACCCATCACACATGCTGCTGCCTGGGAGTGCTCCAGCAAACCCAAGACACTCCTTGTCCACAGCTTTTAAGAGTGAGCTTAAATAAAGCATCTTTCAAGAGCAGTCTAGCTTTACCTTATCCTCTTCTGCATGGCAAGCAGAACTAAATGATAATTTGTAGTCTCTACAGTCCTAATTTTTATAGAATCATAGACCCATTAAGGTTGGAAGAGCTCTCTAGGATCATCAGCTCCAACTATTAACCCAGCACTTCCAGCTCCAAATATAGTCCAACCTAGATTAACAAAAAGAAAACTAATGAAGGTTATATTACATTAATCCTAAATAAGTAGAGAAAAGGCCATTCAAAGAAGAATTCGATGCAGCAGCACCATGGAGATCAGAGAGTGCTGACACACCCTTTGGCTTTAACATCCTGAAGAGAACACAAGTCCTTCCTCCCCTGGAATGAAAAGCTTTCATCTAGAGCACTCATGCACTAAACACCACCTGGTTGTTTTGCAGTGCTTGTCCCCAGGTCTGAAAGCATTCAGCAGAGTACACAAAGTCTCACTGAGGGTGCTGGCACTCTGTGGGCTGGGTATTGGCACTCCAGATGCATCTGCACAGTCTGAACTTTCTCTAACCTTAAAAAACATTCAATGCACTTATTAGCAGAATAATTCTAAAGTTCAAAGAACAACAAATACTTTGTAATTAAGATTATTTGTTCCTTGCATGCTTACAGAGCAGCTCTGAGCAGTGATCAGGAAGAGGCAGGGGATATTTCCCCTGTAATGTCAAGGGCTGGTTAACACAGCACCTGGTTTTACTGGCACAGGGCACACCACAGCAATAATGAACATTCCTGACAGTGGGACTGTCACTCTGGGCTTGAGTGGCACGCAGGCAAATGTCCTCAGTGCAAATCATCTACCAGAAAGCTAAAGCAAGTTCTCCCCATGGGCTAGTACATTTGCCAGCAGAGCAAAAAATCCCAAAAAACCCCCAAAGTTTAACTGGAGTTCAACACCTTGCAGGGATTGTGTTTCAAACCAGTCCCTTGTGTCTTGTCTTGCTAAGCCCAGCTGTGGGGGCCCCCACAGATATTCCTCTAGATCCCACAAGGTTGTACCTCCTGAACAAAAGTTCTCTCCAGACATTCAGATGCTGCCTGTGAATAAAGGTGGGTAACACCAGCCCTTCCCTCTTTCAAGGAGGATCCCAGCTGTCTTCTCTCCATAAGGGGAACAGGATGGGCAGGTCAGCTTCCTCTGCATCGCTGCCAGAGACTGGATAGCGATTCCTACATCCACATGAGTTCATTGGCAACCTCTGTGGCTGCTGGGATGGCATTTTGCCATTTACCTCCTCAGTTTGTCAAAGTTTATATACAGTGATGCCATGCCTTCTAGACCAGAGGACATGGGCTATATCCCTGCAGACCTCTGAGAGTATTTCTGGAAATGGGTTATTTAACTATTTTGTGTCTCAAGGTCACAGTATTTAATCTGAAACACTTTTCACCAACTGCTCCAGAATTTAATGTATTTTTAAAAATTTATTTTCTCTTCATATTATCATTTCTATGCAGTGCTCTAAAACTTACTTTGGGAGATTCCAACCTGAAGGTTTTATCACTGACTTACAATGAGCCAGACTTTTACCCTTCGTTTAAGGTTACTTTATCTGTGCGTGTGTATTTACAACATCCATGTGGGAAGCAAATATTTTCTCTCAGGGTCCTTTTCAGCAGCTCTCCCCAGTGCTGGAATTATTTCCAAGGTTAGCAGAGATAGTAACTCACAATCTAACAATAACAACCCAGGCTAGAACTGCTGGCAGTGTCTGCAGGGCAAAGTCAGGCTTTAGAGCTCAGTTTTGCTCATGTCTTTGTACCATGTCCCCTGCTGCCAGCAGGTTACTCTGTGTGACACAGATTTATATGCAAAGATGATAAGAAGTCTGCTGGGTCATACTGTGTCTGCACAATCAGAGACCCACATTTCTGCTTGGGATTTGTCAGCAGGAATTGCAGGAGCTCCAAGGGTGGGATTTTGCATCACATCGGGTCAGAACCAGGTGTCCCACAGAGACCCAGGTACCTGAGCTGGCATCCAAGCTGAGGAATTCCCATGGCCCAGTACAGAATCACCCCAGCATCACACCCATGAGAGCAGCACAGATGACAGTGCTCTCCCTGAGAGGGACAGCTAAGCCAGCAGCTCTCACTTCCCTTTTGGCAGCCAGTTCATGTGGGACATCAATAACCAACTGTGAATAATGCAAACACGTCTGCCCTGTTCCGGAAAGAATTCAGCATTCCCAGTCAGACTAACCTCCACAAGAATTTTACCAAAGGACAGCTAACGTGGGTTTGTAATCTGACAGGAAACACTGGCATTCTCAGCAGTGAAATCAGAGCCCAGCTTCCTCCTCCTCCTCCTCTGCGCTGTCACCCTCGTTCTGTTGGGAGAGCTGGGCACCTCCAGCACCAGCCTGTGCACACAGCATGTGAGACTGGCTGTACATCCATCCATCCTAAACACCAAGCCCTAAACAGCAGTAAAGAGTTTACCTCTATCTCCTTCTTAAAATAAACCAAATTGGGGAAAACATGCCAGTTACATCCTCATTAAATGTAGTGTTAACATCAACCGTAGCCCACCATACACTGGGGATCCTTCTAAATTCCCTTTCTTCCCTCTGGGCACACACTTTATTCTGCAGACAAGGCTGCTGAAATCTGTAGGTTGTTTCCATTCCAGGACTTTTCTATGTCGTTGGGGGTTTTTTTTGTTTTTTTTTTACCACGCTGGTGTTGTCCTCTCATCGAAATGGGGAAAAAAAGTACACAGACAAAACAGGAGCTCCGCGCCCTGCTCCTCTGCAGCTGACTGCGGCAGTGAAATGCTATTCAGCCAGAGCTGTTATGCAAGGGGTGCTTGCTGTCATTTTCTGGGCTGTGCTGTGGCCCGCAGCGGTGTCCGAGTGGAAGACACGTCCTGCTGGCCCCATCCCTGTGCACAGGCACTCCCAGAGCTGGGCACGGGGCGGAGAGCGGGGACTGCAGGGCACTGCGGCTCTTCCGCGGGCACCGCGGCTCTCCCGTGGGCACTGTGGCTCTCCCGTGGGCACTGTGGCTCTCCCATGGGCACTGTGGCTCTCCCGTGGGCACTGTGGCTCTCCCGTGGGCACTGCGGCTCTCCCCTGGGCACCGCGGCTCTCCTGTGGGCACTGCGGCTCTCCTGTGGGCACTGCGCCTCTCCCGTGGGCACAGCGGCTCTCCCGTGGGGATTGCGGCTCTCCCGCGGGCATCGCGGCTCTCCCGTGGGCACTGTGGCTCTCCCGTGGGCACTGTGGCTCTCCCATGGGCACTGTGGCTCTCCCGTGGGCACTGTGGCTCTCCCGTGGGCACTGCGGCTCTCCCATGGGCACCGCGGCTCTCCCGCGGGCACTGTGGCTCTCCCGCGGGCACTGTGGCTCTCCCGCGGGCACTGCAGCTGTCCCGCAGGCACTGTGGCTCTCCCATGGGCACTGTGGCCTGCGGCAGCCCCGCAGGCGCAGCCCTCGGCCGGGAGCTCCGAGGGCTCAGGGGCCCTGGGGCTCGTCACCTTCCATCCACCCGCACTGCCCAGGAATTCCCTGTGCAGGTCAGTGCCAACCTGAGGAACCTGCCCGCCGCCCCGTAACCAAGCAATGCCTCTTTTCACTGCCTAAATTGTAAAAACTGCCATTTCCATAAAGTACTCTACTGGCAACAGGAGAAACACTCCGGTTTCAATGATGGCTTCAGTACTAGCTGCACGCTAAGCTTTGTGTAGCTCTGCTCATCTCATTATTTAACTATATTGCTTTATTCCTGTCTAATTATAATTGCCTATATTTTTAAAAACAATAATAACAAAATTTTTTCCTGCTTTTCCCCTGTGGTCCACCAGATAGCAATTTTTTGCTGGATTAAATATCTCAATATCCTGCAGGAATATGTACACATCAACGAATTATTAGAAAAAAAAGATTTGTTGTTTGGGCTTTAAATATAGCGGGAGGCTTTTGAATTACAGAGTAAAATTTTAGGCAATTAAACAACTTTTTATGGATCTCCTTCTCTTCCCAAAGCCCTGATCTAGTACATTACAGCAGCATGCTGAAAAGCTTATGCATTTGAGCAGAAAAACTTTAAATGGAACTAATTAACTAGGCATAATTTTAGATATATATTTAAGTTCTTGGATGAATCAGGCACAACATTTTTGGTTTCTAAATCTAAATAAATGGAGAAGAAGCCAGCAGAAAGTAAACAGACACACCAGTTTATCCCAGATAAAAGGTTTTGATGCTTAAATGGCTCAATACTTAAATATCATTGTGCAAAGCTGTCAAACATCAGATTCAGAAACAGATTTTCATATGAAATACATAATGCTGCTGCAGTGTACCCAGCAGAATCAGATTCCCACTTCCATAGCTGATGAGCTATACTGTATTAACAGTGACACACCTGTACATGTAATCCAAATAGGAACAGATAAACCACCAACTTCCACATGGAAGTCCCGAAGTTCAGCTTCAGGAGCAGCAGCACTGGAGCTCTGGCACTGCCCTGCTCGCTGTGCCTGGCTGAGCTGCACTGAATAAAACACTCCTTGGTCTGCCAGGGCCTCAGCAGGGCTGTGCTGGCACAGGGCAGGGCACAGAGCCCAGCTGGTCTCTCCCCTTCCTGAGCCCTGCTTTGCTCTTCTCCTGCACAACTCATCTTTTGGAAAGGAGAACTTTGCCTGGCTCCTGCAAGTGCACTCAAACGTTCAGATGAGCTAGAAAAGCAGAATTATTATTATTGTTGTTGTTGTTGTTGTTTTAAAGTTTGAAAGTGGTTTAGTGACCGCTGATTAGTAACGAGTTTCCTCAATGGCTCTGGCTTTCAGCACTGCAGGTGAATCATTTTCCATGGAAAGCCAGCAGGGTACCTCAGGGAGCTGCTCAGAGCTGTATCCCAGGGTATCCCTGTGTGACCCCACCTCTGCCAGCATTTTCCATTTGCACTCCTTCTCCTCGGTGTGGTGGTGTCACAGACCTGGCACTGAACTCTGCTCAAACACAGGTTCTATTTTCAGCCCTGCCACTGCTCTGACAGGAGCCTTGGACAAATCATCTCTCTGTGTGCTGCAACCTTCCCAGTGATGAGATAAGGATAATAATTGTGATTTATATCACACATGGATTCTCAACAACAGAGTTCAAAATACTTTAGTGTTCTATATCAAGCGCTGAAATAGTGCTATGGGCTCCAAAACAACCTCTCCTTCCCTCCTTTCTCCTACTTCCTGCTCCACACAAAAATCCAAACAAGTAGGTCCTCAGCTGGTACGGTTCATAGGTTTTGATATTTCATAAAATGTAACTTACAGAATATGAAAATAGTCATGTTTACTTTATGGGGAGGGCAAATAATGGTATAAAAGAGCTGGGAGATTATGGTCTGGAAAAAGGAAAAAGGAGGGAGAAAGAACCAGTTCCAGAAGGGATCATGAGTTAAATCTAATTGTTCTTCTTGGGGATATATTTCTGCAAAATTAATCAAATCTGTAGTGCAAGATAAACTGTGTTACAAGCTTAGTAAGCCAAGTGAAAGGATATCAGGAGCAAACAAAACCTACTTTAATGCCTGAGACCAGGTTCTTAGCTCTCTTTGGACACTTGTAAAATGAATTCTCATGGTTTCATGTTTAAATTTCCATTAAATTAAAAATTAGAAGCTATTTGTGAACTTTGAATAAATGCTTCTGCATTTTTCCCAGTGTCCAGGATCCAAAGCACATGCAAATTCCACAGCTGCAGGCAATCAAGGCACCACGATGCCAGCAGCAAACTTGTCTTCTTGCACATGTAAGTCCATATAATGACACTGAGTCACCAAATATACCCACAGATTTACACAGTCACACTAATCAAGACATGCTGATTAAAAACAAAAAAAACAACCCCCCCCCAAAAAAAAACAAAAAACCCCTAAAAAAACCCAACAAAAACCCCACAAAACAACAAAACAAAACAAAAAAACAATAACAAAAACAAATAAACAAACCAACAAAAAAACACAACAAAAAACAGACTGAAACTTTTTTCAGGAGAATTTGTATATGAGCAGTTGTACAGTTGTAAACTCCAGGCTGCAGGCTCTGAGAGAGGGCACTCTCCTCTTCCTGGAGCCACAAGTCTAAAGCTGCTCTAGAGATGCAGCTGCCCATAAATCCATCCCTGGAAAGCAAGTACAGCCTTCTACATGGGCTTTGTTAGCTTGGGGGTGTAACACTTGAATTCCTGCTGCTAAAGTTTTCAATTAACAGGTAGAATGATGGAATCTCAGAATCCCAGAACGGTTTGGGTTGGAAGAGAGCTCAAAGCTCATCCTGTCCCTTGGGCAGGGACAGCTTCCCCCAGCCCAGGTTGCTCCACACCCTGCCCAGCCTGGCTGTGGACAGCAGTAGTGACTGAGCAAAAAAGGGCTTATCTGAGAGTGGAGACACTAAACCAAGGGAAAGTCTGTTCAGTTAGAAGCCTGAACAGGCTAATCAAGATGATAAATTCATATAAATAGATCATGTAGTCACTCACAAGAGGTACAAGTACACCAGTTTATCTGTGGATCTGGAGTATTCAAAGAACAGTGACTTAGCAGTTACCTGTTCTCAGAGACAACATTCCTAAAGCTCATTGGCATTGAAAGTACTTTAAGTTAGTAGTCTTTATTGCTTGAATTCAGCTGCATAATGTGCTGGGGTTTTGAGCAGCTGCAGGTGCTGGGAGAAATATTCACTTTAAATATTTTATTTATCTGGGATGAAACAACCTAAAAAATTAATAACAGACTTAGCACAGCCCTATCTGTTCAGGCAGATGGAGTGAGAGACATTTACAATGATAAGAGAACTCCTGAAGCACAACTGAACACACAGTACTTGAGACCTGGTGTCTAAGATCTTTATGGTCAGATTCCACCAGCAAAACAAACTGGCTCACACAAAGATTCACCATTTAACCTGAAAGATGATGCAGAGTTTAAGACAACTTCCAATTTTTAAGTTAGAGTACTCACAGGAAACCTTCCTCTCCCTCCTTGCTGTCTTCTCCCAGCGCTTCATTCCACACATCCAGGCTCTGGAAATGAAAAAAAACTGGGAAATGAAGACATCATTTCCTTTGCCAGTCTCACTGCATTATGCAAACCTACCGAATTAGTTAAAAGTTGTCTTCTACTTCTCTATATCTAATTTTCATGCATTGCCCAACACCTTCAGTGCTGTGCTTCTGGGGCTTCTCAGAAACTGTGAATTTATTTTACTTTCAGAGATTTTTACCTTCTTATGTACTTTTACCTAAATGACAATTCTTTAGGAGCTCACTCTAGGAGACCCTTTCTTTCCTCTCTCATCAAAGGCTAGCTCCAACTATTTCTAAATCTTGGCTTGTTAGTCTTACCTGGAACTATTCCAGTCCTCCACAAGCCTAAAAATCTTCATCTAGAGAGCCTAAGAGGCAAAACCCTTTGCTTTCTCTTGCAGAATTTAATTTGGAAAAATGTGAGCTGTACAGCTAGGTTATTCATATTTTACAGAATCATAGAACCAGAGAAGAGTTTGTGTTAGAAAGGCCCTTTAAAGGTCATCTAATCCAAATCCCTGCCATATAGCATATAATATATAATAATATAATAGAAAGGCTTGTGTCATGCAATGGCTTGCGAAATCGTATGAAGAAACATTTTTGTGAGTGCTCTACCAATTCAAAAATCTCAGAGTCGACACTAATAATTTTAAAAGTGGCAAGACTGAAAGTTCTCTGGAAACACAGCAGGTGACACATGGAGTCAAGGTGCTTCCTGTGGGTCACCAATTACCTGGAACAGGGGGTGATGCTGATGGACACTGGGATCACCACGAAGCTCATCCCAGTAGTACAAAATTGCCTAATTCCAAACTCACAGGGTTGCAAGGATGTTTAATTTAGACAAGTAACATTAATGGCTTGCTTTCTGCTGCTGACTGCCCTTTCTAAAGCCATGACTGCCTCAAGACCTGGTTTTACTGCTGACATTGTTTCATTAGACGAAAGGCTTCACCTTGAAGATTATTTGGCAAGGAGAATGGGAAAATAAATATTTAAGGTCCTATTCAATAGTGGGTTCTATATATAAAGTGGTTTATTTTGTTGCTAAAACCAAAGAGATTTTATTCACGATAGCAATCACTAATCATAACAGCAGGATGCTATTTGAAGATAAGCCTACATGCAAAAGCCAGAATGAGCTGTGACACATTTACAATAGCGTTCACAAAAGGCATTCTGCTCTGTAATTCTACCTGCTTTGTTGTAGAGCACATTCAATGACTTTTAAAATAACATAACATTTGACAGATTTCATGAAACTATATGTACATCCCAGTATAGTCCAGCTCTATCGAAATAGCTGCACTCACACCTTCTGGCAAATCAACCAAAGCACAGAGAAAGCTTCCTTTAGCAAAATGTTAAACTCCTTTACTGGGGTCTGAATGACAAGGTGTAGTTGTTGAATTAGGTTGCAGAGATATTTGAATAAGTCTGAAGGACGTGAGGCCATAACTGTTGGCCTGTTAGGGTGTTATTACTCAAATGAAGTGCTATTTGCCAGAAAGCCCTGATTTACAGGGTTGGGAGCCAGGTGCTCCTGTATCATTAGATTCCTCACCTGCTAAGGCAGAGGGAAGAGTGCTGCTGGCAGGTGCCGGAGAAGCAATGCCCAGAGGATGTGTATTTGTATACACAGAGATGCTGAGTTCAGGCAGGAGGCCAGACACTGGCAGAACAGATACAGAAGTCCTACCTGGTCTGGAAGGAAAATAGCTCACTCTAAAGGCTTCCTGAAATAACAGACTGGGGCAGGCACTGATCTCTGCTCTCTGACCAGGGACAGCACCCAGGGAGCAGCTGGAGCTGTGCCAGGGGATATCAGGTTGGATATCAGGAAAGGTTCTACCCCAGAGGGTGCTGGCACTGCCCAGGCTCCCCAGGGAATGTGCATGGCCCCGAGGCTGCCAGAGCTCCAGGAGGGTTTGGACAGCGCTGCCAGGGGTGCACATGGTGGGATTGTTGGGGTGTCTGGGCAGGGCCGGGGGTTGGGCTCCATGATCCTTGGGGGTCCCTTCCCAGTCAAGATATTCTGCGATTCTGTGAATATAATTTTTATCTAAGTCATGTATCTAAAGTTCACCAATATAAAATATTCCACAGTTAAACTCAAAACTGTGGTTTAGGGTAATTTCCAAATGCACAAACAGGCTGCCTTTCCCTGTCCTCCTCCATTTAGGAAGGAAACTTCACTGTCCAGTGCTTTCTAAACCACCTACTTCTGTGATTCACTGCTGGAACAGGATTCCCCTTGGGAAATACTACTTTGAAAACACCTGATGTATTTCCACCCTACTTCTACTGTGTTTCATGGAACAATAGTTGCTCTTATGTCAATCCTAGTGCTTGATAAGTCACTGCATTGAAAGTGTATTTACACTTGTACCCAGCTCTCCCAGCCCTGCAAGCTGGGTCAGTCACCTGGGTCAAGGACACAAAGCAACTTTCCTGAACAGCAACTGAAACAGTCAAGATAAAAGGAGAGAATGTTATGAAGCAGAGGGAGTGGTTTGTGCCATCACTGCTGAGAATATGAAGCTGTGATTTGCTAAGTCAGATCATGGAGTGAGCACGAACAGGGTTCTTTGACAACTCAGCACTGCTTTTTAACTTACTCAGAACTCTGGCATTTTGCACTGTCACTGCAACATTAAATGTAAAAATCAGACAGAAGTGTGATCTGTACCTGCTTTTAGAAGCACATTCAATAAAGCTGGACCTAAAATGAAATTGCTGTATCATGTTTTATTCCTAAAATACATCCTGCTCTCCCAGCACCCCCAAGATAGCCCTGAGAAAATTGTTAATAATTTAATGAAATAATTTGAGAGTGGTAGCAACTACTACCTACTTCTTCGATTATCTCAATTCATCGATCTCTTTCTGCTGAAGGAGGTGGAATTTCATACTAGAGATACAAAAAACAAACAAACAAACAAAAAGCACAAACCAACAAAAAAACCTCCACACAAAGGTCACATTTTTTGTAGTAGGGGAGGAATATGGAAACGACAGCAATGATGATGATAATCTATGTAACAGATTCTTAGATCCTCAGCATGTCAGTGATGTCCTATGAAAGCAGCATGCCCAGAACTAGGAGTCAAGCACCAAAAAACCCAGTAACACCAACAAAACCCCACAAAACACTCCAGCTGACCTTTAAACATCTCCAGTAGACCAATATTTCTACAACACTATCAAAATAATCTTTCAATTCAGCTGCTTATTTGGAATCCATTTCTGGCATTGCAAGGAGGATGTTTAGCCTTCAATGTTTGCGTACTTGCTGAAAATACTTCTTTGTTTGGCAATTTTATTAATTTTCCTCCCATGCAAGAACCAGCTGGCAGAGAGAATGGACTAGCTGGGGTCAGATGCTCAGGACAACAGAGTTCTTTTTTCTTCACAAGAGATCCTTAATTGTGCTAGAATCAAAGGCTATTTATTTCTTTTGGCCAGTCTTAACCCAGCATGAAATGAAATATTAATCTCACAAATGAACAAACCCCAAATATCCACCAGGACATGGCCACAGCTTCAGATCCAAAGATGACTAGTGAGGCATGAGGAGAGTTAGTTTGAAAAGATAAACACGCATAGGAGCAATGACTGAGCATTGCATATCAGCTTTATTGGCTGTATTTGGTGTGGCAGCAGAGTCCAGGAGCTGGTAAAGGCTGGATCATAACACTGAAACTCCAGAATTCTTAATATTTCTCTAAGGAGAGGTTTGACCCAGCTTCAGCTAAAGACAGGCTAATTGGCTTTTACAGAAAAAGATAATTGAAAGCAGTCTTTTCCTTTATTTTTACAAAAAACAAACAGAAAAACCAAAACAAAAACCAAACTAAAAAAAAACAAACAACCAAACAAAAAAAAAAAAAACAACAAAAAAAAACCAATAAAAAAGCACTTTTAGTGAGTTAGTATTTCAAATAAGCTTAGCCTGTTTGATGGCCTGGTGCCTTCTTAGCAACGTTTTGGGAGACATAATTTCTTTGTTATCTTTATACATTTTGAAAAATAACTCTTTTGGTGCCTCTTCTATTTATGACTCACTTGTAATAACTCAAGTGACTCATGCTGTCAAATTACAAGCGATTACTTTGAAAATTATTTTTTCCCCTTCCTTTTGGATCAAATATGACAATTTTCACTATTTTGTTACTAAGGGCAGCGTCCTACTACTTAAGAGGTTTGCAGAACTTTATTTTCTAAGTAAAGCATATGCCACAAAAAACAAAAGCATCTCCCACCACTTGTCTCTCTCACAGATGAATACATGTGAAATAGAACAGTTATCTAAAACTGGTTCCAGAACTTCCGAGCTTGTTGATCAGTAAACTGAATTTCAATCACTAGATTTTGTCTAGACAATACTGCTTTTGCTTGATTTAAAGATGGTCACTTTAAATAATGTAATCCATTAGCACATGCTGGCCTAAAGCTATTTACCAGGGCTCCCCTTGGCACAGGCAGCCTCAAGTTCTCCATTGCAGGGATTTCTGGTCTGACTCTCCAGTGAGGTTTTGTGGTGCTTTCCCATCCAAAGTGTGAAAGGATGTCCCTAGGTAGGGATTGGCTTGCATGGAAATGAAATTAAAAAATGAACAAAATGTCACAAAAGAGACCCTGGCATATCCCTAAGCACAACAGCTTGAAATAAATTTATTTATGCTAAATGCAAAAGTAAGGCCTGAGATAAAGCTTTGAACTGAGCAGTAGGGAACAGCACTTTAAAGCACAACGTGGCAAGTAAGAAGTGAGAAGGGAAAAATGAATGACTGGGTGAATTATAAACATGTACACAATGTCTGCTCTGTGGAAAACAGCAGCTGCAGCTCCCAATCTGCTTAGTGATCATGGCAAGGCACTGAGGGAGGCAGCACACAGAGCAGAGCAACACCAGGCGGTGCTGAGGGGTGAAGATGGCAGAAATTGCAGGAAATAGTTTATTAATACACAAGCTCTGGAGCAGGTCACCTGCAGAGGTAAACACAGCACCTGGGATAAAAATAGCTCTGGAGGTGGAGAGGACAAGTGGTATGAGGGAAGATGGGGAAAGCAGCTTAATGGTGGTACATCTACAGCTCAATGCAATGGTGACAACCATGAATCAAGGAAAAAAATTTGTTTCCCATTCTTGTTTTAATTTTGCAAGCTTCAAGAGAATGTCCTGGGAAACTGCATGCCTCACACAGAGAAGTTGTCTCATTGAAATTAACAGATAAAAAGTGAATCCAGCTTTATTAAAACTGAAAATAAAGCAGAGGTTTTTGAATTTTGCTAATAAAATAAAAAATTGAATATTTAATATGACCCAGAGACCTTATGTCAGATAGTCATCACTTGCTAAATGGCTTTTTTCCCAGCTTAGAAATTGATGCATTTCCTACGAGAGCACAGGGGCTGTGTTGTGGAGAGGACAGGCTGGAGTTTAAGGCGAACTAAAACTTGACACTGATACGAGAAAGAAACAGCTGAAAAGGAATGATTTTAATCAAATCACCAATACTACACAGGCTAACACAGAATCATAAAACTAAGTACATGAACAGTACCTCTAGTTGCCTTGCCAGAAAACAAAAAAAAAAACCAATTAGAAAAAGAGGAATTCACTGGAGAGCACATACCTTGCCTGTGAACCAAACACTATCTGTTGCTACCTCGGGGAGGATTGCTGCAATCCCCAGGACACAAAGAGACACAGCCTAACACAGGTGCAGGCAACACACCACAGCTGTGTCTCCAACTGGGGAAACTGGGATGGGGAAACTCTCTGAGCTTCTTGGGGAGCCCTGCACTAAGAAACCATCAGAGGATGTTCATGAATGACTGACACGTCCTCATGAATGCCAGAATCAACAACCAAATAGGGAAGGTAAGAATGCCATCATCTGCAAGCAAATGCAGGGGTTAGCCAAGAGGCTGGATTGACACCTGTAAAACTTTAATCCTTCATATAGATTCATAAAAGGCAGCTAACATGCTGCCAGGAAAACCTTCCCCTGAAGCACCATACCACAATCCTGGCTCATCAGAAAGAGCTCTTTGCTGAAAAGGTGTGTGCAGTGTTTCATTCATCTGTCTTGCTTTTTAAAGGAGGTAGATGGAGAAATAAAGATTAGACTGTGTTTGGGATGTTGTATTAGGGAGCAGATTGGCTTGGAGACCAATATTAACCTAGCCTTGCTAACCTCCTTGGGACACAGCTGTTGATGGGCAGGGATTTTCTGGAGGCAGAATGTGCCTGGCCCAGCAGACAGGCTCCGTGTCCCTGTCCCAGCACAGGGAGCGTCCATGCCCTCATGAGCCAGCACCTCACGGCAGAGTTGGCTTCCATTTCCTGCGGGAAAAACTCTTTGTGAGGGCCTTCTCTGTGCAAGGACTGCAGCTCTGAAGGGGAAGCCTCTGCCCTGAGCAGATCCCGCCGTGTCCAACACGGGCACTTCCAGGAACACGGCATCTGCCACGCAGCCCTCCGGGCTGGGGGCTCAGGGAGCGCAAAGCCCGGGCTGTGAGGACAGCCCAGGGCACTGCTCAGTGATTTCACTACTCACTGCCTGGCTTTGCTTGCTTTATTTTTTAAAACAAAATCCTCTCGTCCCTGAACCAGCGCGAGGTGATGAGCCTGCTGTTGCTGGCACACACCAAATCTCCCGCTGGATGGCAAGGCAGTGGGGCTTGGGCCTGAGCTGGCACTGCTTGGTTACCTGAGAAACTCAGACATTTCAACTCGCACAAGGCCTGGACCTTGGAACAGACCTTTGGAACAGACACATTCCCAGCAGCCCTTCTTCCTCTCGGGGGAGCAAACACTCAGGAACAAGCAGTAAGTGAAGAGGGGAAAATTCAGCATTAAATGCAAACCCCCAAATCTCACCTCATTTAAAAAAAAAAAAGTTACATTAGCAGCAACCTGCTCAGAAAAATGTATATCCCCAACCCCACCCTGGCTGTGGGAATGACCCCACAGGTCAGATGAGCTCCTCAAGGCAAAAGCCTGGTTTTTACTTGCAGGAGGTTGGCTCCCTGAGTCATACCAGCTCCCTACTTCATACTTTTTTTTTTTCTTGCCAGGAGACTGCAACTACTTGCCTAAAGAAATGAAATAAACAGCAAGCATTTGCCAAAGTACTCCCACCACTTGGAGCAGTTTGTTTTCCAGAACATTCACTGCCAGACTTCTGAGCAGGAAAGAGAAGGAACAGGAGAGCAAAATCTCTCCTTTAAGCATTTCTGAAGAGCTTATCATATTAGTACTGAGATATTCATAGTCCTTTAGCTTCTTGCTGAATGGAAGTGGAAAAAAGATCACATCTTTCCCTTAAAACCTGAATGAACAAAATGGGAAGTTTGAACAAACCTAGAAAATTAAGAGCTGCTTGTACAGTCATCACTGACTACAGCAGGAATTGAAGATGCTTAATGAAAACTGGGAAAAATCCCTGACAACAAACACTAGTTGAAAAACTGTCAAAATATTTAAAAACATTACATTGTCAATGAAAGTGAAAATTAAGATTGGAAAATATGATTGCAAACACTTAGGGGCTGTAGGAAGTTCCAACAACAGCCCAATGCTAACCACAGAAAATTCATCAACAGCCAAAATAAGGGAATCTTTAAAAGCTTTATTAAATAATACAGATTCAAATAATATAGTCCAGTGCTAGATTCTGAACAGCCAAACCACAAGAAAATTCAAAATAAAGGAGTCTTAAAAAGCTTTAATACAGATTCAAATGATTATCTACACCCAAACTGATCTTTTTAAGTAGTACTAGCACTTAAGGCACAATTTCTCCAAAACTAGCCTGTAAGTTAAACAAGACTCATATAATTACATGTAAAAATACTTTTGTTTTTAACACGGTGTGAAACCAAAACTCTATGCCATGCACTGGATCTGCATTCCATTCATCTATTTGCCTGCATAGTTCTGCATACAAAGTATTTTGCATGAAGTGTTTTGTTATTTCACTTTCCTTATGGTCCTTAGGAGAGTTCAGACAGCCAGAATATTATTCACAGTTAAAACTGGGATGCTTGTATGTAAACAAAACCCTTATTTGATAGCTGCAAAACCCTGCTTACAAATAAAAGTGACTGGTATGTGATTATATCCTCAAAATAAAGGATTCAAACTGGAAGAAAGGTCCACTTAGAAGGCACATGCTTTCACATTCCCAGTTCAAAAAAGTGCTTACAGTACCAAGGAATACTGCAGTTGTACCCAAAGGAAGCCACAACTAAGCTCTGGGTTTCTTGTTTTTCCTTTTTTAATCGTTGTTGTAAAAAAACTTCCAAATTATTCACAGTTGTTCCAGCATTCCTCATTCTAAACCAGCATATTGTGCTGATGAATCCCAGTGTAAGGCTAAACATAAGAACACTTATCAGTGCAATACATTCCTGAGTTTTTGGAACGCAAAATAAAAACTAGTTCTTTGAAATATACAATCCTTCAAATTTTTGGCTCATATTTCATCTGTTTTTCTAACTTCCCTTTTTAAAAAAAAGTTCATTAGAAAGAAATATAATTTTTGCAAAAAGTAAATAAAAAACTGTTATCACTCTAACTTAGATATAACTTCTAGTTGCTTGAAGAGTGCAAGAAAGCCATATTAGCATAAACACTGCTTTTTGTGCAGGCAGCAAAAAACAACAGATAAAACAAGCTTTTGAGAACAGAAGCACTGACATAAAAAAATAAACTCAGAGAGCCCTAAATATAAAAAAAAATAAATAAATTAAGGACCTAGTTATATTCCAGAGCAAACTTGAATTACATCCCGACTGCTGAAGTTGCTGATCTTGCTAAGGCACTGAGTTGTACATTTATTTTTCTTTGCCAGCATGAGGAGGAGTCGAGCTGCCTCTACTGAGAGGCATAACCCGTGCTCCAGAGCGTGGCCGAGGGGCTCGTCTGCCTGCTGGAGGCCTGGGAGCTGAAGGAATGTGCAGGTGACACGATGGAACCTGAAATATGGGAAGGAGAAAACAACAATCAGGCTCGGCAGTGGTGGGAGAAGGAACAAACAAGGAACTGCTCCTGATCATCTGCTCAACACTAGCAGTGAATCTGATGATCCATTCAAAGTGAAATCATCCCTTTAGCTTAGTGCCTCTTGAAAAGGTGTGCTGCAAGTATAAAAGGTTTCTAGGCTTGCCTGTTCAGGGCTTTTTAGGTCTGAGGAGGGCACAACACGTTACCCTTCAGCAAGTGACGTTCACTTGAATTTGCCTTATCTTATCTGAAGCATCAGGCACTTGTGTTTACAACCAGGCCTGCAGCTCACTGTAACTTAATCATAGCTGTAAGAATGTGAATTATTTTTCATTGCCACTCTTGATTACAGACCTTCCTACATTCAATTCCAGTGCGGAACAGAGACTAATCAATTAATTCACTTTTAACTGGGTGACAGCTGCTTACTGTTAGGCGTGTGCTGAAGGCTTGTCCTTGGGTGGAATACTGGCTGACTGTGCTGTCCATTCGGTGAGAAAAATGCATGGTAGGCTGCAAAACAGTTGAAAAACAAACCAAAATCATTTCACATGGCAATCACTTCTTTTTATCTTACAGCTAACACATTGTAAGAAGCTATAGAAAAAGAATACTTGTGCAATCTTTCCTTCTCTTACCTATGATCATAACAGCTGTCCCTGCTAAGAGCGCAAAAAGCGTGAAGATCATCACCTGGTAAGACTCAACAAACTGCTGGAAGAGACTGGCTTCATCTGCAGAATTCATTAAGAGGAGGCAACACTGAGTTAAAAAGAGCATCTTCCCCAATCTGCTTAAAGAGTTACCTCATAAACATCAGAGACACTAAAGGTTCCTTCTCATACGGAGTGCTGAGCTAAACTTACATCTCACGGGTGCAGTGGTTCTGTCAGTCAGGTAGATCACTGTCACTGGGATGCTGATGGACTGGTCTGTCATGGGACTGGAGACAGTCAGAGTGGTGGACAGCGAGCCCTGGCTGGGAACTCTGGGATCAGCCAGGCTCACAGTGTACACCACGTAACTGGGCAGCCCGTAGGACTTCTCCTTCTCCAGCACCTTCACTGCTGGGGACTCGCATTTCACCTGCACGGGGAACATCCAACCTGACACAGACTGCTTGGGACAGCACAGCACATCTCCATCTTCCAGGCCAGGTGCCAGCAATGGGGGATTCCACAGGAGCACTGAGCAATTCCCCCCTCCAGAGGACTCAGGTGTACCTTTACAGTGACATCTACAGCATTTTCCCCTGAAGGGTGCCCCCTTCTCACCTGCCCTTTCCACAGGTCTAGGCTAACCCCACACAGCCTAAATCCACAGACCCTTGCTGGGCTGTGTGAGCTATGGGCAGTCAGTCACACATATCTGGGCAAGACTCCCTCTGCCACAGGGGTCAGGCAGGTTTTGCCTCCTGACCCATGAGCAGGTTCACACATGGCAGGCTGCACGCCCAGGTGAGCCTTACACACCTGTACTACCCCAAAACCCCAGGACAAGGTTGGATGGGCTCCTGAGCAACCCAGTGAGTGAGTGGTGTCTCATGGCCATGCATCGGAACAGGATGAGCTTTAGGGTTAGAACCAACCCAAACTGTTCTGGTACCCCATGGAAAGTGAAATCTGAGGACGAATACATTCCAAGATGAGCATTTCCAAATCATCTCAGGAACAAATCTTGACACGGTAAAGATGGCAGGGAGTGCCTCGCATGAGAAAGCTGCCTGTGACAGTTCAAATGCTTTCAGCTGTGCTGAGACACTTCCTGGGAACGCACTCACCTCCAGGCTATCCAGGATTTCACTGGCACCAAAGATTTTCAGGACGGAGCTCGTGTCCTGGTTGCTGAGCAGCATCTCAGCCTGGTCAGCGTAGAACCAGCGGTTGAAGGGCACCTCTGTGCCCAGCTGCTCCCCGGGCACGGCGCTGCCCCGCACCGCGGCCGTCACCCGCAGCGTGGCTTTGCTCCTGCTCAGGTGCTTCAGCTGCTTGTCAGTGAGGCTGTGCATCCTGATGGAGCACGTGTAGTGTCCTGCAGGAACAAGACAGCTTGGGCTGGTAACTGCTCACCTTTAATGTTTTTCTCCACGCACAGCAAGACTGCTGGGACATCTTCAGAGAAAAGCGAAAAGGGGTGGTGAAGCTTAACCAGCAGCAGTGCATAGATGGATTGGGACAGTGTGTCTGTCGAGTCAAACATCACAATCCCAGCACTACAACTACAGAATTACTCCTTGTCCCAGACTGAACATCATGAAAAAATCACTATGCTGGTAACTTCCAGTCACATTTTATTTTAATATGCCACTGAGACTCAGTTCCACTTTGAACATAACATTTATGCTAATACTAAAAAGCTTTACTGAAAACAAGACAGAACATCTTATTTCATATTCTTTTCAACTGGTGCTAAAATTTTAGCCAGCTACCATCACCATCATCAAGTCTGTGAAGATGTAGTTTATTTATAAAAGCTCCTTTAAAAGTTATATACTCACTGTGTTTCTAGTCTCACATGAGACCAATTAATCTGTTATTAGCAGTAAAGGTAGTAAAAACTTCCCAGAGAATGGAAGATGAAAAGCATCAGTAACAAGGAGAACTTGCCAGGTGCATCTTTTCCCCTTGTTTTCTTCCCCCAGCTAAGTAACAGAGGCATATACAGGGGAGACTAGGGGTTTATGCAATGGGTGCAGGGATGACTCTAACAGATAATTGATGTTCTTTACGTACAGTCCTTGGTGGTTTGGTTCTGTTTTAAATCACGTTATACTTTGGAAACATTAACACATTTTTTACACTTGACAATTTTATTTCCACCTCCACAGTGCCTGGCAATATTCCCCCCTTTTAAGACCCAGTTCACAATGTTTTGGGGGTACATTCCACTTTTGGTATACTTGCCACCTGAGTGCTCCTTTGCTTCTTTGACTTACTACAAAAATTCTGAAAAACATGAAGTGGGCTGCCACTGATTTCTGGCTTTCTCTGAAAACCAACACAAGGCTTGCCACAGGCAGAAACCCCACTGAAACAAGAAGTGTCCATGTGAACAACTCACTGAGGCCTGAGGTCCTACACAGCAAAACCCAGAGGCTTCAGAAAGAAAGAGAGGAGGTTTAGATTGGATGCTGGGAGGGAATTCCTCCCTGTGAGGGTGGGCAGGCCCTGGCACAGGGTGCCCAGAGCAGCTGTGGCTGCCCCTGGATCCCTGGCAGTGCCCAAGGCCAGGCTGGACAGGGCTTGGAGCAACCTGGGACAGTGGGAGGTGTCCCTGCCCATGGCAGGGGTGGGACTGGATGAGCTTTAAGGCCCCTCCAACCCAACCCATGATGCTGGGATTCTGTGGAATCTGCTGTACCAAGGAGCTTGTGTTTGTCTGCAGCATGGCATCTTGTCACTTCTTACCTGAAACTGCATCAAATCCAGGTTCTGCCACAAAAATATCCTGTGCTGGGAAGTCAAAGGCATCACTGTTGAAATCGAGATGGCAGCTGATAATGGACTGGGGTTGTAACTCAGCAATGGCTTCAGTCTGGGCAGGTGAACACTCCCCTAGGGGGAAGAAAAAAATTCATCTCTAATTAATTACAAAATAAAATTGTAACTAATTAAGTTGAATTAATTAAAAGCAAAATCATGGCTTGTAGTATTGGGTTATTCTACCACCTTCTGAAATATTTTCACAAGGTTATGAAGATCTTAAAATAGTTGGACAGAGACAGCTGTCCTTGCTCAGGTCTAATCCCAAAGAGACAGTAATGAAAATTTTATATGTTGTGGGGTTTTCTTGACAAGAATAATTTATTTACAGGAAAGAATAAGCTGGAGAGAATTTTCTGCTCACATGTCTCCTGAAAAACTTATATGATCCTGAGAGCCTCGAGTTAGATTTTAGTATATGGCAAGATAATTTTGTGGTAGGCTAATAATTTACATATGGCAAAATAAAATACTGTTAGAACAAGTGCCAATTGTTAAGCTAGAAGCTAAAAGGATCTATAATCACATAAAATACAGCTTATTAAATAGAGAATACAGTACAATGCTTAATATTTGTATTGATTCTAACTGGTGGTAAGTTCTGAAAGATTCAACGATGGTAACTAACTAAGAAAATGTAACAACTCCAAGAAGGTAACTGCAATTAAACATACAAACAATTAGCTGACTGCCCATTAACTGTTGTTTATATGGAAAAAAAAAATGGTACTTCTATTGAAGTCTACTGATTTTGTTAGTTGTGAAATGTTAATAGTGCCCCGAACACCTTCCAAATTCTGTCCCATGGCTCCTAGAGCTCCTGGGACTCTAGGAAGGCATTTGAGCTTCCTGGGGATCTTGCTACCCTTAAACAACAAACAAAAACCCCATAACACAAACCAAAGCATCATGAATCCATAAACACACAATAAACCATCAGTATAAATATTTTTTAATCATACCTTTCAAATTTTTGTTTGTTTCCCCAATTGAAACTATGACTTTTGAGGCTGCCACTCCCTGCAAGCTTGTCTGCATGCCACTGACATGCATTGCTGTGGTCCTCTGAGGTGCACTAATCAAGATCTGAAAAAGAAGATGAAGCACATTGTTACCGAAAACTGTTTCAACAAATAAAAATTAAGGCAAAACCAGACTGGATTGGTTGTGAAAGACTCCACGAGGTGACATTTTTCTTTGAAATTCCACATTTCTCTAATATTAGAAACTGCCTTTCCAAGCAATTTAAGCTAGCAAAAATATTCTGTCTTCCTACCCAACCCGCAGAAGTTAATATGCATGAAGCTCTATGTCTAAATTTAATTTAAAAAGAATGTCTAGTGCTTATGCTGGCTGATGCAGTGAATTGTGTCAACAGTACGATTGCACTGCAGATAAACAAAATAATTTAATGGAGTACTTCTGATCAGTGATGCATGGCACAATACTTGAGCAAGTTCTTGCTGGCATCTCATCCTGCAGTGAAGCTTCATTCATTCCAGCAGCCATACTCCAAAATTGGTTAGCACTTGGAAACAACTTGGCCAACAAAGGAATCAAAATGTACAGTATAAGAACAGGAGAGGTGAAAAATCCAAATTGTTATGCTACATTTTCCTCCTTAGCACAGATGTTTAAAAATACATGATGTTTTTGGACACATACCAGAAACTTCCCAACCATCTGCATTTCTAAAAGAACATTTCTAACTATTTGTAACAAAAGAAATCCCACAGGATACAGTTTGGTGGGGGTCTACCCCAAACAAACCAACCTCATCAGGAATGGAACAGTGCCTCACCTCCCTGTAGGTTTTCAGTAACCCGGGGATCTCATAGTAGACAGTGACCACCCCAGAGTCCCTCGCCAGGGCCACGCCAGTCTTGGAGTCCACGAGAAGAGCACTTGAGGAGGAGCTCCACATGCCTGGCAGGCCTGGAAAACACCATGGGGGCACTGCTCAACACCCTGCTGCCAACTGCAGTACTTCCTGGGCACTCTGGGGTCTGAGTGCTGCTGCCAGGCAGGGCACACACCTCCCAGTGCCCAGGAACCACTCTGGTGTCTGTGAGTGCCACTGCCCAGCAGTCATTCTGACACAAGCCCATTAATACCAACCAACAACACAGTGAGTGAAGGCAGGCCTGACTCTGCAGGAGTCCCACAGAAACAAGCCTTTCCAGCTGATGGAATAGAAATGCCTGAAGTGTGACACTCAGGAATCCAATACAAGAGACGTATTTAATTGCACAGTACAATTAAAATTAGAGTTGATCAAACCTATTTTTAACAAGAACAGCGACATTTGATTCTGAACAAACATGATCAATTATGCATTTAGTTTTGCTGAGAGTGAGCCAGAGCCACACTGGTGTCCCATGGAATAGCTGCTAACCCACACAGCTGGAGGCCACTCACCTTCCTGGGCTGTCAGCGAGGTCCTCAGGCACAGGACATCCCCCACCACCACGTCTGGGAGCTCTGGGAAGATGGCATGTTGGACAGGCAGTGGGATGTAGTCTGCAGTGCCACTGTGCTCTGCATCCCACACCCTGAGCAGGGTCAGCCCCACGTTCACAGTCCTGATCACAAACGTGTTGTTGGCCGCTCCCTTGGCGATCTGCACAAAGTCATCTCTGCACACAAACAGAAGTGCTGCTGCATGAAGGCAGGCTTGCTAATGTGATTATCTTTTCAACAAGAGAGATATTAAACTCTTCAGATGGCTGACTGTTTGTTTTCAGCAACAGTCATCTGATGATGAAGTCCAGCAAAGTAAGGAAATTGTAACAATTATTTAGGTGCCACTGAGGCAAATTTCAGTTCTCTGTTCACCACCACTACATTGAGGAAATATCGAGATCATATTTATGCATGAAAACTACTTCTTAATTGTGAGAATTGTAGAGCTTCAGAATGACATCAACTGTCTCTTTTCCCTTTTCTCAAGGGAGTTAGGAAGCCAAGAAATTTGAACACCAATATGCAACTTCCCCAACGTAATAATCCCACTAGATTGCCAGTTCTGGTATTTACTCAAATTCAGCAAGGTGCTCTGCAGAAAACAAGCCATGTGTCAGTAAAAGCATTAGTGGTATTTTACTGAAGACCACAGGAAGCTGCTTCACAACATTTACTCTGTGAGGCAGAAACCAAAAGGCCTTTTGAGGCTCGTCCCTGCTGTGGGAAGGTTGCACAAGCCTATCTGAGGAGACAGCCTCTGATCCAGAACATTCCCCACCTTCCATAAGCCCTCAGTGAGTCAGTGGAACACAGCACTGGGAGAGGCAGAGGCTGATGGATCAGTTGTTTCTCTGGACCACTGCTGCGTGCAGGGGGATGATTCAGAGTCACTGAGAGCTCCTGCAGGCCCTGTTGGGATCATGCTTATCTGGGCAGCTTTCCATGGCTAGGGAATATCGATTGCTAACTGCAACTCTTCTTCCTGCCACTGCCTCTGAGGACTGCAGAGATAAAACCCTTGCCTTGCTAATCCCAGCCCAAGCTATATCTTCACATGGTATCTTTGGAACAATCTTTGTTCTACGTGTGTCTGGCCTTTTTTTGCTCTCTCTAATTACCACCCATGATAGACACCCACCTGTTGGTGGCAAAGTTGAGCACAGCGTTGTGTGAATGGAAAGTATCTCCAGAGTTATCGTGGAAATGGACTGTAAATGTCAGTGTCACACCCAGGGGCAGGGCCAGCAGTGCCTCTTTGTTCTGGGTGAGTAGAATGGGCCTCATGGAGATCCTGAGGTAGGAGATGGGGCAGACCTGGAAAAACATCAGCAGTGAGAAGAAAAGTTAAATTGCTTTTCACGATGACCATATAAAAATAATCTAAAAGGGTTCTTACTATGTAAATGTCCAGAGCTGCCTTTACGAGCCATTTGCATTTAGCCTTATGCCAGGACTAACATGTGAAGGTGTTATCAGTATCTCCATTTCACACGTTGAAAGAGGCCTCTGACACTGTCTAGTCCAGTCCCCCAGTCAAGCTGGGTTACCCAGGGCCAGCTGGTCAGGACCATGTGCAGGCAGCTCTTGGGCACCTCCTTGGATGGAGACTCCACAACCTCCTGAGACTGCAGGTGTTCAACAGCCACCCCAGTAAAAAGTGCTGTCCTATGTTCAGATAGTGTTTCCTGTGTGCTCCCCTTGCCCTGTCATGGCTGAGAAAAGCCTGGCTCTGTTTTGTACCCTCACAGCTGATATTTCTGAGCCCTTTTTTTCTAGTACCACTGGGAACTGAAACAAGCAATTATCATGTAGAAACATACATCACACACAGACTTCAATTCAAACTGTCAATTCAAACTGTTAAGATCCAGTTGGAATATGATATGCAAGAGAACAAGTGGCCCTTAGACCTCTCTCCTAATAATTCCAGGAATTAGAAGAGTAACTCACAACGTACGTGTGAGTAAGGGGATGGAATGGTCACTGCTGCCCAGCTCCCCTGCACCAGGTGAGAAAGCCAAGCTGTTCCAGGCAGAGCTGGCAGCTGACAAACCCCGAGGGGTCAGCAGGCTGAGCTCTTTTCCCTCAGTGCCTCTCCTCAGCCAAGACAGAAGTTGGGAACTGCTCCAAACTCCTTAGGAGAGTCTGCTCCATTAACCATATGTGCACACCCCCACATTTCTACAGTAACACTCCAGTGAAGAAAGGCTTTCTGAAGACAAAGACTTGACAACCTATGCTTTTGGCTTTTAAATAGCATATTACTATTCCTGATTAACTTACCTAGGTTAACGAGCAAAATTACCCAATAAAAATAACTATATCTGCTCTTTTTGTTACAGCTGTTGGAAAATAAATAATGGATAGACGGAGGAAGCAAAAGCCCTCAAATATTTTGAGAAAACTATTTTTAAAGAAGGCTTCAAGCTTATCTTGTAGAAAAATCCCTTTATTTTCCTGACCTAAGAGGCTCAGCTAAAACGTAAAACTCATCTGAAAATGTACATGTCAGAACTTAAAAAGGAAAGGACAAAATTTGCCTCAAGCAAAATACATCTTTGGTGAATCCAAAAAAAAAAAAAAGTGTCTATAATTTCAGTATATCCCACAGTCTGCTCCACAGGCTGGTTTCATCAGTTAAAATCTCTGTGCATACAGATCTCTGCCCAACAAGCTGTGGTTACAAGCCAAAAAACCCCACTTCCCTGACAGATTATCAAGCTTGCTTTACTTTAAAAATCTCAGGAACTGTCCCACAAGGGACAAATGCTAAATTTAGTAGTGATGAAAACAGCCTTTTACTGTTAAAGCAGCTCAGGTTCCGAAGTATTTTTTTTAATTCAAGAAAAAAATAAAATACTGAGTGCAGCAGATCCAGGCGAGTGCTGAGCTCGGTCCCACACTAAGCTCACTGTCATTCCTTCTTCCCCCACCCTCCCTGGCTTATGTAAGAGCCCTTCTTAGAGACAAGTTCAAGGTCCAAGTGTGAAGTGATGCTGCTGCAGCAGTTTGGTTCTTAATTCTGTACACTTGTAAACAGACAACACAAGACCTTATGAAAGAAGGACAGAATGAAGGAGAGAGCTTTGCCTTAAAATGACACAACAGACTCAAGCTCATCTCCAGCTCTGTCACAAGTTTTCTGACATGACCTTTGGCAAAACCTCTCAAGCTCTCCCAGCTCTTCAGCCATAAAATGAACTATGTTACCTCACAAGGTTAAAAATATCACTTCCATAAAGGCACTACAGTTGTAATAAGTACAGGAAAACAAATGAGCTGTACAAGGTGCTGAACTGAGATGGGTCCTACTACAGAGAGCTTTGTATCACCATCCTGGGTACAGGACAAACTCACACAGGGGGATCTGACTTCAGTCCCACTGGGTGCTGACTAAATGGCATTTGAGCCATTCCCAAACTCAGACACCTTTCCCTTCCCAAAGGGAAGAAACGAGGTCATCAGTAACAGAACTGGAGAATTCACTGCCACCACCTGGCAGCAGGGGTGCCTTTAGTGACACTGGGCCCCCATTTCTTGTTTCATTCCCCACCCAGAAGGACAGATCCACACACTGTCCTACAGACAAAGCTGAACATCATGGGAAATACCAACATTCCAATAAAAGAAATCCACCAAGCCACTTCACAGTGATTACAGGAATTAAACTTAGAAATAACTTAAATCACTCAATTGGACATCTTTCTCCTTTAGCTGGGACAGAGGAAAGATGCTGACAGTAAAAAGGGATAGGAGGAAGGGGAGCAGTGAACATCTCAAGGCTCATGTTGCCAGATGCAGGAAGTTCTTGGCTCAAGGATTTTTTGAACAGAGATAATGGGCATACATTCCCTGGTGTACCAAGGTTCAAAGCTCAGAACTATGAATTCCCACACTGCTCACTTTTCACCAGCAAAGTTCAAGAAGGGCAGCCAACAATCCCTGTTGCAGTAGTGAAGATGTACTTGAGGAAACTGCAAATGCAGAGAGCTGACAGCACCTTAACAGCAGCTATGATGGTCTGGTTGATGCCAAACAGCTCCTGTGAAATCACTTCAATGGTTGATGATCCAATCACAGACCCAGAGACAAGGAATCCTCTCTCGTCGATTTTCACAACAGGGACTTTGTCTGGTCCATCCAGGACACGGTAACTCAGGGAGGCCACTCGGTCCCTGAAGAAAAACAAAAAGTAGGGAACCCCTTAAATGTGTAAAACCGTATTCAGGGTCTCTTCCAACAAAAACCATTCTGTGATTCTAGGAAACTAAAGGTTCCCTCTGCCTCAAATGGAAATGCCTCCAAAGCGTTGCCCTCAGTGTGTGTCCTACTGTCTATCTGCTCATCATTATGCTGGGAAAACCACATTTCAAGCCTGGTATGAGTCTAAAATGTCAATCTTTGAAAACAGATTATGTAAAAAGAATTTCTCATTTGGAAATGACATTTTAATCTGAAAATCCAGCCATAACCTCTGTGTGAAAAATACACAGAATTATATTCCACAATGCCTCAATCACCCATCAAAACTTCCACAGGAAGCAGGCAGCAGGATACGGCTTTAACTGGCTCAGCAGCTTTTAAAAAAAGGATCTGAAAGGTCCCAATACTGAATGAATTTTCCAGCTACAATCTAATACAAGATTTGACAAAGCCCGAGAGAACAGGTAAGAACCATGAACCAGCAGATAAGTTGTGTATTAAATGGATGCATAGTGTCACAGAAACAGAAACAGCTTCCTTAAACACAACTGACCTACAGTTTGGATAAAGGGATGACACAAGCCACAGTGGGGAAACTGAGCACTGACCTGTTGGTCTGAAGTTTAATAAAGGAATTTGGTGACATCAAGATCTGCTCTGCTTCTGCCTCTGGAGTGACTAGGTGAAGTTTTTCAAACACCTGGAAAGTAAGAAGTATTTTGGCATACTCTTGTGCGCAGACAGTAATTTACTTTATTTATTTAATCTTCAAAACAAACAAACAAAACCAAACAGAACTGTAACTTCCTTTCTTCTCTTGTATAATATATGGAAAAACAAGATAACTGAGCATGAATATTTGAGAATGGAGAGCCAGTATCTTCTACAAGTTATTCTGAAGAGCATTTATTTCCAGGGCTGTGGCTAAACTAGGAAGGCATGAAAACAGAAGATTTCTCAAAGGAAAAGGTGTTGAGAACCCCATATTCACCTGAGTTAATTTAGACTCCCTCTGCCCCGATGAGCCCATGAGCTGAGTGAGCCCAAATGAGGAACATCATACAAACAAGAGTAAGGCCTCAAAGAGAAACCAAAGCTGGAGCTACTCCTGCATTTCAAATTCCTGATTTCAAATACAGACTTCAATCCAGTTCTGAAAGAGATACTTAAAGATGTGTACAAAATAATCCTACCTGAATTTGGATTTCATCAGACAGTTCTCTTGCCATGTTGTAGAACTGGTTGGCTGCAGCATCAAGGACCTTCACTACAACTTTCAGGCCTGTTCTTCCCTTTACTCTGCCATAAACATCCACTGCAAAGTTGTAGTTTGCAGGAAGCTGAAAAGCAGCCTTGGACAGGAGAAAGGGATTTAATTTAAGTTTGACTCACGGAAAGCCCAGACATTGGCACAGAGGAAATACCACACCCGGTGTTGACAACTGATTCTGGATTTTGAGGCAGTGGAGGCAGCAATATTCCCTGCATTGCCCTGATGTGGTTTTTCCTTTTCCCAAGCTGCACACATGTGCCCTTCTCACACACACTTTACCTCACTGTGCCTTGTCCTGACATCCAGAGTGTCCCTCTTGGTGACAGACCAGTGGAACGTTAACCCTGGCACAGCATTGCCAAAGGAGAAAGGAGTCTGAGTGCTGGTGATGCCCATGACATAAACTGGCATCTGAAAAGAGAGAACCAGCCTGCTTAGGTAATGGTGTAATTTTAATTCTGTGGGCAGGTGTTTGGTTTGCCAGCATGCAAACCAAACACCTGCCCACAAAATGAAAATTCACCGATCAAGAGATGGAGTCTCTCATGAAGAAAATGACTCCTCTCAGAGCTGCAACTCTGTCACCTGATGCTGTGACAGGAATGGGCACAACTTGCACTTCCAACATGTGAAGGCAGCAGAAGCCAATCCCAAACAAACTCACCTGAGTACCAGCTTTCATTCGTCTAATGGGTGCCCGAATTCTCACAGCTGTTAGCTGTACCACCTCAACTTCCACCTTGTCCTGGGAAGGAGGAAAGGAAGACACTGAGAACACTTGTCAAACAGAAACAAGATTTCACTTTCAGGCTCTATAGCCACTGTTTTGCCATTACCTAATCCCTGTTGCTGTGTGATTTGCATGACTTGTCAGAGAAAGTACAGATGGACAAATTCAGTAGGACTGCAAAAATCTAAAAAGGATTAACTTTTGATTGACAGGCATTTAAAAATGCCCCCTAAACTAAAAAGTAATTCTGCTTAAAATTACTGATGACATGAATGATGGAGCTGAGAGGTGAGAGCAGTGGACATGGTCACAAGGGACCCCAGCAGAAGAGGGATGAAGAAACCCAGGAGGTAAAGGAAGACATGGAGAGGAGTTAGAATGAAATGAGGATTGTAGAGCACCAAATAGGACGAGTGAGAATAAAAGGATGATGTGTGACTCTGATATCTCCTCTTCATATATCCAGACATTCCTGAGAGATTTTATTCCTGCTATATACTGGGGAGGAAAGGTCAGACCTGGACCTCACTGGGCAGCAGACTGACCTTTCAAGTTCACTTTGCCTCCCGTCACACCATGAGGGCACACTGCTGCCCATGCATTAAAAAGCAGGGACTTCTTTTTTTTTTTTTTTTTTTATTTTGTGTCCTCTTGGCCTGTGCTGAAACCTTTCAAGTAGCAGAGCTTTGTGGTTCACAGCAGCTGTGCTGCCCTGAGCTCAAAGGCAGAAGTCATAAGATCTGGCCCAAGTTCTGTTGCTCTGAGTGTCATGCAAGTCCCAGGGATTTGTGCTTCACTTGCAGGCCTGCTCACCTCCCTCATGTCAGCAGCAGGAAAATCTAAGGACACAGATTCTGATGGAGTATCAGGGATTCACTGCTTGCACCTCACAGATAGGTTCAGACCACAACAAGGGATGACAGTGTCCTATACAGACTGCTGCAGCTTAGGAGACAATGTGGGTTTTTTTGAGCAACAGCTGCCTTCTGGATCCTCCTGACTTAAGAAGGAATGCAGACAAGGACAGCCTTCTGCTGTGCTGGAAAGGCTTCTTTAGATGGCCTTTTCCAGATGCACTAACCAATCCTGAAGGTACCACACAGGTCATAAAGCCTCCCTGGTTATCCGTGAGATAAGGGTTTAAGGCACAGCAAGATTTAAGATTTACCTACCTGTTCAAAGTACTGTGCCAGCACCTGTCTAAGTTCACAGGCCAGGGGAGTAAGGAACTCTAGAGTTTTCATCTTCAGAAAACCAGAGAAGTGCATGAGGTAACACAGCTCATGAAGGAAGACTCCTGCCCCCTTTCAGAGCCAAAGTTAGGAGTCAGAGAGCCCCTGTCAGCCCCACAAAACACCACGAACATTACCTGGGACACTGCCACAAGCTTCTCTGTCTCTGCATCAACAGCCTGCAGCACTCCTGTCACCACCCCGCTGCCAATGGCCACTCCTCTGACCAGCCCAGAGCCCTTCACTGATGCAATGTGCTCGTTGTCAATGGAGAAAATTATGTTGGAGAGAGGCTGGGGGCCTCCTTCAGCAGTGATCTGTCAGAACAGCACACAGAACAGTTAATGAACCCTTCAGATAGTTCTTCTGGTCCCCATTACAGGGCACACCCTCCCTGCTCAGCACCACAGTGACTTCAGTGCTGCCTGCACCTTCCCAGGGCAGTTCAAGGATTATTCCCCCTGCACACTGGATGTCAGCCTGAAAAATGCATGAGCTGAGCACAGAAGTGGACCCTGTGCCTCACAGAGTGTCACAGGCTGATGCTACCTCCACTAGAGAAAGTTTCAGAAAACTTTTACCTCTCCTTCTCCTCAGCACCCTGGTGTAGAGCTCTGCTCTGTGTTTCAGTTTGTACAACAAGCTCACTATCCCTAATTTCATGGAGCTGACAGAGTTCTCATGCTGTGCTGGTATTTAACACCAGAAAAGCTGACACTCCATGGGACAAAGCAAATACAAATCCTTTGATCCAGCAAGAATGACGCTACTCTTGTTCAGAGGAGTATTCATCACAGAAACACCCAATGGGCTGGGCTGGAAGGGACCTCAGAGCTCATCTTGTTCCATGGACAGGGACACCTTCCACTGTCCCAGGCTGCTCCAAGCCCTGTCCAGCCTGGCCCTAGACACTTCCAGGGATCCAGGGGCAGCCACAGCTGCTCTGGGAAAGCTGTGCCAGAGCCTCCCCACAGGTTCCCCTCATAGGGAACAATTCCTTCCCAATATCCCATCTGACCCTGCCCTGTGTCACACACTCCTTGTGTCCTGTCACTCCAGGCCTGTGCCCAAAGTCCCTCTCCAACAGTCCTTCAGTGCATTCTGTGTGAATGCAGATAAATGTCAAGTTGAGCACCTACTGCTGAAAATCCAGTTATGAATATTAATTTTACAACAGAAATTACAAAATAAAGAAAATATGTAAGAAGATGCCTCACCTGAATCATAGCCCCAATAATCAGGGTCACTTTTCTTGGCAGTAGCCTAAATGGTGGAAAGACCTAAAAACAGAAATATGAATACCTGTATTCAGGATCCTTCAATCAGATAAATTATGCCACAAAACAATGCAAGCGTAAAACTGAGCCTTTAGTTGCATAATCACAGTAAATTGAACATGCAGAAATTTAACTCATCATCTGCAGTTAAACAACACTGAAATCTGATTTGCATTAGGTCAGCTTCCAGGCAGAATGAATTTTCTGGCATATTGATTACTATACTGTAACCATAACTTATATATTCCTGTTCCATTGTAGCACAGACTTTATTTATGCATATATTTTATCTGAAACTATTTACTTCAATCTGCTGTGGAGCAGAGTTGATTCTCTGTCCTCTTCTGTCAGCCACAGTTGCCATCAGACTCGTCTGCCCAATGGTCATCCCACGCACCAGGAAAGCTG
This sequence comes from Phainopepla nitens, assembly GCA_013400175.1. Classification (NCBI taxonomy): domain Eukaryota; kingdom Metazoa; phylum Chordata; class Aves; order Passeriformes; family Bombycillidae; genus Phainopepla; species Phainopepla nitens. Next base: position 358,690 of record VXBQ01012578.1, read on the forward strand.
CAGTGTGGTCATCCAGAGCCTCCCTCAGGGGGCTGCATTAAAGAGACATTCTCTGAGTAAATTACAGATAACAAAGCAAAGGACTCATTTAGTGCTCAGCAGTTTTACCACAAGGGCTGTGACTATATCTGAAGCAAAGCTGAAGGAATTATCACATTTTTACACATGACAGCTCTTTGCAACCTGTGTTTTATTGTAACATTAAATACCTGAAATGAAAATGAAACCAGTGACAGACAGAATGAGTCTGATAACATCAGATGTGCCTTGAGACAGCACTCTTCACCTGACAGTACTTGCCAAGCCACTGCTTCCAAGATGCACAAAGTTTCATCAGACATCACTCTGGAGGAATGCAGTCTCATTCATCAGCCAGCAACATTCAAGCTGTTAGTTCAGGCAACTTCCCTCACAAATAATATTTTTTTTTACCTTTTAGCAGATAATTAAGACTTCACAAAAATAAAATAAATAAAATCACAGCCATGGTATATTACTGTGTCTCCAACCTAATACCTTTATTCATTTTTTGCTAATTCTTATTTGCAGATTAATTTCAAAAATCCATCAACTTACACAAGTGAGACAAGCTGAGATGCTGCTCTGAGACTGAGATCCATGACAGGGAAGTATTTTGCCAGAAAAGGTTTCTTTGAGTCATCCAGAACTCTGACATAAGCCTTAACTGTTTTTCCAATCTCCACCTGAAACAGACAAATCTAGTCATTCTGTATTCAAACCACTCTTATTTATTAGCATAAACATTTTCATTTTATTTTGTATTACACTTGTATTAGCACAGTGAATCTAGAGCCTCAAGGTTAGATTAGCACTGATTTTAAAGACTAATCCCTGCCAGCTAGAGTTAGTGTCAGATGAAATGAATGAACTCAGGTCCTTCAGCTGGCAAGGGCATAATTAAAACATCCAGAAATATCAACACTTCTTTTGTTTAAGGCACACCCAAGCTGGCAAGTGGAATGAGCTGGACTTCTTTCTGTTCAGTTTTAAAACCTGACATATGGAAAATGACCTTGGGGCAAAACCTACTCCTAAAAGAATCGCTCACATGCACTTTAAACAGGAGGAAATGTAAATGAGCATGTCCATATAAATTATGGATTAACATTGCTGTGTAAGTGCAAAAGTTGAGATTGCTGCCACACAGAATACGAACAGATACCTGAGACTCTGAGACACTTATAACCTAGAGGGATAAATTTGGGAGGGAGAAACAGACACACAGGGAAGTTGTAGTTATTGCTCTGTTGTAGCATCTTGTCCATGTCTCATCTCTGTGTTCAGGACCAGCACAGGGAGTGAGGGCAGGCTGGATCAGCTCCTAATGCTGCTTCCAAGGCACTGACCTTGTCAACAACTCGCACATACAGTTCCTGGATATCAGATACATGAATTTCAGCTTCAGCTGGGGCAGGGAAAGCCAGACACAGGTCATGAATCATTACAGTCACTGATCCCGGGAGCAGAGGCTGCACCTGCAATGCCAAAGGAAAACTGCATTATTGCACTTCTGTCTGTTGTTCACAGGATAAAATCCCTATCACTTTCAGGGCAGAAGTAGTTGGATGCAGAAATCTCCACGCTTAGACACAGAGAATTCTTCCATCAAATTAAAAACCAAGTTGTAAAATGTATGTGAAAAGTATCATGCTACTGAGCTAGTGCAAACAGCCCCCAGGCACCAAGTGAATTAACAGCTCTTCGTCTGGAACAGTCTGGCATCCTGTTACTTTTCCACCATCAGAAGAAAAAACACACAAATCATTTAGAGCAACAAACCTTTTCTTCACAGAGTGAAAACCAAAGCGATAAGGAAAAAAAAAATCAAGGACAAAGATTAAGCCTATAAAGCACTGGTATTGCTCCCTGTAAGTTTTGTACTCTACTGTCACTGCTTTTCATCTGAGCAGCCAAAACTGGGTGGTAGATCCTGGCAAGTAAAAGGACAATTGACAGATGAGGTATTTCTTTAATACAACTATTATTCCATTAATTTTAAAGAAAGAGAATGTTATACTTCTTAACGGATAAAGAGAATAAAACAATGAAGAAAGAGACCTCTGGTCACAAACACAAGCCCTCAGAACTAAGCACCCATCCCAGAGTCCCCTCTCCCAAGGCCGTGCACTCAACACCTAGCTCACATCAGCTCTGCAGTTCTCCTGCCAATCCCTGACCTTGCCACAAACCTCAGGACAACCCCAGCTGTTCTCTTCCCTTCAGCCAGGAACTGCAGTGAAGTTGGGTGTCTGTTCTGTGCTCTGAACTCTGAACAAGGGGAGCTGGCCAGGCCCCCCAGTGCAAAGGAGTTCAGTGAACTCTCAGCACTGCCCGGCAGCACCGCGGGAGTCAGCAGCAGAGCACTGGGGAGAGCTGACATTTTGTTCTTTGAGAGCACCACTCCTACTTCTGCCTCAAAATAGAAAGGGATGTGAAATTTTAATAAAGGTCAGCTTCCATAACAGCAGCAGTTCCCAGAGAGGGTGGCTAATCCAGGGGCTGGGCAGCAGGGCAGGGGATGTGGCCAGGGGAGGGAGCAGGAGTGGAACTTATCTGGCCTGGCAGACAAGAGAAAGGAAAAGGGAAAAGGGCAAGCAGGGCTACTGAAACTTTAAAACTCTTCCAGTCTCAGCCACCTCTGCTGTTCTCTTCTCCCATTAGGTGTCCAGTGGCTCCCAGTATCCAAGGATATTGCACAGGTGACCACTCCTCCCCTGCTACCACCCACCCATGCCCAGAGAAGCTGCTGTGCCAAAACCAGAGGGAGAGGTTCACAATTGCTCCTTGGCAGCCCCACTGAAAAGTCTGGGAATCACTGCTCCAGATAACTTGAATTTAGTTTCTCAGAAGACTTTACTGCCAACTCATCCTCTGTCAACCTGGCTGCACTGGTACCTGCCATGGCAGCAGGCTGACAGAGCCTGCTGATTTCCCAGGCCATCCTGAGGCTTCCATGATAAAACCCAGGGCTGGATCTGGGATTTAACCCAAACACAGTACACAGGGCTAACAAACTTGCCAAACGTGTGTGGGGTTGCATTTTTTTCAAAATGTGTTAGAAGTGGAGTTTCTCCTTTAATCTGACAGGCAGTTAAATTTCTTCCTACACTTCACAAAGCCTTTCTCGCTGTCACTGCTCCACTCCTGAATTCCAGACAAGAGCACTGAACTTCTCATGTACATCAGTTAAATCCATCAGGGAGACCTGACTAAAAAACTATCAAGAGTTTCAACAGTGTACTGAGTACAAAAAATCCCTCATCTCTTCTACTTTTTTCTCACCTCTGTGCCTAGTTGGAAAAAATATTCCCACCTCACACTTAAAACAGTTAGAGACAATCAAAATGTTCCACAAATTCTTTTGATATTCTAATTTCCACCTTAGTTATCATTATTTCACAACTTTATCAGCATTACTTCTTAAAAGACAAATCTGTAAATTATACATTTATAAAAAACACTCTTTAGAACATCTTGTTTCATTTTCAATTCTTGCCTAATGAAAGCAGCAATGCAAACACAGTTTTACTGTTGCTCACTGCAGAATGCATTTCATATTCTGGGCCTGATGAAGTCAAGCACATCTGCACTTTACTGACATCTTCTAGTGGAAAAGTGCATTAGAAACTTCATGTGGAGATCAGAATAAACTCTTTAATAGATATTCATTCACAAAAACAGGATGCAATGCTGTGATTAAAAAAATTCCCTGAAACAGCACTACAGGATAAAAGAATTTGAAGCTTTCAGAAGTACTGGCCCACAGCAAATACTCCAATATTACTTTGGAAACCAGTTAATCTTATGTGTACCTTCTGTATAATTCTGTCATATTATTCTTTGTTGGTTTTTTGTGAAAGTTGTAATGGATTAGTTACTTGGAATTGGCTTTTACCTTATGCAGAGAACACAAGTGCATCACAGCTGTAACAAAACAATTCCCTGTACCTGAAACTATACCTGAAAGTGCCAGTGCAAAGATCCCCTGCCTGAAGCACGACTGTGACAGACAAACACATCCAAAACACAGCTACTGCCTCTCTACCCACAGCTGCTGGAAAAGGCCCAGGATGCTGAAGCTGCAGAATGATAACCTGGTTGCCAAAAAGGTGTAAAATCACAAAATACTGCACTCACCAAAGCAACGCCTTGAGTCTCCTCATGTGTCACTCTTACAATATTTGGCACACTGGTATTAATGAAAAAATATCCAGAACCTTGTTGGATGAGAAGTTCTGCCTGCAAAACCAGAAGAGCATCCAGATTGTATCTTTCTAGCAAAGCTGTCTCCTCACACATCTTCCGTAACGTGTGATGTTTTTCCCCCTGCAGCTGGAAAGCAGCAGAGTAACTCCATACCTGGATGTCAGGGTGGTTGTAGATGGAGACCTCAGTAGGGCTCACTTTCACATCTTCCACAAGCATCAGTTCAATGGTGGCAGGCCCTGGGAGCACAGCTTCATGCTGCAAGGAACAAGGGTAGCAGTTACAGCAAAGAGGCAGAACACTGCCAGTGTCCTGTTGTGCAGAAGGATGTTCAAAGCAGGTAACCCAAGTTCAGAGCACAGGTGGAGGGTATGAGATGCCCACAAGATCCAGATGGCTCAGTCAGTCCTCCTGCAGGAGGAAGGGCATCCTCAGGGCAGGTCTGTTCTGCACCCCTGGCCCAGCCAGAGGACACGGCCCAGGCCCTGCAGGGTCAGTGAATGATGTCCAAGAAGCACAGACAGGGTATTAACGTTGAGCCATGGCCTCAGCTCATACAGAATGATAAGGCAAACAAAGTTTTCCACCTCTAACTCATCTCTTTGTGATTCTTTTTAGCAGGCCACCAAGAGAAATTCTTCCTCAAATGTAAGTACATGAACACTGGACCACATGCAGGCTTAATCACTCACTCATAAGAACATTAGCTCAAAAAAGGAAGAAGGTTTCTAGAGGAAGTCACTACTCTGTACCCATTTTACCTCATTAGCAGAATTATTTCCTTGATGTAGAAAGGATGTCATCTTTCCTTAATGACATAATAGGGTGTTCCACTTAAACATGGAACAACAATCAAGACATCTTAATATCCCATCTACTAGATTTTTGTTTGTGTTTTTGGCTGCAAGAAAGGAGAATGGGCAGGTTTGAAAGCATAATAGAGCAGCCCATTGCTGATGTACTTGAAAAAAGCAGCCAAGTCATTTTGTTTAAAAAAAAAACAACAAAAACATGAGCCTACCAAGTGCAGCAGAACTGGCATCTACAGCTACCAAAGAGTCCTCCCAAATTTAAACATAGAGAACAGAACTTAAGAGAACTCCAGTGTTCTCTGAATTCGAGGCAACGTTTAGAGCATTCACTTTTCTAATTATTTCTAAAAGTAAGAAAGAATATTGAATATTGCTCTAACAAAGCAGAGCACAGTGAATTACAAACTGATTGCAGAACATCAAATATCCATATTACAGCTCAATTCTTTGAGAGGGAAAAAAAAAAAGAAACCCAACCAAGTATCTCAAATAACTTCAGTAGCAAAGTAACTGCGTCTCTGCAGAAATTCTCACTAAGCTGTAGTAAAATTCTTCAGGGGAAATGCCTCTACACTACCCTTCCCAACATGAGAAGAGTGGAAACCTCACAGCAAAGTCAAGGCCCAAGTGGCAAAACAGATCAGCTCTCAAAGAATTGACTAAGCAGATGCCAAACCTGGGCCATGCTGAGAGGAACCTGGCCCACAGGGTATTTCACATTACTGGTGCCCATCTGCCACCTGCTTTGAGTTACATCCTGTAACCTCTCACTGCATATTTTTACTCTTTGCCTCAACTCTGTTTTCAAGGTACTCAATATAGTCGAAATCCACTTAAATTTTGCTTAACCAGATTAAACAGAAATTCCAGTTAGGAAGCAAAATATTTTAACAGTCAGTTATTGCACATGTCAGGTTATTCCACAGGCTGAAACCTGCTCTTATATTCAACTTTAAAAAGTGACATAAATAGAAAACTGCCATCTGTTTACACCTGCCCTCTTTGTTCATCATCACTACCTTTCACTGTTTTTCTTCCCCAGGCTGAGTATCTACAAACTAAATATTTGGCTAATGACTTGTAAAACAAAAGCCTGGGCTTATGACTGGCACTGTACAATGGAGGAGTCTCTCAGGAAAAACAAAATAAAAAACAAAAAAAAGAGCATTACTCAGAGCCCAGACTAACATATGGTCCATATGAGGAATCAGTCAGCTTTTGCTTTGCTCATGCAAAACTTTCCCAGCCAGCTTTGCAGGGGCAATAATCCATTTGCTTTCCCCAGTGACAGCTGCACGAAGCACATGGCTGCTTTAGTGAAGGACAAGCAGCAGAGATTCACCAATTCATTAAAAAAAACCTAAACTGAAACAAAACCAACTGAAACACTTCTCTGTAATGCCCTTGCCCAGATGGTTAAAAAAACTCCCAAAGACTTGAATAGATTTGATATGGATAGCAGCACCCAGTGCAGAGGAAAACAGGAAAAGCCTGAACCAGTATCAAACCTCTGCAGTATGAGCCAGACTCCACCATGGAGCTGCCTCATGTGTACACAGTGCTGTGTGTGGAGGAAATAAATCCATCCCAGGAACACTGGGCATTAACCACAGAGGAATGGCAACCCCCCCCCAAGTGCTGTTACCAGTATTTTGGCTCTGGCTGCCTTCAGGTGGGGCTGCTGGAATCCACGGGCAGTGGCAGAGATGGCAGCAGTTCCAAACTCACGATCAACTACCACAGTTTGTAAGCCTAGAATGCAACAAAGGTGAAAAATACACAGCTTAGCCCTTCTAGGATCATTCCCATCAGACAAGAACTTTCTCTCTCAAGACAGGTTCTAGACATTGGACTTGGTTCTTTTTTCTCCTCCCATTAATAACAAACACACACAGACACAAAAAGCACATTAATGTTAAGATGAAGTATGACCGCAGATTACAGTAATTTCTTTAATCAAGCTGAGACATTACCAAACAGATTTAATCCTGACCTTCAAACAATGAAATGGTCATTCAAACCAACATACCATGCATTTTCTTCTGACCATTCCCCTCTTCCTTCAGAGTCAGCTCCATTGGCAGCTCTGGATCAATACGAGCAATGGCCTTTTTTGTGGATTCCCACACAACACTAAGAGAGCTGAAATTATCAAATTTCCTGCCTTGCTGGTCATAGGCAGCCAAATCCAGAACTGGATTGCGGTAATTGGAAACAGGAACCTGAAAAAGAAGGAATATTTTGAACTGAGCAGATAAAATAGGATTTGTTGATCATTAAAGAAAACGTATGCTCCATGAGTTCATTACAACATCAATGCATAAGGAATGTTCTTAAAAATGAGCCATCGATGCAAGGCATTAAGCTGTGCTCCAACAGCCCTGAGATTATCTCAGCTGGTCAGAGCATGGTTACACCAGGTGGGTTCAAGCCCCATATGGGCCATTTGGAGCTGGACTCCACAGTCCTTGGGGGTCCCTGCCAAGCCAGAGCATTCTGTCAGTCTCTGAACTCTAAAGGGGTTTTCCTGGAGCACAGGTTTGGGGCTTTTTTAGCCAGTGAATTACCATAAAACAAACAAACCAACCAACCAACCAATCCCAAATAAACAACAACAAAATGGAACTGCAGCTCAACAAAATTGTTTTCAGAATTCAAACAAATGAAGACAAACACTGCTGTTTGTTAAAGCTCAAAATTCTGCTGTTGTTCTGGGGAAGTGCATTAGCAACAGCGGCGCACCAAAGCAGGCTGACACAGATTGGAGCCAGAAAAGCAGGTGAGCTCTGAGGTGACTAATAATACACAAAAATCTCCTTTTCCTCTTGTTATTACATGGAAGGTCTTCAAAATGATTCATCAACTGCAGTTTAAGGGAAGGAGGATGACTTTTACATTTGCCTGGGAATATTAACATGACAAAATGTGCTTTATTCAGCAAGCCAATGTGTAACAACACTCATTAGGAAGAAAAACAGAAGAGCAAAGTTCTTTATGCCTGCTAATCTACACATATCCATTGTCCATTTACTGCAGGACTCCTCCAGCCTGCTCTGTGCAGGAGCTCCCAAGGGGAGCAGTGTGGCCACAGCTCCAGCTACTGCTCCTCTTGCAGCAGCTCAGATGCTTTCACACATGGAGCTCTAAACACTGATTTTTCAGTTGTAAGAACACCTTCTCCTGTCACTTCCCAGACTTACCACTTGCTTGTTCTGCTGGAGCAAAGGGCAGGAGAGATCAAGCTGAGGGCTGCCATAAACAGGAATCAAAGTCAGCCGGGAAGGGACAGCACAGACAAACTTCACCACAGCAGGTTCAACCACTGGGAAAGGGTTGGTGACTGTGGGGCTGTTCCCAACTGTTAAGGTAACAACCTGAAAACAGCAAACGAGGAAAGAGTTGAGTTCAGGCATGCTGTATTTCCACAGGTCTCAGTTACCCTGTGGTACTAGAATGAAAAGCAAAAAAACAATTCTTGGAGATTTACAGCACTGTTAAGACACAGGAAGATGTAAAAGGGGAAGCATATTTCAAGAACAATTCTTTATCACTATGAAAGAACAGTTCCTGGGAACTCTTCCTAGGTGTTCATGTTCATTACTATCACACTTGATTCAAACAACAAATCTCTTGTAACTGAAAAAGGAAACAGCAGGTATTCTAGCAGAGTGAGAATAGAACAGCCCAAAGGCAACATTTATAGTCACTTCAGTGTGTTTAAAAACATCTCATCTTTTATTTTACATTCCTTTTTAGCCTTCAGCAAATTGAAGTGGCTGTAAAACAAGAGAAAGCTGAGGCAGCTCTGGTCACCTGCCTCATCCCCTCATGCACTGGGCTCTGGGCAGAGCCAGGCAGGCCCAGACCTGCACATCAACACCAAGGCCTGTCCCTTTTGAATCTGCACTTACAGAAATAGCTCCACTTTGCAAAATATCCACTGAGGAAATCAGCAGAACTTGGCAGCCCAACCAAAATGCTTACGCCTTGCAGAATTGGAGGAGGAAAACATTATATCGAAGCTAAAAGCTTCACGGGCTGGGGAGGTGAATAAAGCAGGAGAAATCACTTCTGTATGTTGGAGAGAACAAAACCAGGTGGAGAATGAGCACAGCCATGCTCCCCAAGGCTGCACAGAGAGCAGAGCAGTCAATTCCTGCAGCTGCCATTTGTTAGAATAAACCGAATTACACTGGAAGGTAACATGGTTAAGAGGAGCAGGTCAGACAGAGGAGTCAGCCTGCTCAGTAACCTTCTGCTCTGATCCTGTTCAGGCAAACTGAACCTGCACTCATCAGGATGTTCAACGCAACCCACAACATAAGGCTTCCATGACTTGTGTTTATACTGCAATAAACCCATCATAAACCACTCTTTAACATGATGTTTGAAATGCTCACTCTAAAATCTGCATCACAATGCATAAACAACGTACTTGCCCAAGTTCTTTATTGGCTCGTTATAAAAACATCTTGCTACATAACAGGCACCATAATGGCACCATAAATCTGTCTGGAGCCAGTTCTCAGTGCCTGATGGGGGGCAACACTGAGCCCTTCTGGCACTTACCTGCTCTCCCAGGCTCCTGCACAGCACCCTAACCCAGTGCTGGTTGCTGTTTCGAGGTGTGGGAGGTTCAAGTAAAGACAGGGCAATGCTTTCTGCATCCTCAGCAGCGACGTTCCTGAAGAACTTGGAAGGTTCTTGGACCCATGGCCTTGGTCCTCCTTCAAACAACATATCCTTAGAGGAACCCAAAGTCACTAAAGCGACAGATGGTGGATCAATAGCCTGCAATCAATTAATTAATCAATTAAAAATTCATTTTTTATTTACACAGTTTGGTTGTGTTCTGCAAATTAAACTTCCTTCTGAATAGAACAGCTGTACTGGTTACTTGGATAAGGCTGTGATTTCTCTCATACAGTGGTTTGTCAGCACACTTACTGAAAAACAGAGCTGCACCAAAATCCACAAGGATTCTGTCCAGCTGGATTAGATTCAAAGGAAGCCATGGATCCAAAGAAAAGTTTTAGCTGCATTCTAATCACCTCTGCCTCCTGAAGAATTACAGCAAAAGGGAGATCCTTAATATATTCTTCTGAGCACAGAGAGATAGTATTCTGCTACGCTTTTAAGGAAGTATTTAAAATGAATGAAAAAACGTCAAATTGTGCTTTCAGTTGACAGTGTTCTCTCCAAAACAGTTCTGTGTATGTAATTATTCTCCTACACAAGTTTTACTTCAAACCTCTCTAACAAATTCTGCACTGATGTGCATCCCTGGGACAGCCTCTGCTGTTCACTACCACAGCAATTAACCTGACATTTAGTACACAAAAATAATTTCCCATTTGTGTTTCACATCATCGTATTACATCATTATAACCACAAATTTGTAGGATTTGCACTAACATTTTTTCCATATTGGGAGAAAGCTGTGGTCAAATACTCAGACTTCAGCCTGCAGTCAGTGCTAGGCCTCTGCAGATGAGGAAACAAAGCAGCCTCTTCTGTGCTTCCGTCTATTGACCCTGGAGTCAGCTTCTTTCTTATTTTCTCCACTGAACCAGCCAGTGGTGGAATGTAAACCCACCCACTTGGTTTTTCAAACCTATTCCTTACATAAGCTGCTCCCTGTCATGTAAAGGTGTCTGAGGGATGGGCTGCTCCAGGAGCAGAGGAAGCAGACTCACTCTCAGTGGGAGGTAAGCGGCGATGGCGATGCTGGCACTGAGGCGCACGTGCCCGTGGGTGTACACAACCACCAGCCTGGTGTGCCCCTGAAATTCAGCCTTCACTCTCACTCCACTGCAAAAATCAGCAGTTGGCTTAAGTCGTCCTGTCAGATAAATTAAAAATACACAAGAGCTTATTTAGGAAGAAATGCCCAGGCATGTTCATCAAATTCAACATAGTTGTTTGGAGGAGGCCTACCAGAAAGATGGAGAGAACTTTTTACAAGGACATGCAGGGACAGGACAAGGAGGGATGGCTTCAAATTGAAAGAGGGAAGGTTTAGATGGGATACTGGGAAAGAATCCTTGGTTGGGAGGGTGGTAGGGCTCTGGCACAGGGTGCCCAGAGAAGGTGGAGCTGCCCCTGGATCTCTGGAAGTGTCCAAGGCCAGGCTGGACAGGGCTTGGAGCAGCCTGGGACAGTGGGAGGTGTCCCTGCACACGGCAGGGGGTGGGACTGGATGAGCTTTTAAGGTCTCTCCAACCCAAACCATTCTGCATAAAAAAAAAAGGCAAATACATCCTCAAAATAAAACTACTTGGATCCCTCCTCTCTGAAACCTGGCATTTCTCTGGGGATACTGTACAGAGCCATGAATCAGTGATTTAAGGGAGAGGTGTGACTCGGTAACACCTGTCACCAATTTAACTTCCAAAGCAGGGAGGGAGTTAAAGCACCTTCAAGCGGGCTGAACACGCCGGGGTTCTCCAGCTCCACGGCGAGCTCCAGGTGTGAGCAGTCACTCAGGGGGAGCAGCTTGCCCCTGTCCACACTGGTCAGGCCACTGATCCTCAGGGGCAGCTCCAGCACCTGCCCCACGTGTGCTTCCACCTGGCAGGGAGTGAACTCCATTGCGCTGGGCTCGCTCACGTACACCTGCCAGAGGGAAGGAACAAGGACAGGCGTGTGGCAGTGCTCTGCTCCCACACCAGCCCAAGCCCACAGCAGCCTGGGGAGCCTTCCTTCTACTGCTGCTCCTATAATTCTCTTCTGCTTTATAGACTTTGAAGTGTGGACCAAAGTTGTGTGCTATCTCCAGGAGGTACCATCACCAGCTGGGAGAGGTTTAGCATCCATTAAAGAATCCACCTCAGAACGACCACAGATTTCATACCAATCACTGTGATGAAAGCTTCTATTTGCAGTATCTTAACTACCTAATCTTCTGCAATTGGCTTCAGGATACCAAACCATATGGTACAGAGTTAAAGCTGTGATCTGTGTGGATTAACTACTCCTAAAACTACTACTACTAAAAACTTGTTCACTGAGGTCAGTAAACAACTCAGAGGAGCTGCTCCACAAAGAAAGCAACTCCTAACAGAGGAACAAAGGAATTAAAAATAACCTATTCAGATTGTGCAATACACTGCTCTGAAAGCTCACGTGGACAGAAGGTTTCTTTCTGTCTTCAGGCTTTGACTTATGTTTGAGGATAAGAAGTTTTAGCTGAAAAAAAATCTGCATTCCTGTGTCTCCATCTGGTAACTGTTGCACTGCTAAAAAGCAGCATCCTGGGATGTTCAGAGAATTATGTCAGAGTGAGTGTGTAAGCTAAATTCGGAACAGATTTTAAGTCATGTCACATCCCTCCCTTTGGGGCCACCAGATGTACCATTTCTGCATTCTCCTCACTCCACACCACACACTGATCATCATGACCTAAGAACAGGGGATGGTCTGCAGAGACACCATGAAATCCCTCTTGGCAGCTATGTTTTTCATTTCCATTTTCTCCTAAATTTCATAAAATATTGTTTTTTCTTGGCCAGCTTAGGTTTCTGGAGTCAGTCTGCAGCACTGTGCTCACTTCAGTTACTTCTCCAGACAGAAATTTCCTTGCACATCCTGATAACAAATGTCACCCTTTGATATCAAGGGAAAACACTATCACCCTACTAAAATGAATTTTTAGTTTGGCTTCTCTGCTTAGATGGTTAGGCCAGGAGTCAATTACCATTTCCTTCTTGCACTTAAAACTTCCAACAAGGAAAAAGACTTGCCAAGGAAATCGAGAAATGGCAAAAATGGGAGTAAAGTTCATGCACTGGACAGTGTTTGATTCCCTAAAGCACAAACTGAAACTAATCACTTAACCTGCCACAGGGCAGGAAGTGGAAGAGGAATGCCTATGGCATTCTCAGCTCCTCTGCTGTTTCCAAAAGCTATATTCAAGAACAATCACTGAAAAATAAATCTATTACCTTCATTTCTCCATAATGCAACGGATTCCGAACATCAAATGCCTGAATAATGCTGACCCCAGCATCACTCCCAGTGGTCATTACTCCTTTGACCGTCACTGTGGCTACTGCCTGGTTAGAAGAGGACCAGCTGAAGTTGCCACTTCCACCCTGAGCCTGGAACACAGCGGGAAAAATCTTTCAAGCATTTAATCAAGCACATGGTTCTCACATTTCGGAGCTTTGGATATCCTGCCTTTGGATAGCTTGCATGAAAACTAGCAATGCACCGCGAATGGGACATACAAATAAAATAACACCTCAGAACTTAGTAAGCAAGATGAAATAAGAAAGAGATGAGAAGACTGCTACCCCTTCATTCATTTCAATTTCAGCTTCTTTCACACTCCAAAATAAATGTCAGAAGTTCCATCAGAGTAAAACATGGGTGAACACCGGAGCAATTTTTTCTATGTATATTGTTTTAATTTCTTTAACTTCCTCAGCATTTCCTTTAACCTATTTCATAATTAAAAATGAGCAAGGTGATAAATCTTGTCTAGAGGAACAGTGTGGAAAACAAACAAATCTAAATTATGCAGGAGCTTAGCTAGTAATTTTTACCAGGAATAGAGAATAAAAAGAAGATGAAGAGGAGGGTCATTTCCCTTCTTCCTTCCTCTAAGCACGTGCACAACCTGATTACAGAAGGACAGACAAATGAATAAATAGGTAGTGGTGTGTTCCAGGAGATGCACGGGATGTAGTGAGAAAGGCTAAAAGAATGCAGGAGTTCAGCATATTCATAAAGGTATTTTAGTTGAAACAGGGAGATGAACAGAAAACATAAAACAGAAATACCCAATTCTTAATAACTGTATGAAGTCTCACGTCCTTGCCATAAACCCCAGACACCTCACTACATTTTCTCTTTCTGGCAGTCAATCTGCACTGAGGAGAGGAAGGGTAAAGCAGCTTCCCCTGCAGCCTGATCATTACCCACAGCCTGGCAGGGAGCTCCACACTGCTACCTGTGAGTGATGCCCTCCCCAGGAACCAGGAACCTCCACGTGCTCAGCCTCACACAGCTGGCACTGCCCCTCTCGTGCCTGGACTGAAGGAAGGCAACAGAAACCAGCTCGTTAGCACAAACATGATAAAAGCAACCCCAACAAAAACCAGACAGTTGACAAAGGAAAACCTGCCAGGCATTCTAATACCATCTGGAGGGAGTTACTTCAGCTATAAACTGAATTTGGCTAGATCCAAAAATCCCTTTCAATTTATTTTCAGAAAAACTTTATTCACCCATTTGAAGTAGCCTGACTGAAGCTATGGTGTGGGAAGCAAACTCTGATGGAGAGGCAGGAACAGTTGAGCTGTGTGTGTGCTGTTGACAACCACTGGTATTGTGAGATGCAGATACCAGAAGAAAGGTCGCAGTTTCAGCAAAATTTAAATCTTGGGAAAGATCTATGATTTTATAGAAAAAATCAAAGTAAAGTAAGAATAGTGACACAATTATTGCAGTACCATGAAGAAATGTTCTCCAGTGAGATACTTCATTCTAGATTCAAGATAAAGTGAAGTAAGAATAGAACTGAGAGAGGTAAGAAATAAAACCACATTTCCTTTACTTTACTGGGAAAACTCCAGGAGAATTATGATCAAGTACTGAAAATGCAGATTTGTACTAAGAATTTTTACCACACTCTGCTGGTGTGGTCAGGAACAGCACGAAGTAAACCAAATTAATCCCACAGAACAGACAAGTAGAGATGCAGGGCTTAACTCAATGGAGTTGCCTTCAGATTTACACTGGAGAATGCAGTTTAATCCCTATGAGATGGATTCTCTCCATGAAGTCACTGAACCAGTAAGGCTGGAAAAGACCTCTGGGATTATCAAGTCCAGTTCCAGCACTGAACCACATCCTCAGGTGCCACACTCCCACAATTTCTGAGCACTTCCAGGGATGGTGATTCCAGCACTGCCCTGGGCAGCCTGTGCCAGTGCTTGTCAACTCTTTGTGTGAGGCAATTTTGTCTAATATCCAATCTAAATGTGAGGCTGTTTCCTTTCCTATCCCTTGTCACCTGGGAGAAGAGCCTGGCACCAAGTGTCCTGCTGCCTAGATGGATATGGTTTACTTACGACAGATCCAAAACTGAGCACTATTTTATGCTAAAAGAGGGAGGCAGGAACCATGCACCCAACACTTTGTGCAGGGCTTGAGTATCACTGGCCTAAGATAAGAGTCTGGGCTGAGACAGCACAACTTTCTTCTCCTTACTTAGGCTGGAGATACTGGATACTGGAACACAAACCCTTTGCTTCATGAACCATAAGGAATAATTGACAGCTTGGGAGCAAAGAAATACCTAAAAACCACTGAAATCTTATGTAAAACACCTTCTGTAAATGAGATGTGGCCTTTGCCTCCCTGGAACTTTGTACTAGGAGCATGAGGTGTGTGGCCAGTGAAGAATACTGATGTCCAAGGCTGGCAGAGTGCTGCTAATTAATCTTGTCATGCCCTTTTTGCAGTCATTTCACACTCCATTCATATTTCCCATCCTTGCCACCAAAGGGCAGCCTCTAATGATTGCTGTGGAGCTTTGGATATAGGATGCTTCCTGGCATTCCAAACCACTCCAGGCATAGGTGTGGTGCATTTGTGAGGGAGAGAGGAAGGGAAGACAAGAGGTAGAAGTAAGTGGAGGTTTTATGTTTGTTGCTTTCTTGGTGTTTTTTTTAAACTGTATGTTAATTCCTGTAACTAATGTCCTGTGAAGTCAACCCTACCTCAGTGGTGTCAGGCCTCAGTGTGCTTGCCTGAGCAACACTCCCCACAGCTGGGTACTTCTTTGGCATACCTGGATGGTGTACTGGTAGACTCCTGCTTTTGGCTGCCAAGGAAACATCAGAATGCTGGGTAAAAGAAATATTGGAACATAGATCTCCACATCCTGCTGGTTTTGCACTGGAACTGGTAAGGTGTGAACACCTCCATCCTGCAAAGTGCAAAGGCAGAGTGTTAGAAACGGTGCCACAGAGCTCCCCAGAGTTAATGTTTAGTCCTTATGTACAGACAAGTCCTTGAAAACACCTCAGAGAGGAAGGAAAACTATTTAGGATCACTAATGAACAGAGTTCCTTGTGAGCAAACAGCTCCTGGCAGCAAGGTGTGCCACTGAATTAAATGAGTGCTATTGCTATGAAGATCCAGGTGCTCACATTAATTTAAAAGGCCAACAGCAAGAAGAAATACACTCTTTCAACTGCTCCTATTTTTCCAACTGCTCCTAATTTCTCATTTGGAGAACCAGTCTGGAGGCTCGACACCTACATTTACTCTGCTCATCCCACTGTGTACAAAATTCAGCCTGAAAGACCCATTGCTCAGCCCCCCCAAACACTGGCCTTCACAACTCTGCTGTCACTGCAGTGCCACAACTCTCTGGCACAACACACTGCTACTGCAGTTCTGAGGGAAAAACAGGTCTCAGGGGATGCCCTTCCATTGAAGAGAACATCTCTGACACAGAGAATGACAGTGGCTTATCACATTTTAGGAGCTACTAAATCCTGCTTAAGGCATCACTAAAATTATTTCACAGCAAATGGGTTGAAGTGTTGAATTTTCAAGCAAAAGCAACTCACTTCCACACCACGTGCCCTAGTTAGCCACACATTCAGCAGCCTGCCCAACCAGCAGAAAGTTAATGAATATTAATTTGGAGAAATGTGCAGGCTGATACATTTGGCAGATTGTCATTCCAGAGTTTAAGGTCACTTACCAATTGATAGCAAACTTCCCCAATGTAACTGACTGCAGAACAAGGCCAGGGTATGAGAGTGATGATCCTACCACAATAAAGTGTAAAATTCCCTCAGCCTGTGAGAGGCCCCTTGCCCAGCACAAGGATCTGCCACGAGAAAAGAAATCAGTGCTGTGCACCACTGCCTAAACAGGAGTTTGCCACATGCTTGGGAGCAAAATCCCACAGTCTTTATTCAAACAAATCCTCTGTTGACTCAATTGACAGTTTTCATGAAGAAAGGATTTTAGAATTTGGTTCTTAATCTGTTCAAACAAAAACAGCTCAGACCCATGTAATTCTTAGGTTCCTTTTGCTAGGAAGTCCCTACTGCACAGCTCAATTCTTTTTAGGCCTACCAGTGAAGCAGAGGAGCTTTCAGAAGGACACACCTGATCAACTACTGATGTCAGTGCAGCATCAATCGTGGTCTGACCCGCCTTTACTGCCTTCACATAATGATAGGATCCATTCAGAGAGGACTGCAGCACCTCAAAGTATTCTTTGGACAGCTCTGTAGTAATTCTGATGTTCTAAAACCAAAACATCAAACAGAAATTGCCACAGGCAACTGAAACAGAAATTGCCACACGTAACTGACATCAACAGAGGACAGAAAGCTGTAAACATACAAGAAGTCAGTGAGCAAAACCCTGTTTAGTAACATAGTTCAAAGACACACTGTTGAAACTGATTAGAGTTTTCCCGATGGAAGTTTCAGTCTTTCAGCAGGATTTTACTTTTAGACACAACATTAACTCCACAGAAAGTTTTTTTTAAGTTATCGGCAACATGTAATTTAACATGAAAATACCCATATTTATACCACTAAATAATTCATATTTTTCAGTATTTTTCTAATTTTTTCCTTCTTCAACACAGTGAATACACTGCCTTAACAGCACACCACTGAGCTCTAGCTCAAACTCAGATCTGTGTCCCAAAAAGCAATTATGGGCAAATAAAATAACATTCCCATAGCTCCAATACTCTGAAAAGCAATAATTTAATAAAATTTTTCCTGTTGCAACTGAACAATTTAAATTTGGTTTCCTTTGTAGTTTTTTAAGAACTATGTATATTCGGTACCTAGTACACAGAATTTAGGAAGAAGCCCTTCCCTGTGAGGGTGGGCAGGCCCTGGCACAGGGTGCCCAGAGCAGCTGAGGCTGCCCCTGGATCCCTGGCAGTGCCCAAGGCCAGGCTGGACAGGGCTTGGAGCAGCCTGAGATAGTGGAAGAAGTCCCTGCCCACAGCAGGGGTGGCACTGGATCATTTAAGGCTGTTCCAAGCCCCATCCAACATGAAGGACATTGTCCAACTTCCATTTTTTTTCTACAGCACTTAAGACTCCAATAATTTCACACGAATCACTCGGAGTGCTTTACCTTTAAAAAGTAACAACAACAAATGGAAAAAATGAAAAGGCAAGAAACAACATGCTTTGCACTGTTCTGTCTCAATGTAAATAAGAAACCACTCAAATAATTCCAAAGCAAGTCAGGATTTAGGAGACAGTCACTGAAAAGTATCAAAACATTTCAACTTACATCAGATAAATACACCTTATTGCTTGATTTATCATACACATCAATCGTAATTTCATAAAGTCTGCCCGTTTCCAGGACCCATCTGTCACCTGGATGAACTGTAAATCCTGCAAAACAGGAAATATTGAACAGCACAAACCAACAGCCTCTTTATCTAATGGAGAAAAGCATTTTGCTTCTGGTGCCCACACTCTGCAGATGAACATTCATTATTTTAAACTGCTGACTACAGAGATAAAAGAAAACACATAAAACCTATTTCACGTTGAGCTACTTTTAAGAATAAAATTACTTTTCTATGAAAACTAACACTAAACAGAAGTGTGGAGATACAGCATGAAAATCCCAGAAACAAGGCCAGAAATTGCATTAAGCAATGAGGAAGGTTGCAGCAATACCAACCCAAGTATGCAGGAGGTACCACATAGACAGTGCTGTTGGGCAGCCGGGACACCCCCTGCATGCGGATGCCTGAGGGCTCAGTCAAGGAACACACAAGTCAAGTCAGGATCAGCATTTTCCTGGGACTCCTCATGCCTCTTTGGTTATTTTAAAGCTAATTGTACACTGCAAATAAACATTACCCACGCTTCACTGTGAGACAGTGAGCACTCGGGAGAGTGCTCACTCTGCTCACTCTCCAAATATATGATGAATATAATGAATATAATGATTGAAATATAAAATTTAAATAAAGCCCCATCACATTTCTACAGTGACTGAGGGGAACAGACATGATTTAAGTCATCTTTTGCCAACCTAATTTGTTAAAACATTCCAGGGCATCAGACAGCTCTGCTGAGACTGAATTCACAGCAGTGCTGCTTTCCACGGCTCCACCACTGCTCCTGATTTCCAGACTCTTGGCACAAATGAGGACAACTTGATCTTTCTGTGTTGCAAAGGGTGGAAAGCTTGTCTCCTGCCAAGGAGGCTGGGGAAGCACTCCCAAGGAAGGATACTCTTGTGCACCAAGATGAGGTTGGTTTGGCCCTGCTGCAATGCAGTCACAACGGATGTGGCCTGGTCCAGCTTGGCAACTGGCCGGGAGGGATCTCCCCTGGGATGAAGGATGTTGTTCTGGAGCTGCAGCTCATACTGCTCTGATGGCATTGCTATTTCTGGAGGTGAAACAAAACATATGAAACAATAAAAGCAGACGTGGTAGTGTTTGGCCGCTGCTAATTATTGCTGATTATTTTTTACTGATGCCTAGTGCACATATTAAATCAGTATTTTTAATGTCTTGTAAAAATAGCACTTCTGTCATCACACTGACACACACAAAAGATGAGCTTCTTGGCAAATTTAATGTCCCAACTAATTCATCCCAATTCCCAGCTAATATCATCTCACTATTTAGACCTAACATTCAACTGATTTCCAGCTTCAAAATTAAAAAAAAGATAAAAAAAAAAGAAAAAAGAAAAAAAGACAAAAGGGAAAAAATTAATTAAGGAGAGAGGAGAAAAAACTCAAGGCACTGCATTTTGAAATGGGCATAAAGCCAGCTAACCCACATTTATAAAGGCTTCACTCTGTGGAGCAAATCCATTTGCCAATAAAACATTTTCTGTTAGAAAAGTTACTAATCTAAATTTGATTTAAGTAGTAAGAAAGTCAGTCTGTTCCTTAGTGACTGTCAACATCTAAAATGACAGTGTTAGCTCCTATTTTAAGTTACCCTTGCCTTTACATCCTTGACAAATCTGCAAGAGTATATTCTTAACAGTCACAATTTTTTTTGACTGAAAAAACTAAACAGCTGTATCATTGTGTGCCTTAGGAAAACAGTATTAAACATTAACAAAGTAGTTTAAACACAATTAAAAATTTCTCAGCAGTTAAAAATTCACACAAAGCATTAAAAAATAAAAATAAACGAGAACAGAACAAACCTGTGATCTTCCCTTGCCTCAGTTTCTGAACTCTGTACTGAATTGATGTTCCTACCAGAAGATAAATGTCATATATTGGATTTAAAAGAATGTTTTCCAAAATTAGCAATCTTACTTCTGCAGGGTGCACATCCTGTTGATAGAGGGGGAAAGAAAAGTAACCACATTAAAAGCAGCTCATTTGTTTGAAACAGATCATGTAGCAGGAACTTAAAATCTAGAAGCGAAAAACATTACTTGCTGCAATTGGCTCTTTATTTTCATCTGGAATTTTGTCTCAAGAGGGCAATGCAAGGGACAGTGAATGGTACAGATATCTGTTCTGTGCACACAGTGCAAGAATGAAGAAAAAAATCATTTTGGAGAATACAGAAAAACTTGAGACAGATGCTTATTTAGACATTCAGAAATCCATCTTCCCCCCTGACATTCAGAACTCTTACCTTATAGATGCTTTCCTGAAGTCTTGCCTTTAATTTAGAACTCCCTGTTTTCATTCCAGACACCAGGATGGTATCTCCTTGCTTGGCAACTTTTTCCATTTCCAATATATAGGAAGGTGGGATGTAAGTGGATTCCAAGAACTTGAGTATACTGAAACGTGAATCAAAAAGTGAATAGAAAATTGTTAACCAACCTTTGTAAACCCACAGAGAAACACCACTAGCATCTGTTCCCAGCCACTTCCATTTTTAAGCAAATTTAAGATGTTTGCTTGGGACAAGATATCCAAATTTTACTCATTTTTTGAGGTATTTGCAGCTAATTTCTGTGACAGATAAGTTTGTTTGAAGTTTGCTTGTGAGCTATCAGAAGACTGCACATGTTGTCTACAGTGACCCCTCCAATTTGTTCAGTAGGTGAGACTGCAAAAACTCCCAATATTGTAGAAGAACTGATGTGTAAGACCCAAAGCTTATGTTTATAAAAGCAACAGCTAAACAAACCCAGAACATAACTCTGAGCTCTCTCAAGAAGCCAGGATGTATTTAATAAATGACTGTGAACATCATCTACAAGCAGAAGACTTGCAGTAACTGTTAGAAACTTCAGTGAAAGGCAGCAAAAGAAAGGGAAAAAATTTGCAATGAATGGGCAAATGACAGGAAATTTTGGAAAGTGGAGCATGTTTTACAGGGTATCACCTTCTGTATGCACATCATCTGCTTGGCTTCATGGGCACTTTCACAGTAAAACCAGTAGAGCCATATGGAGAACAGTTATGGATATTAACATATTCATGACAATTCAAGATTTGTTTTGCAAAGCTGTACCACATGTAGAACATTTTTATGCTATCACAGTAATGCTAACAGTAGAGCATATATCAATATTAATTAGGTTAAAATCACATCAGCAAATACTTATATTGAAAGAAAAAGCTCCATATGTACTAGGACTTCGGATATCCAGTCCCACTAAGCTATTCATTCTGGCTCTCACTTGTACCTGCAGCTTCAGGTGTATTATGGCCTTAACAGGCTTTCCCCAGCTAATGCTGCTTCTCTAAGGCTGCAAAATCAGTTTGTGTTTGCCCAGCAGCAAAGTCTTGCTTGCTCCCCACTCTCCACTTGCAGCGTATTTGGAGTATTGGTTTGAGGAGGGAAGTTAGCTGTTAACCTTTCTGCTCTGTAGGAGAACTGGTTTCCCCACAAGGAATCATCCTATTTCAACACCAGTGTCCACCAACACCTGAAATCTTCAGGTTGAGAGAGCTCCTTTCTGAGATGGAAGGAGACTTAAACTTCAAAAACTAAAAATAAAACTCTGCTGAAATCCTGAGATAACAATCTTATTGATAAATCTTCCTTTTGCACATGATGCTTCAGCAAGATCAACAACTGTGCCTGTTTATCTCTAATTATTGCATCAGAGCTACCAGAGCTGCTCACTAACACTATCAGTTAAACTAAACAGAGATCAAAATGCCCAGGCTGTCGAGTAGGCAGATGCTTTAAAAAACCCAATCTGGGACAACTGACCCTTAACATTATAATTTTAGGCATCAGTTCAGTAAACTGCCTAGATGTGAGGAAGTATTTTTACGCATCAGACTGAGCAGATTTTGAAACCAAAGGAAATTACTTTACCGTAGGGCATTGTGGGAGTCTGAGAAGCCATTGGCCTCTGGGTCCTTCACCACTGTCCAGTCAAACACCAACCCTGCCAAAGTGCTGAAAGTGTTTCCTACAAATCAAACAACCAGATTAAAACAAAAACAGAGAACAAGCATAAAGTCTTCCTGGAAGATAAACTGTGAGTTATTTACCTGGGAAATCTTACTATTTTATCTCTACAAGAAGAACCACGGAGCACCCTTGAGTCTGCACAAACACCAAGCCATGAATCCAGCACTACACATAGAGTAACAACAAATTGACTTTGCATTATTAACACATCACTACACCTCACCTGGCATTCCTGGTTTACAAACACCGGTGGGATGGGCTCAGTAAGAATCCAAAACTATTCATGCTACCTTTTACAGCTGCTTCTCACATTATTTCCTTTCAGTAGTTGTCCTAAAAATCCCTTGCTTGGTGTGTTATGTGTGAACAAAATCTGACTGTCGAAAGCATGGAATTCTTACCAGATCATGGCTCTGTTTCTGATGCTACAGACTACAAAAAGCAGAAGTTTTCTGCCCCTATTAAATAATAATGTATTCATTGCAAATGCATTGACTCTTCTAAGCCTAAATGGTGCCTCCCAAAAGTGAGTGTTTGTGTAGTAATTAACAGATTGAGCAATAGGTGGTGGTCTCAAACATCACCTCTGAACTTCCTGCTGGATACCTGACTGGTCACAAAAACATCCTTTCGCAAAATTCTTTAGACTACCTCAGCTCAAAAGAAAAAAGAACAGAAAACTTCACAACGTATTATCCAGAGAATCTCCTCGAAATTCTCCACTTGGCTTCAAACAATCAAATGTGACAAATAAAGCCAGTGCATGCATCAGACAGTTAAAACTTCCAAGACATATTTAATCTCCTGCAAGCAGATCTCCTACCTTCTGAATCCAAAGCATGAATTTTGAGCTCCAGTGGTGAATCCTCAAGGTAGAGCTCTCTCGTCGTGGACACAACTTGAATGCCATGAATCAAATCAACGATGGCATCACAGCGAAGCACTTGTCCAGTCACTTGAAGAGACATCAGAAAGAGCACAAGAAATCACACCACCGGATGTGCTCATCAAGAACAACGATAAATCAAGATACACCTCAAATTTAGCCAGTGACACAAGACCGACACTGAAGGAACTGAAACTTGGTCATGACCTCGATGAAACTTGTGGTCAAACGGCGGCTCAGAAAGCAAGTGAAGCAGCTCCCTTGCTCACTGAACTGCAAGACAGATCTGCAGACACTCTGATTTCCATCTACACTGACAGGTACAGGTGTTGTCTGAGAGTGCTTATGCAGAGTTGCCCTCATGTCCCAGAGAAATGAATGACTTTTACCCACAGACAACAAACGCCCATGAACTCCTTCAGTGAGTGACTGCACGGTATTGAATTGGCAATCTGGTTTTGCTTCTCTGTCACTATAAAATCTAACCAGGTATATTGTATGACAAACACAAAAGCAACTTCCAGCTTTTTCAAATGCAAAGTATCTGAATTTGCATTAATTAGAAACTTTTTTATATTTGTCACCTCCTCTATTTATGGATTTTTTAGGGGGAGGAGGGGGGAAGGGAGCTTTAGAATTACCATTTTCCTGGGTGCATCATTAAAATCATTAACACTTATCTGAAGTTAAAACCCACGCCTAGGGAAAGCCTGAAATGACTGTGCATACGACCTGAAATACGTCTGTGCACCTCTAAATCTGTGCTTTGTCCGCGGAGGATGGCGGGACGGCCACGAGAAGCGGCAGTTTGCTCAGACTCACGTGTATCCTCGGCAGAGATGATGGTGGTGAGGCGCGTGGGCTGCGAGGAGCGCGCCTGGACCAGCGCTCTCTGCGAGCAGCGGCAGCCGTCCTGCCCCAGCGGCGCGATGCTCGCCACCTCCGGCCGCGTGGAGGACCTGCGGGGGCGGGGGTGTCAGCACACGGATCGCAGCTCTGCCTTCACAGCCGCCCAAGCAATTCACCCGCGAGGCGCTGCACGGTCAGCAGCTGACTTTGGGAAGAGCTGGGTGGCAGCAGCTCCTCGAGGATCCCCAACCAAGGCAAGCATGGGCTGAGGATGGGGAAAGCCCAGGCCAGAGGCGGGGCAGGCAAGCTCAGCATTCTGTCTATCACGGAATCAAACAACCTCCCCTTAACCCGTGGAGCAGGCCAGGGCATTACAGAGTGGGGCCCAGCTCTCCCTTCCAGTGCGCCAAAAACATCAAGTTAAAAAGACAACAACAAAAGCTGGAAGAGTTTTTAAAAACCAAGCCTCTTGAAAGTGCAGAGGCAGTGAAATGTTCCAGCAGGCAAAGGCCTTGCTAACCACTGCGGACCGCCAGCCCCGAGCGGGCCCGGCTGCTCCTGCCCGGCTGCGCTCACAGCCCGGAGCCCGGCGGGAGGGAGAGAGGCAGCTCGAGAAGCCACCGCCGTGTGCCCGGGATCCGCTCACAAGGGCCCTCTGAAGGATTAAAACAATGAAAGCAAGCACTGACTGGAGACAAGGCTGCTCGGGAATTGCTTCTCAGAACGGTGACAGCAGCTCTGATGAAAACACTGCGCTATCTGGTAAATGCAATCTAAACCGAGCGCTGGATCCTGCCGGGGAAAGATGGGGAAGCTGGATGGGTTTGGAATTTTTTTTCTGGAGGATGTACAAAAATGCCTGCCTGGGATGTGTGGGGAAAATTCTCTAACCCAGCAAGGAGCGGAATGGGAGCTCCAAACAAACGGCAATGTCATGTATGCCTGAATCCTCAGAAACAGGTTTCACCCCCTTCTCTTACCGGCACAACCAACAATTCCACACCAGTGAAAAACTGAATTTCTCCTGAACTAAAATTGTATCTGTTGAAAAATAACACATCACACCGCACTCAATTATCTGAGAGCTAACAGCTACAGCCCAGGTGAGCACAGACTTCTGCCTGTAGCCACGGCAATAAAACTGCTGTTTCGAACCTGAAGCTCCCAACAAGTATTTTGCTTACATAAGGAGTAGTTTTAGAGGATTTTGAAACAACAGTACCAACTGCTAACCCAGAATTTCAAAGTATTTTATCTGATCAAGGAAAAAACAGCCCACTGCAGTATGCAATGGGCAATTTAAACACCAATTAGAAGCTTAAACCTGGAAATTGTTTCTTTATATCTATTCTATACACCTAAACAATGTACACAAATATGTGCATATTTTTGTACTAAGATTTACACTGTTTCTAAAATAATATTATTTTCTGTATTAGTAGCACACTTAGTTCAATGCTAAAATTTAAAAGATTTTTTTAGAGATTAAAAGTGAGTAATTGGTTATTTTCCTGTTGTTCTGTTGTTCTGAGGCACCCATGAAACAGTTTTCCAACATTTAGCAAGTTTCTTTAAACAACATTAGCATTCACAAGTAAGGCTTTTCCTATACTTGGCTGGTTGGCTTTTGAAGCTGGGCATGTGCATTTGACTTAGTCTGCATGCAAGTATTTTTAAATAAGTATTATATGTAGGAAATTGACTTTTATTTAGCTCTTTACACTGCTTAATATTCTCTGCCATTAGATTTTTTGTTATTAATTTGAGAGTTTTGCATTCTTGCAGTCTGGAACTGATTACGTTTAAAACACAACGGGGGTTTCACTGTGGCTTGTATTTGTTCTTTTATATGTGGCTATGAATTGTAATACAAAACCACTGTGGTTTGCACTAATAGCAGTGTTGTAAAACTGAATCTAATTACAGGACACTTTTCAGACTAGAAAATGGAGGAACAAAGATCTACCAAAATTAAATTTTATCTGTAAACTTATATACACAATTTTAAAGGAACCTTCAAGCTTTCACAGCTAAAAGCCAGTCACTGCAGCAGAGAAACTAAGATTAGACACTATGTGGCTTCTAGCAGTAGTTTAAGAGGTAGAGTATCAGCTGAATGTCTTTTTTTAATACAAATTATACTCAGGTGGGCCTTTCTGAGGCTTGGTTTCCTATGGATTTTTATTTAAAAACAATCTGCATGAGTAGTATTTTTTCCAGCAGAACATATGAAGTACTTGATGACCCCTCTATCATTTAGCAACATCAAAAGCACATTGTGTTCACAACTACCTGGATGCAGGGCCAAGCACAGAGAGGTAAAGGCATTAATCAACAAGGCTGGGGATTACAGCCACACTACTCTGGCATCACTACTGGCTCAGAGATGGAGAAGAAAAAGAAACCTCAGCTTTAAGTGACAAAAACTGCAATTCACATCCTCTGCCAACTACAGCAGCTCTTCAGCAGCGTGTCAGTGTGTGACATTGAGAGCTGGGCTTGTCAGAGGGCAAAATTAGATCCTGAGAAGCCAGCAATGGGAAGCATTTCTGGCAGCAGCTCTGGATCCCATGCCAGCGCCTGTAAGAAACAGCAAGGCAGAGAGGAAGCACTTGAAAGAAGAGTGAGGAAGGAAGGGAAGAAAAGCTCACCAGAGTCCCCAATTCGTATTTCCCTCAGAGGAAAATCCTACTTACTGAGGAATGAACGGCTCTGGCAAAGAGGCTGCCAGTCCTCATGTCAACTTCTGTTTCCTCTACGATTTCCATCCCCCTCCCTGGCCCCAGACACAGAGCCATGTGCCAGGATTGCACCCACACATCGACCCAAACCCAGGCCTGTGTTCTTTATGGACTGCTCTGTAACACCACATGTCAATGCCTCACTAGGTTATACCTCATTTATCAGTTGGTTCAAAGGTGAGGCACCTATTTCTGTTTCTCGCTCTCTCAACTGGCAATTCTCTGTTGATTCTTATTATTCCAGTGTTTTATACTGTTCTGCCTGCTCTTCAAACTAAACTCAGCTGAGTCAGTGAAAATCCACCTCTATGGAGCTGCACCATGACTGTCAGTTGATCTGATCTTTCAGAACTTTATCAGGCATTTGGGCAGATATGTATGTATGTGTAGTCAGCGGGAAACTGGGTAATAAAAGTTTCCAAGAGTCTGGGAAGATTGGACTGACTAATACACCAGGAATATTATATAGTCACTCTTGGGACTAAAAAATGAGCAGAAGTCTTAAAACATTCATTTAGTGGGTGTTCAGCAATGAAAAGCTGTCCAAAATCAACAAGTCCCTAATCCTTCTGTCTGCCTTAGCAGGCAGATGATGCTCAGACTGAGAAAAAGCTTTTTTCAACAGTAAACTTGCACTGATATTGACACATCAGCTAAGAAAAACAACATTATTTCTTGTGCCTCCTGGGCTCTGTCAGAATGGCTCTGCTACAGATTTGCACCCCCTGCTCTGGTTCTGAGCCAACACTCTCAGGTAACACACACACACCTGAGCCACAGCAGCACAGCTCCTCTCATTTTACCNCTGGTGAAACAGGGGATCCAGGAAACAACTCCCAGATTACCAGGGATGAGACTGGTCTTAGAGCAAAGCAACAGATCTCAATGAACAACACTACTGATACAGACTTTTAAAAGCACACAGGTCACCATATATATGCCGCAGAGAAGATGAATTTACAACAAAAAGGTGACAAGGTAAGGAGCTAGAAAATGAGCTTTGCCAGCCAACTACTGCCACAGCAGCACTGTGCAGTGGGTTTGGGCTCTCTGGAAGTACCTGTGCAGCCCACAGCTGCAACACCACTCAGCCACTGCATCTCTCCCTTCACCACTCTGCCACCAGCTCCTCTCCCATGGCAATTCACTCGATACAACCTCCTCAGTGAGGGCTTCAGGAGCACACACAAATCTTTCATTAAGGTGGCAATAAACTCCTCTTCGTTTCCACCAGTTCTCACCATGTATCTCAATTCTACACTCTATGAAGTAATGAAATACATAAACATATTTGCACACTACAGATAATTTCTGCTACAAATACCCAGCCATGGTGTGTACCCTGGGGGTAAATGGATTTTTTGTCTGTGTGTGTTCCCCTCCTCCCACAAAATTTTATTATGATGTGGCAAGTTTCAAGGAAAAAATTCTGCTTCTGAATGCTTTCATTCCTCCAGGTATAATTTCTGGATTAAGGTAATTAAAAGACAAATACAGATGCAATACAAATGCTAAATATACCTGCATAGACTGTTTTATGCCTGAAGACAGTACCACATACAATATTTACAGATGGAAACACTGTGTGCTTTGAAAACAAAGCTTTCCCCAAAAAATACCCTTAACATAAAGGCAACCCAAACTCCAGAAGGCATTAGCATCTTGAAAATCAGAAAATACTTTAGAGCCATGCTTATAACTTTACCACTCCTCCCAATCTGCTGGGATGATGCTAGAACTTGACCTTTTCCCTCTGAATCAGTGGAATTCTCAGACACCACTACAATCACTTTGAAAATATCCTACTTCCAGAGATAAACTTGAAGGCTGAAATGGTAACTGGGAAAAAATAAGGTCACAGGATGCTACAGACTGATCTTTCAGGAAATTGGACACTTGTCTTTGAATTCTGGATGTTTGAGATGAGTAATGCAGGCCTTCAAAAGCTATCATTTGCCATCAAATGCTGCTGTACAACCAGAACAGCTCTCATAGGCCACCTCTAACCCCACAATCTCCCGTATTACAAACCCCCAGTCCCCTCTCCATACACAGAGGGCCTGAATCTGACCATTTCCAGTCAAATCCCCACCTTCATTCATGCAAACACACCCATCATTTCTCCACTGCGAGGAAGAGTCACTCCTTCTCAAGCCATTGCATTTGGTACTTCCTAACCTGTTCATTTCAACAGCCCCTCTCCAGTAACAGCTCCTTCAGACAGGAAGTACAGGAGAGCTCCAGATGCAACTGCTGCCTCTGCTCACTCACACACACACAGCTCCTGCTTCCTCCCGACGGTTTGCTGAGCACACGTTGAGTTTCACAACCCACATCCTGCCAGGCCTTCCAAAGCAGAAGCGAAGAAATGCCCATTTACAATCCTGTCGCAGACAATGATGGCACACAGAAGGTGAAATAGATGTAGTTTCCTTAGTTCTCAACCAAAATTCATCTCTGAAGGGCAGAGGGAGTGGATGGAAAAGGATGTTGAAGCCCGTCTGCATGAGGGGTATGAGTCATTGCATACTGGCAAACAGCACCAACAGAACAGGCTCTGAAGTGCACAAAAATCACCTCCATTAGAGCTGTGAATGTGGATCAAATCTGGCATTCCTCTGGAGAACAATCTTACATCTTTTCATTTGTAGACTTCAGTGAGATTAGCAAAGATCTCCATGCTTCTTACAGCTGGATAGCACCTGGCAGGCCAGCATCACCTAACAGCTCACTGGCAAACAGGCAAGAGAGTCTACACTTCCAGATTTTACTAGTGCTTTGATGAGTTTTAGGGTTTAGCTTTATGCAATGTACTTTATCTCACAAATCAACTCCTTTTAAAGACTCAGTAGCCTTCAAAAATTAGAGTAAGGAAAGAGAAAAAACCCACACTTGTGAGATTTTTCCCTCAAGCGGTCCATTAAGAATTAAATTACATGACCACAAGCAACTGATCTAGGAACTTTCGTTTAGTTGACTTCTGGATAAAATTAATTACTGCTCTTCTGCAAAAGCACTCTCAAATATGTAAATTGTCACAGACCAAATGTTTGTACCCAGCCCAGAGATAAGATATGAACAACAACCAAGCAAAGAAACTGATAGAATTAAATATAGCCCTTTAAGAGGTATTTCAGTAACTGCCAGGCGCGAAACAACTGAAAACTGCTACAAGCATCCATCTGGCACATATGGAAGTATCATCCCAAACATACCTCGACTGCAGCTTCCTTTTCAGGTGGGTACCTCCTGCTCATTACTGATTAAGTTACCATTCTGGAGTATCACAGAAAGGACAACGAATCGGCAACATTTGTTTAACGTGATGATTACTGTGAGCTTCCTAAATTTGCACATGCTGTGGGATTTGCCTCCAGCCCCAGTGCTCAACACTACCCAGGCCTCCCCTCTGTGCAAGGCAGGAAGGGGGCTCCCAGCCAGAAGTTCCTGGAGTACATCCCACGTGCTCAACACTCAGAAAACCGGGACAGCTTTCACTTTTAAAACTAGACTTCACTGCCCCCAGGTGAAGTATGAAGGGTGCTGTTACCTTACACTTAGAGCAGCAGTGAGAGGCTCCCGACTTAGCTACAACTCCTTTATGTCCATACGCTGAGCTCAAAGCTGTCAGGAGCTTCATTACTGAGTACAGCAGGAGAAGGGGCATTTCCCCACCAGCAGCACCAGTTCTGGGTGCTATCCCCGCCCGTGGGACTGTGGCAGTGTGTGTGCGGGGTGGCACCGAGAGCCTGCGGGGCTGCAGCAGCAGGGGCACACAGCGGGTGTGTGGAGGCTGAATGGGCACGGTACGTGGAAAAGCAGGGGCAGTGTGTGGAGAGGGATACAGAGAGAAGCAGGTGGGGGTGCAGGGTACAAGGAGAAGCAGGTGGATACGTGTGGGGTGTGTGGCTGGGTGCACTTGGGCTGCGAGGCACATGTCGGGCACGGAGCCATGGCGGGAAGCTTCCTTTACAAGCAGGGACCTTCTGCTCAGGGCCCAGTCTGCAGACACTGCCCCTCTCCAGCGGGTTTAACTCCCACTGCACAAAATAAACAACCTTTCCCCTTCGGGATTATCTCCATGTCTGCTCCCGCACTGCTGGGCCGCCCAAACCCACCCGCAGCGAGGTGAAAGCGGTGAGAGAGGGCCCGGCTGCCTCGGGAGCCGTCAGGCCCCGCCGCGGGCCGAGGAGCCGCCGCAGGTGCCGGCGGGGGGGGGAAACGGACAAAGAGTGGCGGCACCTGCACTCACCATCGGTAGCAACCCTCGCTGGCCTCTAGCGTGAAGTTGACGCGGCTGCCGCGGGTGAAAGGGAGCAGCACCTTGGGGGTGTTGAGCTTGGAGGAGGCGGCGAGGTGCAGGACGAGGAGGAGGAGAGGCAGCGCCCCGGGCGCGGAGGGAGCCATGCTGCACGCGGGCGGGCCCGCGCGGGGCGCGAAAGCGCGGCGGGAGCGGCGGGGCCGGCCCGGG